>QRFJ01000046.1:1996141-2330610 GCA_006176705.1 Cocos nucifera
CATCCGAACTCACTCCGCTCACTGCACCCTGGCCCTTCGCGCAGTGGGGGATGGACATCCTCGGCCCCTTTCCAACGGCGTCCGGGCAACGGAAGTTCCTCCTGGTCGCGATTGACTACTTTACCAAGTGGGTCGAGGCGGAACCACTAGCGAAGATCACCGAGGCCAAGGTGCAGGACTTCGTCTGGAAGACGCTGATCTGCCGGTTCGGTCTGCCCCGAGCCCTCATAACCGATAATGGGCGACAGTTCGCTGGAGCCCGGTTTGCCGAGTTCTGCGAAGGACTAAACGTCTCCCACCACTTCACGTCGGTGGCTCATCCGCAAGCCAATGGGGAAGCCGAAGTGACCAATCGGACCCTGCTGCAAGGCCTCAAAACGAGGCTCGACAGGGCAAAGGGGGCCTGGGCAGACGAACTCTACCACGTCCTCTGGGCATACCGAACAACGCAGAGGGTACCGACCGGCGAGACGCCCTTCGCCTTGGCCTTCGGCACCGAGGCAGTCATCCCGATCGAGCTCAAACTTCCATCTGCTCGAATCGTGGGCTTCAACGAGCAACTCAACCCCCAGGACCTCAGAGCCAACCTCGACCTTCTAGAAGAAAAGAGGGAAGCGGCCCGCATCCGGATGGCCACCTACCAACGGAAGGTGGCTCGGTATTACAATTCCAGAGTCAAAAACAAGGCATTCAGAGTTGGGGATTTGGTGCTCCGACGAGCAGCCGTCTCTCAGCCCCAGAGTCAAGGGAAGCTCGTCCCAAATTGGGAAGGTCCGTACGAAGTGGTAGAGGTCGTCCGACCTGGAACCTATCGCCTAAAGGAGCTCGGAGGACTAACGCTTCCCCGACCTTGGAACTCGGAAAACCTGAGAATGTACCACCAATAGTTTCCCTCAATAAAACCTTGTTGCTCGACACTATCGTTTCAGGGTCGCTAAAAAAAAAAAAAAAAAAAAAAAAAAAGAAGAAGAAGAAGAAGCGAGCGGAAATGTCCCGCTAGGAACGGGAGGAGAACCTCGTCCTAGCGTGAGCAAAGTCAAAGGCCCCGTTCGCAAAGGACGGGATGGGGGGAGAAGCGAGGACGACGGTCCTCATGTGCCCCCACAGCCGGCTAGGAACAGGAGGAGAACCTCGTCCTAGCGGAGCAAAGTCAAAGGCCCCGTTCACAAAGGACGGGATGGGGGGAGAAGCGAGGACGACGGTCCTCATGTGCCCCCACAGCCGGCTAGGAACAGGAGGAGAACCTCGTCCTAGCACGAGCAAAGTCAAAGGCCCCGTCCACAAAGGACGGGATGGGGGGAGAAGCGAGGACGACGGTCCTCATGTGCCCCCACAGCCGGCTAGGAACAGGAGGAGAACCTCGTCCTAGCACGAGCAAAGTCAAAGGCCCCGTTCACAAAGGACGGGATGGGGGGAGAAGCGAGGACGACGGTCCTCATGTGCCCCCACAGCCGGCTAGGAACAGGAGGAGAACCTCGTCCTAGCGTGAGCAAAGTCGAAGGCCCCGTCCACAAGGACGGGATGGGGGGAGAAGCGAGGACGACGGTCCTCATGTGCCCCCACAGCCGGCTAGGAACAGGAGGAGAACCTCGTCCTAGCGTGAGCAAAGTCGAAGGCCCCGTCCACAAAGGACGGGATGGGGGGAGAAGCGAGGACGACGGTCCTCATGTGCCCCCACAGCCGGCTAGGAACAGGAGGAGAACCTCGTCCTAGCACGAGCAAAGTCGAAGGCCCCGTCCACAAAGGACGGGATGGGGGGAGAAGCGAGGACGACGGTCCTCATGTGCCCCCACAGCCGGCTAGGAACAGGAGGAGAACCTCGTCCTAGCGTGAGCAAAGTCGAAGGCCCCGTCCAAAGGACGGGATGGGGGGAGAAGCGAGGACGACGGTCCTCATGTGCCCCCACAGCCGGCTAGGAACAGGAGGAGAACCTCGTCCTAGCGTGAGCAAAGTCGAAGGCCCCGTCCACAAGGACGGGATGGGGGGAGAAGCGAGGACGACGGTCCTCATGTGCCCCCACAGCCGGCTAGGAACAGGAGGAGAACCTCGTCCTAGCGTGAGCAAAGTCGAAGGCCCCGTCCACCAAGGACGGGATGGGGGGAGAGGCGAGGACGACAGGTCCCCATGTGCCCCCACAGCCCGTTGGGAACAAGAGGAGAACCTCGTCCTGACGCGAGCGAGGTCCAAGGCCGAGCCCCAGAGTCTACGGCAAGCTTCACTGCAGAAGACGAGGTCTCCTTCAGACCTCAGCTTCAACTTCGGTATCAGCATCAGCGGGAGACGGGATCTCCCCCAAGCGATCATAACCTTGACTGCAAAAGAGGAGGTCTCCCCCGAATCGACTTCGGTTGATGAAGGCAATGTCAACTCCGACCCTGACCACGGGGGGCGACATTGACTCCGGCCTCAACGTCGGCTTCACCAATTTTGGCTGGAAACGAGTCCCACTTCAACTCCAAACATCGACTGGGGATGAGACCTCCCCCGAGCTTCAGCTGCAACAAATGCGGAGCCTGGAAGAAGAGACTTCGGCAGTCGCCTGTTTTGGTACTCCCTTCCTTCAATTTTTGAACTCGGGAGTGGGGGGGCTACTGTTGGGGATAAATCCCGCTCCTGCCGAAGCCCGGCCCGACGCTCAGCCCAATGTAACCAGTAGCCGCTGAAGAGCTTTAGCGCCAGGCGCCAGGCCGAGCCCCTACCACGGCCGAACTGCCTAGAGGCCGAACTCCCCTGCGCCAAGGTCCGGGCCGAACTGCCTAGAGGCCGAACTCCCCTGCGCCAAGGTCCGGGCCGAACTGCCTAGAGGCCGAACTCCCACCGCCAGCCGAACTTCCTGACGGCCGAGCCCCTTGGACTCCAAGCGGCTGGACTTCTTCGGGAGACGGACTCCTCCCAGACGCCCGTTCGGCCATCCGAGCTCCTCCCGGGTTTTCCCTTCAGCCGAACTCTCCTACGAGCCCGAACTCCTTCGGACTTCCCACGGCCGAACTCCTTCGGACTGACCCCAGGCGAGCCCGTGCGGCCGAGCTCCTTCGGACCGACCCCAGGCAAGCCCGTGCAGCCGAACTCCTTCGGACCGACCCCAGGCGAGCCCGTGCAGCCGAACTCCTTCGGACTTCCCACGGCCGAGCTCCTTCGGACCGACCCTAGGCGACCGAACTCCTCAGCGAGCCCTGGCCGAACCAACTAGCAACCGAAGTCCTTCAACTGGCCAGCCGAGCTTCTTCGGGCCTCTCAGCGGTCGAACTCCTCGGCGACTGTCCCGCGGCCGAACTCTACAGATGGCCGACCCTTCAGCCAGACGAACTCCCCCAGCTTCCCCCTCGGCCGAACTCTGTTACAAGTCCGAACTCCATTGGACGAACTGTCGCCTGCAGCAAGACCGGACGGCGCCTTCCTCTCCGTACCGGACTCCGTGCGGCCCACGGCTCGCCGGTATGGCTCCCACGATCTACCGGACGACGCCTTCCTCCCCGTACCGGACTCCATGCGGCCCACGACTCGCCGGTATGGCTCCCACGACGACTCGCCGGTATGGCTCCCACGATCTACCGGACGACGCCTTCCTCTCCGTACCAAACTCCATGCTGCCCGACGACTCTCTACCAAACGGCACTCTCCGTACCAAACTCCATGCTGCCCACGACTCGCCGGTATGGCTCCCACGATCTACCGGACGACGCCTTCCTCTCCGTACCAAACTCCATGCTGCCCGACGACTCTCTGCCAGACGGCACAGCCGTCACCATCAACTAAGCTCCGCTATAAAAGGACCCCTCCCGACATACTAAGGCTAAGCTCTCTGAACTCTCGACTCTCTAAGCTCCCCTCCACATCTCTAAGCTCCGGAACTCATTCCGAGCACTCCATTACTGTTGGCCGGAAACTAACTTGACCGTCGGAGGGTCCTGCCGGAGCCACCACCCCACCGGTTCCGGACGGGACTTCGTTTTGCAGGTCCCCGGCGGCGCCCAGCGGCCTCGATTGCGGCGACCTCCGGCGGCGACGGATTTCTGCACCAACAGATATAATGACTAGGAGGAGAGTTTGCCTTTCTAAACTGGCTGCCCAGATTGTTTTAGATCCAAATTCTCTATGGAGAAGAACCGTGCAAGAAAAATATTGGTTTACAGGATCATGGAAGGAGTATCAAAAGCCTCGTAATTGTTCGGCCATTTGGTCCAAAATATGTAGTTATGTTCCTTTGGTGCAATCCAACTTTCTTTGGTCTGTAGGCAACGGTGAAACTATTCATGTCTTTGATGACCCCTGGATATCTTTGACACCTATCAGTCGATGGCCTACTTTGATCGATATTGAAATGCTGGATGGTTCATTAACTGTTAACAACTTTATAACTGAAGATCGGAAGTGGGATTTAATTAAACTTGCTACTATTTTTTCTACTGAAATGATGACCAGAATCTCTTGTATTCCTTTACCAAGAGGAAATTGGCCTTATCAGCTATGTTGGAGGTCTTATGGGCATCATAAGGTATCCATAGCAGATATGTATCCGATCCTATGCAATAGAAACACCACTACTTGGCCTAACAATCAAAATTGGATTTGGAAACTTAACGTGCCAAAAAAGATGAAGATGTTGTGGTGGCGTCTGTTGTGGGACCGTATACCTTGCAAGCAATTCTTGTATCAAAAAGAAATCTTTTTGTAAATGTTCTAGAAGATTCTCAACATATAATAATCACTTGTCCCTATGCCTATGGTTGCTGGAAGTTATTGCAACGTACAGGTGGATTCCTTGCTGGCATTGGTGCAATTTTTATCATCCAGTTAGGTAGGGAATGTTAGGAGAGCCCAGTATGCCTATGTTGCGAGTCAACTTTGGTTGGCTCGTAATGAAGGAATCATGTCTCCTCAACATTTGATTAGAAAGGTAATATCTGACATTTCATTATTGATCCAAAGTACATCCATTACAGCTCCGTCATGGCACTGGGGTAGCCATCTTCACTCCCATCCAACTAACAACTATTCTATGACCCCCTATTGGAGCTATATTGGTTAATTTTGATGCATCAGTTGATGGAGTAAAAGCTGCAGCTAGTTTTATCATAAGAGATGCTACTGGTTCTCTAATTAGAGCTGGTGGCAAACTATTACCAGCTGTAACTGTGCCACATGTCGAGTTAATCGCAGCATGGCTCGGAGTATATGTTGC
Organism: Cocos nucifera; assembly: GCA_006176705.1. Taxonomy (NCBI): domain Eukaryota; kingdom Viridiplantae; phylum Streptophyta; class Magnoliopsida; order Arecales; family Arecaceae; genus Cocos; species Cocos nucifera. Next base: position 2,001,324 of record QRFJ01000046.1, read on the forward strand.
TCGATCTGAAATTCAGTCTTATAATATTCGCCTATAAGGTGATTCTACTACCGTCGTTAATTGGATAAATTCGGTGAATGTTATACAACCCAAGCAATTATCTTTTCTTCAGGAACTTCAACAATGGCTGCACATTTCTCCTAAAAAATTGAATGGTTATTCCAATGCATCCTTTAACATCTAAAAGCAGGTCTAATGGGGAGGTTGATGGTATTTCACAGCCTCAGGGCATACCTAGCCTTGGATATTGGAATACTCAGAAGAAATATGTAACCGTCAGGAAGTATTTTGCTGGAATTTATATCTGTTGGTTACATGAATGCTTCTTCACTGCTATATTCTACTTCATGCACTCGTTGCCCATATCAAACATTTATCATTGGTGGATTTCTCAGAAGTTATTAAAGTTACTTCCAAGAGTTTTCCACTACACCAGCTTGATTGTTTATAATTGCCTTCAGATTCAGGAGTTCTTCAAATACTTCTTTTTTAAGTCCTGAAACTGCTTGCCGTATGAAATCAAAGGGCAGTTACTCCACTCATTGCCAATTATGCTGATGCTGATCGATTACATTTTCATTCCTGAAAAATTTAACATTTCAAATTTTGCCATCCAATGGGCTGATCGTCTTTGTACAACAAGGTTGACCTGTTAACAAAATACATGCTTTCATTCAGTGATCCATCAACCGGCACAAACTTCATTCTACTAGCACGTCTTGTTATCGTACGCTACCAAGCTTCCATCTTCAATATTTTTCTTTTTCTCATCATATGCTCAGTATGCTGTCACAGCTATCTATGACTCTCTTCATTTCATTTTTATGCTGCATCTACTACCTATCAGACCCTTCCATCGACAGGAAAATCATGTCAATTGAATATGCTGTTCCGAGATCCTTAACAGACGGCCCATGGTGCTCTATAATCATTGCTCATGAGGCGGCCTCGTATGGCTGGGAGACTCTGCGCCACTCAATTCATATATCTGCGTTACTCTGTACTCGGTGTCAGTATCTTATTTTATTGGATACTGATGGTCAATCTATATTGTAGGATGGCTGCTAGTATCATACTTGTAATGTGGACATGGGTTATATTTTCTTTGTATATTTTGAGTGACGGTACTAATACTTTCTACAGGTACATGGAGTTTGTATTACAGATCTTATTTACGTAAGCCTCGAGTAATACTTATCGATATATATATATATTATTAAGTTAATTTATTTTACCCTGGATGTACGACGTATCTGATCTATCTAATATTTTTTTCATTCAATGGTGATTGTACGACCTGAGGATGGAAACCGAGGACAACCGAACAACCTTCATTAAAAAGAAATTTAGTATTGTCGGTGCTTAGCTGGATGACTAACCTGGTCTGAAATAATTCAGACGGGTTATAACTGGTCAACCATTTCATCTTGACCCAAGCCTCTCATCTCAACCGACACGCCAAAGGCCTCCTACCATATCCATGCTTCTAGAAAACAATATCAAATGAATTAGCTCAGCGCCCCCAAACCAAACCCGCAACGTCCTTATCCTGGAAAAATTGATCGCAAACTAATCCATTTAATAACCTGGATAAGCGTATAGATTTTGGTACAAAATTCTCAAAGTCAAATTTTTTTTTTATATATATAAAAAAAAATTTAAATAATAAAATTTATAAAATTTTAAATATAATTTAAAAAAAATAATAATTTTTTCATCTTATCTTTATTTGTAGATGACTTATTGAAGATCATAAAAATAAATAAAAAAATTAATAAATCATAGGCAATTCCTAGATACAACATAAATTCTTTCGATCAAAGAGAAGATTGATAGATATCCTTTCAACATTCAGCAAAACAAATATAATTAAAAATATTAAAAATAATAAAATAAAATTTTAGATTGATAGGATGTTTCCCACTTGGTCCGAACCATGCACATGTTAAAGATTTTTTTTCAACGATCTCAACACCCTAAATAATTTAGACAAACTCTTCATATATATATATATACATGGTGTAAAGATTTTTTTTTTTCCAACATGGATTAAAGAATTTCAATATACAGTATGAAAAAGAAAACACTTAGAGAAAAATTTTGAATTTCCTAGGATTCCTCCAATAGTTCTCAGATTTTGAAGTTCCTTTTTGGTGGGAAAGTTTGTAGGCTTGGGACCTACTTAGCAGTCAATATCTTTGGTATCCTCTCTTTTGTTTTTTTTTTTTTTTTTTGAAACAAAAAAAAATCTGATGGTTAAGTTTACTAAAAACTATTAATCTCACCATGTCCATGTAAAAAAATACATATCCTCTATGGTACTTATGATACACCATATGATATAATATATTATGCATACTTTATGCGGTTGTGTGCGGCATGCCTTATACAGCTTGCATCCATATGGATGATGCACACGGTGCACCGCAAAGAATTTACATTCAAAAAAAAAAAAAAAAAAAGCAACTCAAATAAATTATTAAATCAAGATACAGTATGCATAATATTTTATAAATGATACTTAAGCAACATCTGGAAGGGTGTTGGATTGAGGACATGTGCCCCAAAATTAGTCAAAAGTTTAATTCTGTACCGCAAGTGTAGCTTTCATTCACCTAAAATGTGAGCAAAGTACTTAGTAGACCCAAGTACAAAATATTTTAATTGACTAGGTTATACATGAACTAAAAAGGTAGCATAAAACGTCAAAAGGAGCTTAGAAATATTTGACCGGACATGTATCCGATTTCTGAAAATTTGACTGCACTTTCCATGCTTGAATATAAAGGTAACGTCTACATCTAGGATTCAAGATATTTCATATGGCAATATTTGAATATTAATTAAATTCTAGATTGCAAGCCAAAGAAAATCTTCCCATGGTCACAGTCAAAACCCTAAATAAGCAATATGGCACGTAAAACTTTCTTTGCTTTTTTTAATAAAGAATTTTTTTTTTTTTTTTTCCTTCGGGTTGTGTGGGTGGGTAGGGGGTGGGTGGGAGGGTTAGAAAGAAACTTGGAACTTATTTGAAAAAAACAACCCCAACCCCCACATGACAAATCTGCCATTCCAACATCGACCGGTAGGTGGATCCGACTAAGACAAGCACAATAATTTATTTTATTTTATTTTTTTATTTATTATATTATATTTTATTTTATTTTATTTTTTAGTTGCTAGGTCAGCTCTTAAGTTAAAAACATAGTCCAGAAACCAGTGGATCTCAGGGCACAAGACGCAACAACCATGCCACGTTGTATGGATTGCCTGTTCGTACCCATATGAAACCATTAATCTAATGCAAGTGTTAATATTTTAATCTAATCCTAACCCTTTGGTGAAATTAGCATAACTTGACGCCACCGACATGGCTATGAATATATTGCAACTCTTTTTCTCTTTTTCTCGGGAGAAAAAAAATCACCACGACCTGCGATTATTTAATGTGATTATTAATTTCACTGTTCCCTTCATAGTTACCACTTTATAACTGCGATATCCCATTTTCTTAACCTTTATTCTATTTTATTCTTTGATTCAATCCATATCAGTCCCACTCAGTATTTTACACCCAAAAAAATCTTCCCTAAATTTCCATATTTAACACTTTTGTAGAGGATTCTACTAATTTCAACTCTTGCAGAAATAATAATATGCTCTCATAAAATATTAAAGAACCAGCTATATTCAAGAGAATAACAATTCTATGCACATAAAAAAAATTATAGAAAATAGTAAATTGAGTTAGTGTGCGAATAAATTTATTTACCTTCTCATTCAACAGTGTTTCTGTAACATATATCAATATCATGTTCCTATTTATTTAAGAAAGTGTTGGTATCATTTTCAGTTTATATTTTCTATCGCAAAAAAAAAAAAAAAAAAAAAAAAAAACTTCAAATAAATTTTATTTTTATTACGAAAATTTTAGACAATTATGCTAAGATGAGCAATTTTATTCATATATATATATGCTTGCGGAAACCCATCTTCCCGTGCAAACTGCTTCCACAAAAAACCCCTCTTCCCTTGTTATCTCGTTTCCAACCCCCCAACCCCTTCTCCCATTTTCTCCTCTCTTCGCAGAACAGAGACCGAAAAAGGCACCTCCTTTGAGCTTCGAGATGTGTGGTGGTGCGATCATCTGTGACTTCATTCCACTGCCGACGGCCTCGCGCCGGCTCACCGCCGACAACCTCTGGCCAGGCCTCAAGAAGGGCGGCGGCCGAAAGAAGAAAGGCCGGAAGCATGAGGTGGTGGAGTTCGACGACGATTTCGAGGCCGACTTGGAGGACTTCAAGGATGAGTTGGAGGAAGACGAGGAGGAGGAGGAAGACGTCAAGCCTTTCGCCTTCGCCTCCAAGGCCCCCTTCTCTCGAGGTAAACTTAGAAACTCTGTAACGATGATTGTTCTTTTGGCTATTCCTTGTTCTTTGTAGCTTATGATCTTATGTTGTGAATTCTAGTTTTTTACGCCGGAATATTTTCCTCTTTGTTGGAGATTTATGGGAAATAGGCTTCGTTCTTGACATTTTTTTTTTTGTTACTGGGGGAAAGGTAGATTTTTTCAGTGATTCCTTCTTCTTGTTTGCTTGCTATTGTTGTTTGTGGATTTTAATTTAGTTTACGTAGTATTTTTTTCTCCTTATTAACTATTTTCATCTAATGGCTTTTGTTCTTCGGGGATTTTGTTGACGGTATAAAATCTAGAATTTAAAACGGTCATGTTACTTTAGGATTTGAGTAAGTGTTTTGACGTTTCTCCGTTTTAGCCTTTTTTGTTGGGGAAAAAAACCTTGGTTAGAATGGATCCTATAAAATTGGTTTATACTATAGAGGTTCTTGCCGGGAAGAACAGGTTGCAGAAATACAAATCATATTTGAACCAGAGATATAATAGCACTTATAGGGTATTGCCCGTTTGGGTTTCTGCCCCCAGAAATTTCTTGGTTATTAATATATCTTTTCGAATTTATGCTATTTTGATGAATCTATTGCTAAACAAATATTTGCTTCCTCCCTTCGTTTTTTTTAATTAAAACTAAAAATTTCCCTATTTCAAAATGTGTGTATATATGAATATTCTTATTTTCAGACTTCTGTTTCCATGTGCCCCCTTTTTGGCTGAAGACTCAAGTAGCGTATCATTTTCGTTGCGATATGTTGTTTATAACTTATGTGGCACTTCATCTTTAAATATACAAAGTATCACCCAAATTAATCTGTCCTTTTACTTATTTATTCACCATCTTATGTTTGATTTTTGTCTCTTCTCCCTCAATTTATTTCTTTGATTTGATCTTTGTTTATAATTAATTATATTGTTCTGTTGTTCGATGTGGTGTATAGTTTGTTTTCTTACTGCTGGTTTCTCTTTGTCAAGGTCTATTTTATGGTTTCAGGATTGTAATCTGAGCTTTGCTGTTCTTCATTAATTTATGTTTCTATTAAATGAATTATCCAATATAGAGATGATCTACTAGCGAGTAATTATAAGTACATAGAATTTCAGGTGTTTTAAGAATCTTGGCTTTCTGAGAGTGTAACTGGAAAATCAGAATCAAAGATCGATGCTGACTAAATTCTTTGTCATAAAAATGTTAGAGGTAGGCTATAATTTGTGTCAGGTTGTATTTGCAAAAGGGAAATAAAAACAATCAGTGATTGATTTGGAGAGTGGAAACTGAAAACCGACATGACTCATTATTAGTTCTATTATGGCTATCTTTCCTTTGATCTGATGAAAGTAAATGTCTAAATTATGAGATTATATAGAAACGGTGAATGGATCTGCACTCTTATTGGCATTAATTAATGAGTCGCATTTTCTTGCATTGGTTATTGCAAAAGTGGACATCAAAAAATGTGGTGCAATTTTTTGTCTGGACAAATAATATCAGGCCCTCTATGTGTTGTGGAATTTTGTTATTGATGGGAAAAACGTTTGAAATTGATGTGTTTTTGTGCGTGCAAGTGGCATGGAATGTTGTTCATTACCAGTATTTTTTTTATTACTGCTGGCATACATATTTGGTAGATGGTACTCTACTTCTGGTTCACCAGTCACGGTATGGGAGAGTAGCAGAATGGAGTTGTTATTTTATAAAGAATACTGTTCTCTGGATTAAACTCTGTTTTTTGTCTGTTATGTGTGATCGAACTTCGTATGGAATGATTTGGTTCTTCTTAAATTAATTATTAGATGGTTGAGATCTGTTAAAAGGAAAATTTTCCCCTGTTTTTGTGTCTTTTCTTATATTCTTTTGGGACTGCAGAAGGCTCAACAACTCAAAAATCAGTAGAATTCAATGGATCTGCAGCTAGATCAGCAAAAAGGAAGAGAAAGAATCAATACAGAGGTATCCGCCAGCGTCCATGGGGCAAGTGGGCAGCTGAAATCAGAGATCCCCGCAAAGGGGTTCGTGTCTGGCTTGGAACGTTCGACACTGCTGAAGAGGCTGCAAGAGCTTATGATGTTGAAGCTCGTCGTATCCGGGGCAAGAAAGCTAAAGTGAACTTCCCTGAAGCACCTGCGAGTGCCCAAAAACGAAACCAGAAACCAACTCTGCAAGCACCAAAACCAGCATTGCCAGAGGAACAGAAGTTAAATCGGTCCTTGAGGCATCTGAATGACCAAGATTATGATTTATATTGTACTATGGATCACATGGAAGTGAAGGAGCTGGCAAAGCCTGAGTACATGAATTCCCTTCCCTCGCTGGAACCCTCTCCACCTTCTGGGGGCACTGGGTTTTTGAATTTGCTTTCTGATCAGGGAAGCAACTCTGTTGATTGTTCAGATCTTGGATGGGAACATGAAACCAAGAATCCCGAGATCACATCAGTTCTTGCTCCTACCATAACCGAGGGTGATGAATCCAGGTTCCTGGAGCATGGTAGCCCCCAGAAGAACCTGAATAGCGAATCGGGTGAGGCAGTACCAACAGAGGAAAACTCTGCAATGAAACTTTCTGAGGAGCTATCTGCCTATGAATCATATATGAAGTTCCTGCAGATCCCTTATCTTGAGGGGAGCGCATATGAGTCAGTTGACAGCCTCGTCAGCTGTGAAGTGGATCAGGATGGGCTGAACACTATGGATCTTTGGAATTTTGATGACCTGCCCGCAGAGAGCAGCATTTACTGAGGGATATTGGTTTTCCGTAAATGAAGATGATGTAAGCATTCCCATGGTCATGTTGAGTTTCTTAAGACCTGCTAGTTTCTCATGTTGAACTTCATGAGAAAGCACATTTTCTTTCATATTATTTTACTTTTTTTTTTTTTCCCTCTAGGAATTGATGTCATTCCAAGGATATGGAGGACCAGAAATGTTGGTCGGCTGCAATCAATTGAATTGAGTTGTGGTTAACAAAAGAACCCTTAGGTACGATAATCTGAGTTTTAAAACTGTTGCCTTGTGAAGTCTCTCTGCTTTTGAGTGCTTGGATTTGGATGTTTTGTTTGATGACATTATGGATATCTCTGAGGACTGATTGAATGCTTCTTTTGTTGTATATGTGCCTCTTGATGCCAAAATGGTAGATTGTGCACTTGGTGGGGCCTGTGCATTTGTCCCATGCTTGATTCCCCTCGATAGTTTTCTCATAGGTTGTGCTGATTGTTGAGTCATAAAAGATGGCAGAGGGAAGGCTGCATCAGAGCTGCTGTTTTATTGGGTATGGTGGATGATGGAAATTTGAATGACAATTTCAAGATACGAGGAAATGCTAATGAAAGGTGGTTCCTCCAGTAGCTCTGGATCTGGTTGGTGTCCATTCAGAACTAGTGATCTGGGAAAATTTTGTATTTGTTGAACGGCAATGAATCGACGACATATATTGTTGGTGTTGTGAATGGCTGGAGGAAATCCCAAATGGTTCCTAAGACTTGCAAGCTAGGCCAGTTATATGGGGAGTGAAGGAGAAGAGGAGGAAACAAAGTCCAAGATCCCACTTCTTCGGCTTGTGATGTTGAGATCATGTCTTATGGATCCAGAGGACATGGAACTCATCTTGGGGAGAAGAAAGACTGCTGCTTTTGGTGGGTGTTTCATACCATTCTTTCACCTGAGACACCGTTTAAGCTCCAAGTCGTGTTTTTGTCCTTCGCAAAAACACTATTTCCACCTGAGACGACACTGTTTCGTACCATTCTTTCAAAATTTTATTTTCATTTATGCATGGTTGTCGATGCGATGAAATATATGTGAGATAAAAACTACAAACTATTTTCGATGATTGCGAGAGTTGAGAAGGATCAAAATGAGAAAATTAATCACAACCAGAGATCTACTGAACGAACTGTCATGGAGAAGTCCTAGTTTACTCATCTTGTAATGCTACCCAAAATGATGAGGCATGCTACTCTGGTGATCATGACTACTTTGATTTGTATACGATTTGCTCATTTTGTTTTTAATCTACTGAATTGATTGTGGAATAGAATAATACGTTTCCTGAGAGAGAGAGAGAGAGAAGGAGGGAGGGAGGGACATGGACCCCTTGCAGTATAACTAATGGGATCCAGATATTAATCAAGAATCAATTTCAAAATCTTTAATTGCTAGGAGGTATGCCAAGGGCATAAAACCCCAATTTATCAATTAGACTAATATGTTGAAGAATATTCATGGGTGATTCTAACTTGCAACTGCTTCCGGATGAATGTTTCTGTTTTGGTAAATCCCGGATGGATGTTTTCAACCATGAGACTCTTTTCACCTTGGAAATCAAAGGTGGAAAGATTATTTAACCTTAGAAAGGTCTCAACCCAAGAAATTTTCATCGAATGGAAGTCACTTGGTGCATTTTGTCAAGTCAAAACAAACAAAAAAGAAAGTTCCTAGATATCTGTTATCGACTACCGTAGGGGATATAGTTTTTTTCTAATTAAAAAGAGAAAAAATATCATGGTGTACGACGTGGGGTAGGTAGCAGGCTTTCTAATTAATAATTGCTAGATTCGACATTTTTTTTTTTTTTTTTTTTTTTTGGGTGAGAAGCTGTATCCATCATTCACTGAAATAAGTGCTGGACAAAATATAGGACTAAAAAACAGAGCCTAGGATCACAAAAGCAGGCCCAGTTCTGGAACGCGGACAAGGATTGCAAGGTTTTACAGATAAGCAAAAGTACATGGTAGTAAGTAAAGACAGACAACATTTTCGAGCATATTGATTCGATTTGGATTCTTCTTTTGAACGATGTCTTTTTTTTTCTTTTTTTTTTCTTAAATTATCGTACAAGAGTCATATTATGCAGATACTATAAAATATTATATAGAACGATGTTCATAGTTTATCATATTTTTTTTAATATTAATCTTAAAAAATAAATCTAAGAGCTAAAAAAAAAAATTTATTAACAAAGTTATTAGTCTGACATTTTTTTTTATTTTGAGAATATATTTTTTAATGGTACCATATGGTACATACTAAGATCCTATTTGGTTAAGATTTTGGAGTATTAGAAAGTACTTTGTGGCCGTGGCCCTCCAAAATCACTTTTGGATGATATCATGATATTTGATAAAAAATTACAAAATTATTTTGGCTTTACCAAAAAATTGAAAAGATCTACTCGAAAAAAATTTTATTTTGAAGTTTTCTCCAAAAATACTTTTTAGCTAATATCGAAAAACTATTTTGATTTAAATTTTTTTAAATGATCAAAATGCCCACTAATAAATTTCATAATTATATCTTATATCATATCATATTATATCATTATACTATAAATATAATATAACATAATATAATAATAAATTAATATTAGATATATTATAAATATATAACATAATCTATTATGATATTATTATATTATAAAAATATAATTTAATATAAGAATAACTAATAATATAATAATATTATTATATTATAATAATATAATATAATATGTTAAATTATAATTTATTATTAGATTTGATTATAATCCATTATATTATATAACATATATATACTACATAATTATAATACTATATTACTATTTATAATTTATTATATTATATTATATTATTATGATATAATAATATCTAATAGATTATATTATTTTATAACTTTAATATTATTATTTATAATATTATTTATTATTATTATTATTGTATATGTAATATAATTATAATATAATATTATAATATTATATTATATTATAATATATAAATATATAATATAGTCTATTATAGTATTATTATATTATAAAATATAATTTGATATAATAATAATTAATATATAATATTATTATTATATATAATAATTATATTATATTATATTATATTATTATCCATTATATTATATAACATATATTACATCATAATTATAATATATATTATATTATATTACAATATTGTAGTACATTATATGATAATAATATTATATAATAAATAATATTTTAAAATATACTAATATTTAAGTTATGAATGTAATATAATCTGTTATAATATTATTATATTATAATAATATAATATATTATATTATATTATATTATAATATATTATTAGATTATATTATAACCAATATATTATATTACATTATAAATTATATTATAATTATAATAGTATTATATTATATTACGATATTATGCTACATTATATGATAATAATATTATATTATTTTTTATTATATAATATTTATTATTATTATTTTATCATATCAAAAGTATTTTTTATTTTAGTTATCAAATATATATTAAAATTTTAAAATATTTTATAAATATGGTTACCAAATAATAAATATTTTTTTATAAAAACTCTTCTTCCAAAAGCTCTACTTCTCAAAAGCTTTACTTCCCAAAGCTCTACTGTCAACAGTAATCTCAAATATGACCTAAATAAATTAATCTTTAAATAAGTTAATACATACCTAAAAATAAATCAATATATAGTTTTCAGAATATGAAGTTCAAAGATATATAGTATATAATCAGATGATATATACTGTGAGCTTTTTTGATATACACATAGTAATGATCTAATATATATTTATAGATAAATTGATATATAATTTACCAACATAGTATTCACGAGTACATAATATATAGTCAGTCACTTGATATATATCTAATAAAATATTTATCCGATATCCTAATACATATCTTTAGGTAAAGCAATATACAATTTTCAGAATATAGCACTCATTAGTAGAGAGTACCTGACCAAATGATACATACTAGATAACTTACTAATATATATCGTAAACTTTTTTAATACACACCTATCAACGATTCAATATATACCTATAGATAAATTAATATATAATTTATCGAACTTAGTATAAATTAATACATAGTTTACCAAACTTAGTATTCATCAGTACATAGTATATAATTGATCAATACACATCTAGTAAAATATTCATCCGACATTCTAATATATATATCTAGATAAAATAATATAATCAGAACATAGCACTCATCAGTACACAGCACATAACCAAATGATACATACTAAATGGCTTACTGATATATATTGTAAGCTTTTTTAATATATGCCCAACAATGATCTAATATACATCTACAGATAAATTGATGTATAGTTTATTAAACTTAATATTTACCAAGATACAGTATATGGTCAATTGATATATACATAGTAAAATATTTATTTGACATCTCAATACATACATCTAGATAAAACAATACATAATTTTTATGAACTTTTAGATGCAAAGATCTTAGAAAAGAAGAGAAATTTGGAAAAGAAGAAAGGGGCTCACGGAAGATCTCATGGATAGAAAAGATGGCGCATGGGGTTTGGAAGAGAAGAAAAACTCGAGAGGAAAACCTTATGGATGGAAGAAATTATTTAATGAGAAAGATAATGGATGGAGAAGCTTAATGAAAATAAAAGAAGAAGATACAGATGGTCACGAAAAATCCCTATTAGCCATATATTTTGTTTCCTTTTTTTTATTATTTTAGTTATGAAATTAATAAATTTCATTAGTAAAAAAATTTGATTTCTATTTAACTTCTAGATTTTTTATTTAAGATATGAAAAAAAAAAAGTGGCATCAAGCTCATCCCGTATAAACTTTGTTCCTCTCAGTTACCATCCTAAACCCTGATCCCATGAATTGTCTCCCATGTGTGGCCTTTGAAATATCGCCACATGATTTGCTCTATTTAACAAACTTGTACCTTTTAAGTTGAGCGCCTTTGTCGTGACAGGCAGTGACTTCGGTCCTTCATGATAAAAAATAAGAAAAAAATTTTATATATAAAATTTTGAATAATAAAAATATTTTTTATTTTAAAAAAAATATAACTATTATGTAATAATATAATATATAATGAAAAGATCAGAGAGACACAATGAGAGAATGAGAGAAAGAGAGAGAGAAAGAAAAAATTCTTTTACAAGATAATCATACATTCTCATTCTATTTTTAAACCCTTTTATAAGTTTTTCAACCTAAATTATAAAGAAAACAATACCTCTCATTCGTTTACAAAAGAAAATAATATATCTCATTCATTTATAAAAAAAAATAATATTTTTCATTCCATAATTCTTAGGGAGTCATCCATATGGACTTCAATTGCCATTATAACACTCTCCCTTGGATGACCCCTTCACGATGAACGTACCTCATTAAATCTTGCTGAGAAAAATTCTGTGAGAAAAAAAACTTAGCCAAGAAAAAGAAGTACAATATTCTTTTGAATTGATTAGGACATACTGCCTCATTAAAATCTTACTTGAAAAATTCAGTGGGACAAAACCAAGGTGAAGAAAAAAGAGTACAGTACTCCCCCTAAAGATTGATTCCATAATCAACTTAGGTCTTTGAGCCGACGCATCCCAATTTTATAAATTAATTTCTTAAATATCATAGTTGGGAGCGTCTTGATGAATAAGTCAACTAAATTTTCATAAGAGTGAATTTGTTGTACATTAATCTCACCCTTTTTCTAAAGCTCATAAGTATACAAGAACTTTAGTAAAATATGTTTAATTCTATCTCCTTTAATAAATCCTTCTTTGACTTGTACAATACATACAACATTATCTTCATATATTATCGATGGGGTATTTCTTATACAAGATAATCTACATGATTCTCGAATATATTGAATCATGGTTATCAACCAAATACATTCACGACTCATCTCACGGAGCGCAAGAATCTCTGAATGGTTGGATGAAGTTGCAATCATTATTTATCTTACAGATTTTCATGAGATGACACAATCACCATGAGTAAAAATATATCCAATCTATGACTTACCATTATGAGGATCTAATAAATAACCAGCATCAGCATATCCTAATAATTGATGCTCAGAATTATATAGGTAAAGTAAACCCATGTCAACAGTACCCTGTAGATAGCACATGATATGCTTAATGCTATTCCAATGTCTTCGAGTAGGACTGAATTAAATCTTGCTAATAAATTTATTACAAAGATAATATCAGGTCGAGTATAATTAGCAAGATTCATAACTGCCCTGATTGCACTTAGATATGGTACTTCAGGACCAAGAAGTTCTTCTTCCTCTTTTTTGGGTCGAAAATAATCATTTTTCAAATCAAGCAATCTCACAACCATAGAAAAACTAAGTGGATGAGCTTTATCCATGTAAAAATGCTTTAGAACCTTTTTAGTATATGCTGATTGATGGATGAAAATTTTACTTAACACATATTCTATTTGAAGACCAAGATAATATTTTGTCTTACCCAAGTCTTTTATTTCAAATTCTTCTTTCAAATAAGTTGCAGCCTTTTAAACTTCTTAAGGAATTTCGATGATATTCAAATCATCTACATATACCGTAATGATAGCAAACTCAGTATTAAATTTTTTTAATAAAAATACATGGGCATATTAAATTATTAGAGTATCCCATTTTTAATAAATATTTACTGAGTCTATTATATCACATTCTACCGGATTGTTTCAATCCATACAAGGATCGTTGTAATTTGATTGAGTACATATTGCAAGAATTTAAATCTTTTACTTCAGATATTTTAAATCCTTCAAAAATTTTCATATATACATTGTAATCTAACGATCCATATAAATATACTATGACTACATCCATAAGGCGCATATCAAGCCTTTTTTTAGCTGCTAAACTTATCAAAAATCTAAAAGTTATGGCATCCATCATAGGAGCATATGTCTCATCAAATTCAATTCCAGATCTTTGCAAAAAATCTTGTGCAACTAATCATGCTTTGCATCTTACGATTTTGTTTAATTCATTTCGCTTTCTTGTGAACACCCATTTATAGCCAATTGGTTTAATGTCCTTTGGAGTTTGAACTATAGGTCCAAATATTTTACGTTTATGGAGAGAATTTAATTCTACTTGAATTATTTTTTTTATTTTTTTTAATCATCCTATTGTTGGCATTCATTAATGCTTTTGGGCTTGTGATCACCACAAGGAATACTAGATGCTATTGCATAAGCAAATACATTATCAACAATAATTTCTTTTCGATTCCATATTTCATCTTTTGATGTATAGCTAATTAAAATTTCATTATTTTCTTACACTTGGACTACTTCAGGAGCCTCAACTAAATTTTTTTTATTTCTAACAATTTGGTCATTTACAAAGTATAGCAAATAATTTCTTTTTCTTGGAACTTTATCTTTTGCACTAAGTGGTCTTCCATGCTTCAAGCGTAGCGTAGGTTGTTCTGCAGCTGTATGGATCGATTGTCCTACTAAAATTTCTATCCAAGCTGGAGTATTTTCAACTAGAATATAAGATTTGCATATCCTTCTTGTATCTATAAATGCATCAGATAAATTATTTGCTATACTTTGTAAATGAAGAATTCTTTGAACTTTCAGTTCACACTGATTCATTCTTGAATCAAGAAATGATAAGTTTGGTACATTCCATGATAACTTACGTTATGCTTCTGATACCTTTTTATCTCTCCCTAATGATGGGAATACTGTTTCATTAAATGACAATCTGTAAATCGAGCAGTAAATACATCACCTATCAAAGGTTCAAGATATCTAATGATAGATGGACCATTAAAACCAACATAAACTCCAAGTTTACGTTGAGGTCCCATCTTAGAATTTTTGGATGGAGCAATTGGAACGTATACAGCACAACCAAAAATTCTTAAATATGAGATATTTGGTTGTTGACCAACTATAAATTATAGTGAAAAATATGTGTGATAAGCAGTTGATTTTATTCGAATCAATGATGCAGTATGTAAAATAGCATGCCCTCAAACAGATAGAGGCAACTTAGTTTTCATCAATAATGGTCGAGCAATAAGCTGCAATCTTTTAATAAATGACTCTGCTAGGCCATTTTGAGTATGCACATGAGCAACAGGATGCTCAACATTGATTCTAATTGACATACAAAAATCATCAAAGATTTTTGAAGTAAACCCAGCTGCATTATCTAATCGAATAGATTTTATAGGAAAATCAAAAAATTATGCTCATAATCGTATTATCAAAGCAAGCAATTTAGCAAATATGTTGTTCCGAGTAGACAACAAAGAAATATGGGACCATCTTATGGAAACATCAATTAGGACCATAAAGTATCTAAATGATTCACAAGAAGGATGAATTGGACCACATATGTTTTCTTGAATTCTTTGTAAGAATGTAGAAGATTCAATTGCTAACTTTGTGAATGAAGGTTTATGTATTAATTTTTCAAGTGAATATGCAGAATAATGGTAATCACTAGTTAGAAAAATCTTTTGATTCTTTAATGGATGTCCATTTGAGTTTTCAATAATTTTGTGCATCATTGTTGATCTAGGATGACCAAGTCGTTCATGCTAGAGAATAAATATTTCTTTGTTAGTGAACTTCTGATTAAATATGATATTTGTCTCAATTGTACGAATCATTGTATAGTATAATCCAGATGAAAGAATAAAATTTATTTTTTAACTCAAGTTTTCTATTTGAATCATAAAAAATGATGCACAAAAATTCTTTACCATGCTCACTTTTTGTCTCAATATGATACTCATTCTGACGGATATCCTTAAAGCTTAGTAAATTTCTTCTAGACTGTGCTGAATGAAGGGCTTCCCTGATTTCTAATTTTATACCATCTGATAGTATTATGATTGCTCTTTCGGAGCCTTCAATTATATTAGAAGTACCAGATGCTTTGACGTACAATAGGTACGTGACCAGTGACCTTTTATTCTACATCTATAGCAAACATTCTCTCCAGACTGTATCTTTTTCTCTTGATCAGAGCTTGTACTGATTTTTAGATTCTGTCACTTCAAGTGGCTTGCCCAGTATTCTTGAAACCACCATGACCACGGCCACGACCACATCCACGCCCATGACCCCGACCACGACCTCGTTCATACCCATGCTCATTATTTTGGGACGACACAGCATTCATTTCAGGGAATGGTGTAGAGCCGGTCGAACGAGACTCATGATTCTTTAATAATAATTCATTATTCTGCTCAGCTATCAAAAGGCATGAAATTAGTTCAAAATATCTTTTAAATCTGCGTTCTCGATACTACTGTTGTAGGAGCACATTTAAGGCATGAAAAATATAGAATGCCTTTCCTAATATATCCTTATCTGTTACATTCTCTCCACATAGTTTTAACTATGATCTGATCCAGAATAAAGCAGAATTATATTTAGACATGATTTTAAAATCTTACAATCTCATGTGCATCCAATCATATCATGCTTTTGGAAGAATGATCGTCTTCTGGTGGTCGTATATTTCCTTTAGATTATTCCATAATATTAGTGGATTTTTCACATTAAGGTATTCAACCTTTAAACCTTCATCAATATGATGTTGAAGAAAAATTAAAGATTTTGGGCGATCCTACAGGGTTGCAGTATTTTCTTCTTGAATTATGGTTCCAAGATTCATAGCATTAAGATGCATTTCAGCATCCAGAATCCAAGATAGATAATTTTTGCCCATAATATCAAGAGCAGTAAATTACAGATTTACCAAATTTGATATATTTAAACTAAAAATTATAAAGTAAATAAATATTATTGATGCAGAATCTGATCATCGCCGAAATCAGCTGGAGTGGAGGTGGACGAGGTCGCCATCGGAACCTGCAAAATAAAATTTCATCCAGAGCCGGTGGGGGTGGCTCCTACAGGATCCTCCGACGATCAAGTCAGCTCAGGCCAACAGAAATGGAGTGCTCGGAAATGAGTTTCACAAAGCTTAGAGAAGAAGAGAAGAGCTTAGAGATCAGAGGTTAGAGTTAGCGTATCTGGAGGGTCCTTTTTATAGCAAAGCTTGATGGTGACAGCTATAGCCGCATGCTGGTGGGCCGCTCGAGGTCCGACAGAGTCAGTCTCAGGAGAAGATGCCGTTTGTAGCGGATTGATGGTGACAGCCAACGCCGCCTGATAGCGGATCGCTGTCGCTTGCGGCGGACTGATGGTGATGGCTGTAGCTGTCTTGATACTGAGCCGCTCGAGATCGAATGAAGGGTTGAAGGGCTTTAACGTGTACCCATTTTGGAAGAGTTCGGACTCCTGAAAAGAAAGCTCGGAAGGAGTTCGGCTCCCATAGGCATCTGGCTGGAGGTGAACGGCTAAGATCCGATTGCTGGAGAGTTTGGTAGGAGCTCGGTCGACCAAAGGGGATGTCTGGGAGGAGTCCGGCTCCTAAAGAAGTCCGACCGAAAGATGTCTGGGATGAGTCCAGCTCCCAAAGAAGTCTGACTGAAGAGGAAGCTTGGAGGGAGTTCGGCTCTCATAGGCATCTGGCTGGAGGAGTGCGGCTAAGACTCGGCCACTGGAAGTTCGGAAGGAGCTCGATCGCTGAGGAGTCCGATTGGAGGACGACCGTCGAGGAGTTCGCTGAGAAGTTCAGCCGAGGGACGATTGCTAAGGAGTTCAGCCGCTGAGAGTCCGAAGGAGCTCGGTCGGTTGAAGGGACGGCCGCTGAGAAGTTTAGCTGATGGACGACCGCTGAGGAGTTTGGCCGCTGGGAGTCCGAAGGAGCTCGACCGCTGAGAAGTTCGGTCGGCTGAAGGGGTTCACTAAGTCAACCCTGAGCAGTTCGATCACAAACCACGACCACCAAGCTCTTTAGACAAACATTAGACCGAGAAAAAACCATAACGGGAAACCAACAAATAAAAACAATCTCTTAAAATCTCACAACCTACCTAAGGCTTCAAAACCTCAAGACCTAACAGGTAAGGAGGGCATTACCAAATAGAACATATCCAAAAGATATTAACAAAACATCAAAAACTAATCTACCCTTCAGACCACCTAGAAAATCCTCAACACAAAATAATATAAATATAATGAAACAAAAAACACGAAGAAAAGGCAGAAAATCTTGACAACACATCCACCATTAAAACAAACACAACCAAACAAAACCAATACCTCCACATTTCAAAAAATAACATTAATAATTACCCACACATACTAAATTACCAATAACTCATACATTTACTACCAAATTAAATTTCAAAAAATTAAAAAAAACAATACACAACTCATAATCATTAAAACATTCATAATAATATGAGAAATCACTCACGATATAAAATAGATAACAAACCCACACAACTAAAGCAACTCTAAAAGAGAACACAATAAATAAATATGCCAAATCCACACATCAATAAAATATTTCTTTAAAAATAAATTATTTGCTTGCTGCTGGATCCAAACAAAAAAAAAATTTATAAATCATTTTTTGTTTTTACTCCCAGAGCAATATCATAAATAAGAGTATGCACTTTCATCTCCGGTGAGAAAATATTCCAAAAAAAAAAAAAAATAGCAAGATGCTCAGTCCTCCGTACTGCCCCAACACACCCACCAGCTGCTTAGCACGTACCAGGGAACCAACGGACCAAGTTAATAAAACTCCCCATACAATAGATATGGGCTTATTCCCATTTGCCTTTTTGTCGATTAACAACAACACGTAGCACCAAAAAATACGAACAACACAATAATGAATTATTAAACAAAAAAATATTTAGAACATCTGAAGAATGTTAATGTACATGACAACATAATAAATAGAAAAAATCAAAAAATTAGAACAAAAAAAAAAGAACGGAACTTGGAGCCCTTAAGGCAAGCGAAGGATCCGACAAGAAAGCGCATCGTGACTAAGAGGAAGAACTCACCAGAAAGGATGACAAGAAAGATGGGAAAAAGACTAACGAGGAACACAAGTAGGAGGACACCCATAGGTAGGCACGAAAAAAAAAGAAAAAAACACCGAAACAAAGGAAAAAACAGGGTATGGTGGGAGGTGAAGAGGCGGGCATGCAGGAGGTGGGACGGGATTGGATGGATGGAAGGAAGAAAAAAATAAAATATTTAAAATATTTTTTATAATAAAATATTATAGCTGAGCACCGTAACAAAATCCAACATTATATACATGTATGCATACATTCATACGCATGTATATATATATGTGGTGAAACAATATGAGTTTCCTCTATCAAACATAATGGAGAGGAGGCCACAGGAGCGCGTCTATTTTAGTTGAAGCGAAGAATATTTTTCAGTTCAATAAAATCTTCTTCTCCTAAAATAAGGTGCAGTGTTTTCCCAAACAGCTCTTAGCTTGCAAACCTGGTGATGGCAGGATTTGAACCTAAGCATCAAGTAAAATTATGAGAGATTACCAGCAACATAACTTGGCACCTCCTAACCTGAATAATTGTGGTTGCATGACTAAGATACTACATAGCAGCAAAAGAGCTATTTTTTTCGGAAAGCATGAGTTATTTGAAAGCAACCTGAAATAAGGCCGGTCTGGATTCTTGAATCCTGCATCTTTAGTCCCAACCGTATACCGGCTGGGATAAAAGTTCCTTGGTTTGGAGACGCTGGGATTACCATTTCCAAATTTTTCGGGATAAGAGGAAAAAAAAAAAAAATCACCTCTTAAAAGGGAAACAGATAAGTTTTCTGAGATTGAATGATCATTGCTTCCCCTATCACGTGAAGTCTCTCTCCCCAACCAGCCACGATGCTTCTCCTTTTCTGCTTGTGTTAGGATATCCCATGGTTACAAGAGGCAGACATCCTACAGGCTCAAAATGCAAGCTACTCCAAATAGTAATCCCATTCATGAATTGGTAAAGTAACCTGAAACCTTTCATTAAATAGCAAAGATATGGTTAAAAAAGCGAAAAATAAAGACATATCGGGTACAATGGTCAGTGATCTTCCACAAATATATTTCAAAGTACTTAGGCGTGATCAGAGCTGAAATACCTGAGTTATTCCAGCAGCACCTTTCAAATTGTATATTCCATCGATGATACCCAATGGATATCATAGTCCAAGAAAGTTCAAACGAGCAATGGGAGTGGTAGCTGATGCTTGGTAGAACTCTGCATTACACCATTAGGCCCTATGGTTCGAATTCCCAGTCATCTTCAGCGCTGAACAAGTTAATCCGGGATTTCACCTCACTAAAAAAGAAGTTATCACTTTCAAATAACCGAGGCATGGCAAGATACACAAGACAGAGGAGTCCCTTTCAAATCTGCCATCCATGATCCAACATAACCTGCTGTAGCATCCCGATAGCCCTTTCCACCTGAATTCAGTCAGATTTGTATAATGGAGCAAATAGACTAGCATTGAAGCTTGAGGCATATTCGTCTCAAATGAAGAAAACATACTAGTTCCTTTCATTCATTGCTAAAATGAAAAAAATTCATATTTGGATATAAGTCTGAAACTAACGCAAGCAATATTCCATAACATGCTCCTGTAACGATTTTTCAATAAAATGTCCAGTGATCAAAGCTTGAAACATATACCAACCCAAACTAATGCTTCTCTCATATCTTCTGGTATTATATATACAATTCTTTTTCCTGTACATAAATGGGAATGACTGTACATTTATGGTATCTCAATACTTTAGAGATCACAATGTGCAACCTAGAGAATAAATTGAAACATCAGCAACTAAGAAACAAGAGTTTCAGTTTGTATTCAAGGAAAAGAGAGAGATGCACAAGACATCCCTTGTGAAAGCTAACAGCTTAGTTTTGAGTATAGGTCGTCCAAAGCAGAGTACAAAGGCCCAGCAGCTTTTGGTCTCTCCACTTTCCCCAAGAGGATGTCGGTAGTGGTCAGATAAGGATCACCATAGAAGCGCAAATTGGTATCCATCCTTGTTGCAACAACATTTCCTTCCAGGGAGACCCCAACAAAAGCACCTGTTCCTCAAACTCAAATATATCAAATTCCTTTTAACAATAATTACAAGGCAGTGCCAAACCCACTAGCTGCATATATGGTCATCATGCTTTACCAATATGGACATGCATTAAGTGGGGAAGCCATGGCATGAGGTACTAGCACCTTTTTATGGTTTGGGTTACAATCATGGCAGTTGATTGTATGGCTTGGAGGAAGGAGGGAGGGGAGAGAGAAGAAAAGGAGGGAAAAAGAAGTTATCAAAGAAGTCACATATCTTCAAATAAACATATGAACTTTTAAACACTTTCCTTGTCTTCCCTTAATTTGCAACTGCTGCTTTATACAAGTCTTTTATGACCTAATAAATGCTCCAACCTATTTTGATGCAAATGCAACTTCCACAGAATTGTTGACAAGATGGAAAAGGAATAAATAGGATATGCCGAAGATTGTTGAGAAGACAGAAAAGGAATCTTCATTCATAAGATGTTTGAAGAACTTTTAGAATGGAAGACCTTGAATTAGTTTAGTTGAACTTTAACATGACATATGCTTGCTTTGGGAAATTATTACCTTTGCTGCAACTGTAAGTATAACACATGCCAGACCCTCTATCTCCGGCTCGGAGATCCGCTTCAAACACCCTGCCAACTGGTCCTGCTGCAACACTCAAGCCAGCCCCAAGAGAAAAGTGCATGCGGCTAGTGAATGCCTTCACAGATTTACTGCCATGAAGAACAATGATGAAATCCATAAGCTCGCCCCCAATCTGCAAAATAGAAAGGGAAAAGATCAGACAACAGGCTTTTCTTTTTAAGTTCAAAGGCCTGAAAGCAAAGTTCAAGGATAAGTTCCAAGCACAAGAAACTGAGCATGATCTTGGCTTATTAAATTCCAAATCAATGATTCAAAACATTCTTTTGCATCCCTCACCCACCAATCAAATCAGAAAGATCAATTTGATACAATCCAATGCATTATCTAGGATAACTAGTAAACACAAAGTGTGGTCTAGTTTCAAGAACTTATTTAACAAAAACAGGACTACACATCAAATTGTTGGACATGCTTATAATTTTTTTATATAAAGAAGAATGTCATCTACACTATGATAATTATGTATGTACTTTTTTGTACGTTGGGGAGAGGGAGGGATGGCTTAATGTGCGTAACATGATCCATTTAAGAAATGAATGGAAGAGCCAGAACTCATTAACATGAGAGAATTCAACTCTAGCATACTTTTACATACAAAATTGCTCTAATGGATCATCAATTAAGCATATAAATGTACAGAACAAGTTATAAGATTGTTGGACATCTGTTGCTACATCATGCAATGCTTAACTAAAAATTTATATGATTCTTCCGTTCCTCTATAAAGTTCTGTATGGTCTGGCTCCTAACAAAATTTCCTCAACTAATCATTGTTTACCACTGTGCTTTCCACAGTTCTTCACTGACTCAACCATGTTGATTTCAGACATGATACACAGCTATGTGCTTCTGCAGGTAAATTTGCTAAAAATAATGTGTAACAACATAACTACAAAAGTGAAGGGTGGAGCTAAAAAAAATAAAAAAACATGGTAGCATGAACTCGTCTCACTGTATGCCTACCTGTGCTCCCCATCCTAACCCAACAGATAAAATGGCAGATGGCGCAGACCATGACCCATCTGACCGACGAGAAACTACCAGACCTGTACCAACTTTATAGGTAAGAAATGCACCGGCTTTAGCAACTGTTAGTACAGCAAGCCCTTTTGCTCCTTTGAGAACTGCCAAGGGGATAGATTTCTCAGGGTTCAATCTAGAAACCTGCACATATCAAAAAGTGGAAATATGTTATAACATATCCAGATTATAATGAGAGTCATAAATACTTCACAAGAAAAAGCTATTGATAGAAAAAGGAAAATACAGAATGTTGCACCTGGCAATAGCTCCTCAGCGTATTTGATGCCTTATATATCTCATATTCCATCGATAAACCCACAGGCAAATTCAGCCACCCTCTTGTGCAGGTCCAATCCATAACATCATGTTTTGCTGATTGCATTGCATTGCTAAGGGAGTTAATCAAAATGCCCTGCAGTGGATCAAGTCTGTCATAGCAAGCATCGCAAACTCTCTGAGGATTGCGCTCTCTGAACTTGACAGGCAACAAACATCTCCCCTTCGTACAGTCTCTGCAAAAGACACCTCCACAAAACCGACAGTGATGTCTTCCACGAGTAATGGCTGTAAAAGGAGAAGTGCATTGCATGCAGACAGCAGTGTAACTATCTGGCAGCCACTCAGGAGGTTCTGCTTCCAATATTTCTCTATATGCACCATAACTGATAGCATCTGTCTCAAGAAGAGGTGGCGCACTTGGTATGCAAACTGACGAATGCAAAAAACTGTCTCCATTCTTTTCAGAGCTAAGAAATGATATGTCGGAGCTTGAAGTTTGTTGTGATTGACTGACACCTTGCATTCTGTTCTGACCAGTTAAAATTGCAATTATCCCGCTTAATACGGTTCTCAAGTTCACTTCAGGATTAGCTTTGGGTTGAGCAAAAATACATGGATCCTCAGCTGAATCATACCCCTCATGAAAGTCGGATTCCAGTGATGGTTGATATAAGTAGTCTGGTCCTAAGAATCTTGGTCCTGCTGAAGAAATAACCTTTCGATGGCCACCCAAAATATCAGATTTAAAGTTTCCATCATAATGATTTTCTTTATCAAGATTAGAAAGGGAAGAGTATGAAATGATTCCTTCAGATTTTTCCATGAACTCTATTCAACACTCAATGATCATCAACAAATAGAGCTTTTCCTGCCTGCAGTTGTCATATATTTACTTTCAGATATAAACATGTTAAAAAACATCAGGATCCAAATATCCTTCATTGGTTGTTTCATTGAAACACCAATATAAACAAACAACAAGATAACATTTAACACAAGGTTTTTAAGTCTCATCATAGACAAACCAGTTTGGACCAAGGCCAAAACAGATCAGTTTCACCCGAGACTGAACCAAAGCTGATATCTAGTTTCAGGTTTCAGTTAGTTTTGGCAGTTCAATCAGCTTTGGTCCAGCTTCATTGGTTTCAGCTAGTTCTGACCAAAATTGACCTAAGATCAAACATGGATGCCTTCTTTAAAAAAAATATTTTCATGTTTATATGATATTAGGGTCAATTTGTCATCTATTTAAGTACATATGCTACATAATGTCAATTTTCAATGGTTTTTCATTCTTTTTGCAATTCAAAGAGGGTACAGACAGCCATCGATGTGCCTATTTCTCCGAAAATGCCCTTACAATGGTACTCCACAAAGACAAACGTGAACAAGCAAATTTAATTCATCGCACAGGAATAACTTCCTTTTTATATATATTTTTCTATAACTACATGAATTTGATTAAACAGCCACTTAACTTCAAAATAATAAGAAACAAATGCTCTGAGTTCTACTAAAAGATGGAGAAAAATATTACCAGTCGGCATTGAAAACTTTATGATTGTCCATATAATGAAGTGTGAGGTTCAAGAGGTAAATCATTCAGGAATATTAGTATGCTCAATCTTACTACTATGCAATATTAACTTCAGCCTATAATTATCCAAACTATACATATAAAGAATTTATATGACACAAAATAATACTTGTTGTGTCATAACTTTTCTTGACTTCTTTTATTTTTTTTTTATTTCATTGTTTAGACTTTAGCTTGATTTTGTGACTGAAACTCCAAAACTGAAAACTAAGTTTATAAACCTTAATTTAACATAAATACAATCAAATGAAAAGCAAGGCAAAGCATGTCATTAGCATATTTATCATCTGGTTCCCACGATAACCCTGCAATTATCTTCTATTCTTAGAAGGCAAAATTAAAAGAAATTAACACAAAGGCACAAATATACATAGCATTTAACAAAAGGAATTTAAGACGGTCATAAGATAAGAAAGGCAAAGCATTTCCATTAGCATATTTATCATCTTTCTTCCAATAGTTACCCCGCAATTCACTTATATCTGGAAAAAAAAAAAGATTGGAAAGAAGTAAAGACAAAAACAACAAGCAATGAGGAACATCAAAGCTCAAAATGTTTCAACCACATGGAAACCTGTTGAGCATCAAAGGCAATTCCTTGCAAAGCACTCCACTTATGGTGTGCAATCCTTCACTCAAACAAATTGATTACATAGTTAATGATTGACAGGAATACTCTATGGACCAAAAAGATTGACTAAATCTGGTGCATTACATGCTGGAAAAATGCCAGATTGCTTCTACTCAATTTTCTAGAATGCGGTGCATATGTTCGTATATGCAAATGAATATGTGCATGCTGTCCCTTCACTACATTGCATACCCAATACACAGCTAGTAATATTTGTTTGTGCCACACATGGGCCTTAAAGATGATTTGCTTAGCACTTTTTTTTTTATTTAGTATTTGCTTAGCACTTCTTTTAAAAAGCAGGTTTTGCTTAGCACTTTCTGAACACATGCAATAGGATTAGCATCGTGCAGCTACCTATGTAGCCTATTGTCATTGTGTGACCGCATACATAACCTTCTTAGCATTGTGTGACCACAATTTGGCAACTCTGATGTAGACCCATGCAGCATGGAAACTAAATAAATACTTAGCAATATCACAAAAAAAATCTAGTAAGCATGTGTATGCTAGTACACATAAATGCAGCAAACATTTTTTATCCAAGAATTACAGATGTGGCAAGACAGCAATGTAATTAAAACAAATGCAACCAGCTAATGAGAATTCATGCTGCAAAGAATATGAATAATAAGTATAGTCGCGACAAATATTCAGTGAGTCAGCAACAAAACTAACAAAACCAGAAGTTAGAACCAAATACAAACAAATGCAGCAGATCAGCAACAGAATAAAAGTCTACCATCCAAAAGAATAAATGCAGCAATATAAACAAAATGCCATCACAATTGTGTGTAGAAAATATTATGCTAAATCCAAAAATGAGCTTAGATTGCCATGTCTCTTATCTACTGTGTGATACACATGCATGAGAAATCCCAAAACTAAAAGTAATGAAAAGGGTCTCTAGTCATGGTTCAGGCGAATGAAGGAGGAAAAAGAAAAAGTGTTAAATGAACAAGAGGGAGGAAAGAAAAGAAAAATTAACCTCATTTAGGGAACGGGAAAGGAAAAGAGGGAAGTTAATAACTTAAGTTATTGACTGCGGAAATATCCAGACATATCCTAGGAGTATCTGGGAAGTATTCAAACATATCTCAGGAGTATTAGGATCCAATTTCATTAAAAAAAAAAAAAAAAGACTGCAATATTTCTTTCCTGTATCAGACATGTACCAGAGCCATATCCATAAATGATACATATCAGTTATGGCCATTGGCGGTGTTTTGGAGTATCCATGCTTCCTAGGTGCATTTTAAAACATTCTTTCTGCTAGCTATATTCTTAGCACGATGATACAGCCATATACTTTTCCTTTGCCTCGATCTTTTAGTACTTATTAGAATCAAATGAATGGTTGGTGTATTGCACTTAATGAAACTGATAAGGCATAACACAAGATTGTAAAGGAGAGAGGCGTTAGGCAAGAAGTCAGCATATAGATAATCGAACTATCACATGCCTTGGAAATGATATGAGGAGTTCAGAAATGGTTGAAGTAGTTGAAGAGGTGGATCACTCTGACCACAGCCCTTCATAGATTGCCGAAGAAGAATATGATTTATTCATGTAGTAAAAATGTTGATAAAAGAAAATATAACAGATGCTTATGATGAAGAACACTAACACGAGATTTGTTAATGGTACAATTAAAAAAATAAAATTTCTTGATTAATATAATGTTCATGCTTTATAGAAATGAAAGGTGAAGCAATATTCATATAGTCAACCACAAGTGACTAGAATTAGGTTTTCTAGCAACAGTCTAGTTGAACATGCAACTAGATGATGCTAAAAGGCTTATTGGCACATTAATTGCCGATATAATTGGTTCAATGTCAGAGAATCCCACATTCCTTGCTTAGGGTGCCTGTCAGTTATTTCATTAATAGGGCCAACAATCCAAATGAATACATAGCATATTTCAGCAACACCACTAACCACTTTAATGAAGTTATTTTTTGGTACCCATAGACCATTTCCAGAATCTATGCAGCTTGTGTGAACAACAAGGAACCATCAACAAGCGTCACCTTAACAAATCAAGCCATAATCTTACATCAAGTAGATAAAATATGGCAAAATCTATCCATTTCTGCTATAGTTTCCACTTGTTGATACAAGGGATTGCCAAAAGTATCTTCAAGGTCTTGCACAATGTTATAACATAGATGCCAATATGTTCAAACTCAACATAACCTTCAAAAGCCATGGATAGCACCATGAATATGCGTGCATATATGGTATTAGGATCATATGTAGTAAATTGGGCCAGCATGAACTTTGCAGCAATGTTAAGTACCCAAAACTTTGCATCTCTCACTAAGTTCCAAATAATAACACAAACTCATAAACATAAACTTCAATTGCGATGGACCTGAAAAATGTTAACATTGTCTCTGTACATCATATATTATTCCCAAAAATTTCCAAGTGTTTTGACATGTCAAAAGGCCCAAGATCCATGATTGTGTTGGCAACACTAATCCCAGACTATAGCCCTTGATATGATGGAACATGAAACTCCAACAGCATTCCTCATCAACAAGAACTACTCTTTCAAGTCTTCTCCAGATTTCCCAAGTTGCATTAACCACTCAGCACATGATACTGAGTACTAGGAAAATAGATAGGTCAATCTTCCTTCAGTTTTGGAAATGATATTTTCCTAGAATTTTTTAAAAATAACCACAAAACTTAAGAATACAGCAATATGCCCTAAACTCCATTATTTTTTGGTCCAATGTCCTGATCTCCAATTACTGTATAAAAAATTGAAGAATAGAACAAAAAGGCCAAGAAAATTGTGATGTCCATGCAAAATTCAGGACTCGGGCAACTAATCACCCCATAATGTGCTTATGCATGTATTTTTCATCCGAGTTGGTTTATCTACCAACAATCCACAAGATCACCAATAACTTTTCTCCGCCCAATTAATATTATCATAAGCTTTCCAAAGAAAACATATGTTTTTCTTCTATTTCGATTCCGATTCTAATTCAGGTGTATATTAATCAAAAAATCTCTAAATTTTCGCAAATGCGATCGTCTCCACCTCGAAGAATGACAAGAGATTAACCGAAGGTTAGAGAATCGCAGCACCCAACAAACCCTATTAAAAAGCACCGAATTGAATGGAAAACCATACGAACCCCAGAAATTAGGGGGCAATCAACATATGAAAGAGGGAAAAGGAAGGAAGAATCGATCGAGACTGACCTGTTGGATGCCACCGAGAAGACGGCAGCGAATCGATTCGATGTCGCGAAGAGGTTGAAGCGATGGCCGACGGGCGGAGAGGAAGAGGTCCGAGGGTTTCGTTTAGTTTGGCTTGCGGGAGGGGAAAGAAAGGATGACACTATATTGAAGACGCCACGTCAACCCATAATTAAACCTTTTTAGTTCAATAAATAAGTCGGTCCACCTTAGCCCATGGAGGATCTGAACTGGCTAGGGAGTCTAAAATGTAGACTCGAGTTCGGTCATATCACTTGGTGGGTCAGCCAGGACTCTTCTTCTACAATTTTTCATATCAGCTAAGCGCAGTTTTCATTTTTTTTTTTTCTTTTTCTTTTTTATTTAATCTCCCTACTAATAAAATTTCCACATAGTCTCATGTAGACACGGAGAACACACCTGTTCATGGGCAGACGGCTCGCTTAAGTCCTAGCATTTTTGGCAGGCTTAAGCCAAAAATTTAGACCCTCCAAGCTCAAATCGGAGTTTGTGGACTTAATTAATAATTATTATTAATATATGAACTTAATAAGACAATAGACATAGATCATTTGAAATTTTTAATTATTCATATTTATTAGTTCTTAATATTTTTATTATTTTATTATTTTAAAAAATTAAAAATTATCATGAAGTCTGAGGCCGACTCAAAACTCGAGTAGGATCTGGATCGCCTAATATAGGCTGGCAAGCTAGACTAAGTCGGATTTGGGTCTTAAAAAAAATTATTTTGATCTTTGAGCAAAACCCAATCTCGTCCGGTCCATAAAGAGGTCCATTCGAGACCCACAGATCCGTACGTTTGACCTGTGGATACGGTTCAGTGCTGGTTGGATTAGGATGGAAGGAGTCCCAACTTCCACCTTTAGGCTGGCTTCTAAGCAATGTGTATGAAGCACGTGATGTTCATGTATTGTGAGGTTTACTGTGGATGGGTCCGGCCAGGCAACCGGCCGCCCACGAGCTAATGCAATTTTTCAGGCGTTTAGTGCTTAGCGTGTGCTTAATCGTTTTCTTTTGCCCTCACCATTTAAAAGAAAAAAAGAAAAGGCGTGTGCTATTCAAGAGGGGCATTTGATGAATAGCTACGATATCATTGATTGGTAATTACTGGGAGTAAGTATGCACATGAGTTTATCTAAAAGGATTGACAGGTGATGGTAATAACAGTGAATATATTATCTCAATTGGTTTAAGTAATATTCATCTTTAGAGAGTGGATGTGGAGAGATGCATTCGGTAGGTACTGTTTGGTTGTAGAATAGGTAGAGGGAGGTATATTCTTTGCACCATTAATAAAGGAATAAGCCTATTTCAAGAATAGACATTTTTTGGTATTTGGTTGAGGAATAAGCGCACGGAATAAATGACGAGAATAAATTGTATTTAATCCATATTGAACTTCATTAAAGTTTAAAATTTATTGTAAAGATCTAATTGCCCTCTCAGTGCTCTCACTTTTTTAAGTGAGAATGAAGCTCTACGGAGTGAGAATGAAGCTCTTTTGAATTTCCATTACCTTAAGCAATGCTTGGTTCAAGAATAAAGCTGGAACAAGGCTTAGAATAAAAGTTACATCTGCAAGACAGCTTACAGAAAACAAATATTAACAAGGAGCACTTATGTTGATCGAATTCAATTATGCCGAGCGTAATTATTCTAAGAGAACTATTCTTCTTGCCTAACTATTTCAATTAACATAACTCTCCTTTTCGATCCAGACCTCAGCCCCAACCTTATAAACACGTGGTGCATTACAGCATCCAGGAAAAATTTTTAGGTAAACTTAGTATTTATGAATTTTAATTGACTCTTTTTTCGTCTCATAGCCAATCATGATTAATACAATCATGATTAATACAGATTAACATTTAAAGAAGAACAACCGAGGTACAAATTTTTTATTAACTTTGCCTATCTACTTTAGGATTTTTTGCATAAGAGGAAGCAGGGATGCACAAGGAACATTTTGGCCAAAGAAAGATTTAGGTGACTCGTGTCACAAGGATAGAACCACTAGAACCCCCAAAAGGTGGAAGGTTGCTGCTCCAAGGTGTTTTATGGATAACAAATTATTAAAGATCTACAGATACAGAATTTAGCGTACTTGTCCCTTCTAAATGCTTAATACGTTCATTCCCTTCCCATTGTTTTCTGAATTCGTTTCATTCCCTTCTCATTACTTCTCAGACATGGAGCTGGGATTATCCAACACAGCCTATATGAAAAAATTGTCCTGATGAATCCATGCAGCAAATTAGGATTTAGATGCATGATGAAGTTCATGTCCTGTCCTATCAATCTGAGGTTGGTCACTTAGATACCATGGTTTGCTTCTCCAACATATTTTTCCACCATAGCAACTACACTCCAGACCAAGTCATTCAAATCATCGGTTCTGATGACGCCTAATACACCTTTTCAGCCTGCAAAACTGCAATAGAATGTCCTAATAAAGGCTTTGAACCTGAGTTCGGATCATGTAACAGGCAAAATCGAAGCACCATTAAACAAAAGAGGTAATAGAAAATGAAGCAACACAATTCAATTAATCAAGTCCAACAGTTAAAATCAGCCAACTCACACATGTATGATAGATCACATTCGTCTCCAACCTCTCCTGAATGAAGCCTCTAGAGAAAAATATGCCATGTCATCAGTAACAAGGAAGCCCATCTCTGAGTACATTATTCAACAATATGAACAAATAGAAAAGGGAACAACTTTTATGACTGCCAAAATTGTTGTTAAGGCTCTACTGGCAGCAGCAAGACTCCGGTTTTAATTGCTTTGTTACAATTGACGATAGAGCTTGGACTAATCAATCCGAGATCACAAAATCCCTGTTTCAGCCCCAATCGTTTTGCATCTCTGGCCTTGAAAAATGATTTCTAGTCAAAGGGATGTAGCCTGGAAAAGGGGCAAAAAATAATAAAAACAGCATATTAAATTGTCACATCATGTTCTTTGATAGGAGTATATGACTCGCTGATATGGAAAAAGAAAAACAGCAGATCTAGGGTCTGAAAATAACAAAATCAAGTGGTACAACGTTACTGAAAGAAGAGTTGTTCTAGCAGCTGAAGAGCAGCAGCATCAGTCATCTCAAGTCATTGATCGGCATTATGCAAAATGATCTATTTCGATCACTAAATTTAGATGAGAAAATTAAAAGTCTATTGGTGCCAACCAGAGCACCTGTTTGAAAGCTACAATCTTTGCCAATACTGAGGTGGACAGATCTCTTTCAAGACAGTTGGATGGTATGGCAGCCCAAATACTTTTCAGGATGAAAGGCTGGGTGCAGACAACAGAGTAAGAAGAATCCAAAACTTATTGGGAAGAGGGAACAACAGGGAAATGTCTTCTCTGAGGACAGAAGGACGAAACCTGCAGCCAATTGTTTATACATCGGCTTCATCTGGAATTTTCGGTTTTCATCTTGACTGAGATATCAGTTTGTACCAGTATCAAGCATTCATGGATACAGTGTATCTAAAAGATTGATTCTATACATCTTTGTAATATAAATTGATGTACCATGAATCATTAGCCAACAGGATACCAAGATATAAGCCATGTTTTTTGACGAACAAGTATTAAAGAAGAAAACCATCATCAATCTCCTTTTTACTACATCAGTCAATAATACTTCAATACCTCAGAAATTATATGTTGGCCAAACAATGCAAGATCACAGCCAAGTCAAAACTCTTCTGCCTTGCAGCTCAGCAGAGAATCTGATATTTTAATGCATCTCAATATGCCACTCAGCGAGACATTGAAATATAAGAAATTAAAAACCCTGCCTAGAATGTTGAAATTTATTGTATCATACCACTTATGCCATCAGCTTGTTAGCAGCATCAGAATCAAGAAATAGCAATAATATATAAATAAGATTTTATCATACCCCCTAAAAACCTAACTGGGAATTTCGAACCTGAAAATGGGATAAAAATAAAAAATTACATGAACTACAATAAACCATCTACAAAATAAAGCAGTGAAGTAGAACCTTCATATGGATACCTTTTGTCCAATGAATCCAAAACCTTGTGGTGGCCAAACCTGAAAATCATTAAACGAATTTTAAAGAATAGTACCCTCAACTGTGAATTATCATGAAAGCTTCTGAAAAGAGGCCATGTGATAAATGGATTCATGTACTAATAACAATCAATTTCAAAGTAAAATTGGTGTTCATTGTGGTTACCATCAAATACTCTCATATTTTTATTGAAATCATGTACTACAGTCCATGCTCAAAGTAACAAAAATGAAATTGATGTGATGAATATTTGGAGATCAAATATGCATACATAAATTCATGACTTCATAAGCAGTTTTAAGGACAATAAAGCTTAAACCTAAGAACAAATTCCTATTTTTCTTCGAAAAAGGATAAAGATAGGGCTGAATCCAACTAAAATGGCCAAATCAGTAATAACTCTGCCATCAGAAGGCAACAATGAGCGGCAGGAGAGATGATTATAAAATCTCATGCCCAAGGTGGGTGAGCACACTCTCCTGGGGTCAGATGTGTACTATTAGAATGTTCAGACTGAAGAGGTTGTTTAAGCTCAATTGAATGGGTAAAGATGAGTACTAGAGAGGATTGAAGAATGTGAAAAGTTTGATATTTTCAGAACCAACTTGATTCAAATGTTCATCGATATTGGTGATGTTAAATATCAATACCATTCAGTTAGGGAAATTCTGCATTACTTTAAATATCCAAGCTGCTATATCAACTGCACTTTTGGCTAAGGTTTATTGATTGTCAAATTAAACAAATGAGATGTTACCGTAACTGTAAATATGTTTGGTTATAATGATGAGGAAACATGCTCTGTTCTCCTCCTACTACACAGGATTTCTTAACCATAACTATCTAGCCTTCTCCCAACTACTGGGGTTAGATTCAAGGATCCTTGTTTGCCAGGTATTTGTTATTAGGCCAACTCTGATATTATATGAAGCATTTGGGTAGGTTCTCTTGTAAATCTATCTGTGTCACTTTTAGGCCTTCCCCTCCTTTTCCTACATCCTTCAACAGAAATTACAACATGAGAGCATTCATGGATGTTAAGCACATCCACAAATTGTTTGATGACCACCTGCCTTTGTCCCATTGATTTCTTTTGAAGTTGATGGTGGCCAAGGTTTCAACCTAAAGATCTCGACCATCTCAGTGGGTGGCCCATACCAAGATGGACAACCAAAAAGGAAAAACCAAGATATTTGGGATACCTTAGGAATGTATATATTGAAATCTCAGCAAATAAAGTAAATCTGAAATAAATTATTATATTAAGGCAACAATTCAAATATGTAATAACTAAAACATTAATTTAAATGGTAAAAATTGATTGGGAAGCATCAGCTGCTTGATATCGTATCAGCCAATATATCTCACTTTATATCAGCTAAGATAATGACAACCAAGATATCGATTATATGGTCTCTGTGAGTGGCAGAGACCGATGCCAACCAATATATCTTGGCCAAGTTGAAACACTTTTGATGGTTACTGTTGGGGATAAATCCCGCTCCTGCCGAAGCCCGGCCCAACGCTCAGCCCAATGTAACCAGTAGCCGCTGAAGAGCTTCAGCGCCAGGCGCCAGGCGCCAGGCCGAACCCTTAACACGGCCGAACTGCCTAGAGGCCGAATCAGCGAGCCCTGGCCGAACTCCTTCGGATCCCGCGGCCGAACTCCTTCGGACCGACTCCAAGCGACCGAGCTTCAACGAAGTCCTCTCAGCGGCCGAACTCCTTCGGACCGACTCCAAGCGACCGAGCTTCAATGAAGTCCTCTCAGCGGCCGAACCCCTTCGGACCGACTCCAAGCGACCGAGCTTCAATGAAGTCCTCTCAGCGGCCGAACTCCTTCGGACCGACTCCAAGCGACCGAGCTTCAATGAAGTCCTCTCAGCGGCCGAACTCCTTCGGACCGACTCCAAGCGACCGAGCTTCAACGAAGTCCTCTCAGCGGCCGAACTCCTTCGGACCGACTCCAAGCGACCGAGCTTCAATGAAGTCCTCTCAGCGGCCGAACTCCTCAGCGGACGGGCTTTAGTGGAATCCCCAAGCGGTCGTCGCTCAGGAGCCCGAACTCCTCAGCAGTCGTCACTCAGGAGCCCAAACTCCTCAGCAGTCGTCACCTACGAGCCCGAACTCCTCAGCAGTCGTCACTGGGCCGAACTCCTCAGCGGTCGCCCTCATCAAACTTCGGCCGACCGAGCTCCCACCGAACTCTCAAGTGTCCAAGCCTCAGCCTAAGTCCAACGGCCGGCCGAACCCCAGACGGCCGGGCCGCGGCTTCTCAGCAGCCGAACTCGTCTGCGGACGGGCCTTAGCTGCATACCTCTCGCCAGACACCTATGGGAGCCGAACTCCCTCCTATCTTCCTCTTCAGGAGCCCGAACTCCTCCGAAACAGGCACACGACGAGGACCTTCATCCCTTCATTCGGCGAGCTCTGCAACCATCACCATCAGTCAGTCCGCCGCACCATCAGTCAGTCCGCCGCGGGCGATAGCGACCCGCTGTCAGGCGGCGATGGCTGCCACCCTCCATCCGCCGTATGCGGCGCCAGTGAGACTGACTCCGCCGAACCTCGAGCGGCCCGCCAGCACGCGGCTGCCGTTGTCACCATCAAGCTCCACTATATAAAGGATCCTCCCGACACACTAAGGCTAAGCTCTCTGAACTCTCGACTCTCTAAGCTCTCCCCCACATCTCTAAGCTCCGGAACTCATTCCGGGCACTCCATTACTGTTGGTCGGAAACTAACTTGACCGTCGGAGGGTCCTGCCGGAGCCACCACCCCACCGGTTCCGGGCGGGACTTCGTTTTGCAGGTCCCCGGCGACGCCCAGCGGCTTCGATTGCGGCGACCTCCGGCGGCGACGGATTTCTGCACCAACAGATTGGCGCCGTCTGTGGGAACAAGGGATTGAACCTTCGAGGTTCCCTTGTTCTTAAAGGAGTGCTCGGCGACGATTTCCCTCCCCTGCTCCGGATCTCTCTCCTCCCTCTTCAGTATTCCTTTTCTGAAAAGAAAAATGCCTCCCAGACGAACCTCGACCCGGAGGTCGGCAGCCTCCGCGGCCCGATCCCGTTCGGGTCCGTCCGCTCCCACTCCGGCCCCGGCGACGCGGGCCCGCTCCGTACTCGCGGTAGATGCGGAGCGGTTCGACCTGCTTGCCCAGCAGGTCCGCGATCTTACGGAGGCGGTGCAGGCAGTGCAAGCCACGCATTCGCGAGGTCCAGCGCCCACTCGACCGGCGCGGGGTTCCCCGGAGCCCGGGAATCCAGTCCAGGAGCGACCGATGTGGGCTACCCAACCTCCGGCCCTCGGGAGAGAGGGGCAGCCGGCAAAGAGCCCCTGCTCGGACCGCGGCTCAACCCAGGGAGAAGCTTCGCACCCCTTCCGCGAGAAGACCTTGGGGATCAAGGATCGCGAAGATTTCCTGGACCGAAGACTCATGGAGATGGGACGGCGCATAGAAGAACTTCGTCATACTCCTTCCTCCCGCGGTAACGATATTTGCACTGATCCTCCCTTCTCACAGAAAATTATGCAGGAACAGGTACCACCGAACTTCAAGCTCCCGCATTTCGAAAGCTACGATGGGACCACTGACCCGGTCGACCATTTGGAGGCCTTCAGGACGACGATGTTACTCCATGGCGCGCCCGATGCCATTTTGTGTCGGGCTTTCCCTTCTACCCTCAAGGGAGCGGCTAGGAATTGGTACTCGGCGCTTAAGCCGGGCACCATCCTGTCGTTTGACCAAATGAGTCAACAATTCGCGGCCCACTTCGTCAGCAGCAAACGGCCGCGCAGAGGCTCGGATTCCCTGTTGGCCATCAGGCAAAAAGAGGGGGAACCCATCCGGGCTTACGTCACCCGGTTCAACACTGCCGCGCTGGAAGTCCGGAACCTGGACCAATCAGTTGCTATGGCCGCCCTCAAGGGCGGCCTTCAGAAGAACGACCTGCTGTTTTCCCTGGAGAAGAAATATCCCAGGGACTTCGCTGACATGCTAGCTCGGGCCGAAAGCTATGCCCGGGCAGAAGAGGCTTTCGAAGCCAAGGATGGTGAAGCTCGCGACAAGCGACGAGTAGGCAGAGCGGGAAGGCCTGCCGAGGAAAGAAAGCGCACCGAAGCCTGGCCGCATTCCCGAACTCCCCCCGGTCGCGGGCGTGCCCGGACTCCACCTCAGGCTCGGGGGCGGGAAGCCACGGACGGAAGGGCGCGCCGAAGTTCTCCTCGGCACCGAAGTCCCACCCGACGCCGAAGTTCCCCCCGGCGCCGAGGTTCATCCCCACGACGAGGCCCGTCCCCGCGCCGAGGTTCTCCCCTCCGACGGCGTTTTCACAGCTACGCCCCCCTCAACGCCCCGAAGGCTCAAGTACTGCTGGAGATCAAGGGACGACTTCCGGAGCCGGAGAGGATGCGTTCCCATCCCAGAAGACGCAACCCCAACAAATTCTGCCTTTACCACCGTGACCACGGTCACGATACCGAAGAGTGCATCCAGCTCCAGGACGAAATCGAGGAGCTGGTCCGGCGGGGCAGGCTTGGCCGATTCCTGCGAAGACGATCTAAAGAGCAGGAAGATCGGCCGAGAATGTTGCCGCCGATTGGGGAAGATCGGCAGGAGGACCGGCCGTCTCTTGGCGTCATTAACACCATCTCGGGGGGACCGCAGCAGAGAAAGACCGACGAATCCGAGGGATCGGCAAAGAGACAGAGGACCTCGGAGCCCGTGACCTTCACCGAAGCAGACGCCCAGGGGACCAGATTTCCGCATAACGACGCGGTTGTAATCTCTTTAAACATCGCTGATTATGATGTACGCCGCGTTTTGGTGGATAATGGGAGTTCGGCGGACATATTGTTTTACGATGCCTTCTTGAAAATGTCCCTACCTGACATCCGCTTAGGACCTGTAAGTTCCCCCCTGGTGGGATTTGCCGGACACGCCGTTCCGGTCGAAGGCATGGTGACTTTGGCGGTGACGGCGGGCCAATTCCCCAAAATTGGCCAAGACGCGGATTGACTTTTTTGTCGTGAGGACCTCGTCCGCCTATAATGCAATCCTTGGGCGACCAGGTCTTAACGCGCTGCGGGCGGTAGTGTCAACCTACTACTTAAAGATGAAATTCCCGACGAGCCATGGAGTCGGCGAAGTCAGAGGAGACCAAGCCCTGGCAAAGTACTGCTACTCAATCGCCCTGCGCGAGGGAGACCGGCCCGACCCTTGCCTTGTTGACGGACTGGACGTCCGCGACGACCTCACTGAAGAACGGGGCGAACCTGCGGAAGACCTCGTCCCTGTGTCCTTACGCGATGGAGACCCGGGGCATGAGGTGCGGATCGGCTCCAACCTAGCGGCCGAGGTCAAGGGACAGCTCGTCGCTTTCCTCAGAAGGAATGCAGACGTTTTCGCCTGGGCCCCAGCGGATGTACCAGGGATCGACGCCGATGTCATAGAACATCGGCTGGCCATCGACCCAAGGCACCGACCCGTCAGAGAAAAATTACGCCGCCAAGCTCCAGAAAGACAGAAGGCGGTAGCCGAAGAAGTGGATAAGCTCCTTGAAGCTGGACTCATCCGGGAGGTCAACTATCCGACCTGGGTCTCGAACGTGGTCCTCGTCAAAAAAGCAAACAACAAATGGAGGATGTGCGTCGACTTCAAGAAGCTGAACAAAGCCTGCCCAAAGGACAGCTACCCCCTGCCGAGGATCGATCAGCTGGTGGACGCAACCTCGGGCCACGAGCTCCTCACTTTTATGGACGCATTTTCTGGTTATAACCAGATACGCATGGCGCCCGAGGATGAAGAGAAGACCACCTTTATTACTGACCGAGGTCTCTATTGTTACAGGGTCATGCCTTTCGGACTCAAGAATGCAGGAGCCACCTACCAGCGCTTGGTCAACAAGGTCTTCAAGGGGCAGATCGGCCGCAACATGGAGGTGTACGTGGACGACATGCTGGTCAAAAGCCGAGCCTCGACAGACCACCTCGCCGACCTTGAAGAAACTTTCGGTGCGCTTAGGAGGCACAAGATGAAGTTGAACCCGACCAAATGCGCCTTCGGCGTGACCTCCGGAAAATTTTTAGGATTCATGGTGTCGAGACGCGGAATCGAGGCAAATCCCGAGAAAATCCGAGCCATCCAGGAGATGACTGCCCCGAAAACAATTAAGGAAGTTCAGCGCCTGGCTGGGAAGGTGGCGTCCTTGAACCGCTTTGTCTCAAGGTCGGCCGAGCGGTGCCTGCCTTTCTTCCAAGTCCTCAGGCGACCGAAAGATTTTTGCTGGACGGCGGAGTGCAAACAGGCATTCAAAGAGCTTAAAAACTACCTCGGCGCGCCTCCATTGCTGGCAAAGCCCGAACCTGGAGAAGGGCTGCTCCTATACCTAGCTGTCTCTCCAATGGCCCTGGCGGCTGTCCTGGTCAGGGAAGATGCGAAGGCGCAACAACCAGTCTACTACGTGAGCCGAGCCTTGAGGGACGCGGAAACCAGGTATTCCAAGTTAGAAAAACTAATTTACTGTCTTCTGATCGCAGCCAGGAAGCTCCGACCTTACTTTCAGGAGCATACCATCACGGTCCTCACGGACCAACCATTAAGAGCCGTCCTCCACCGCGCGGACGCTTCAGGAAGGATCGCCAAGTGGGCGATCGAGCTCACGGAGTTCGACATCAATTACCGACCCAGGCCATCGATCAAGGCTCAGATACTGGCGGACTTCATGCTGGAATGCACCGCACCAGTCGAAGCCGAGCTTGAATCAAGCGAGACTATCATTAGCGGGAGACCAGGCCCCGACGAAGCCGAGCTGTGGCGGACGAGCTTCCCTGAAGAAAGGGCCGACCTTCTTGAAGGCGCCTGGGTTCTGCATGTGGATGGCTCATCCAACTCTAGCGGGGCCGGCGCAGGGCTGGTCCTGGTTAGCCCCGAGGGGATCGTCACCGAGTACGCGTTGCGCTTCGAATTTCCCACAACCAACAATGGGGCCGAGTATGAAGCGCTGATAGCCGGGCTGCAGATAGCCAGGGAATTGAAGGTGGGTCGGCTTCAAGTCTATAGCGATTCCCAATTGGTGGTCGGTCAGGTCGGCGGCAGCTACGAGGCGCGGGAGGAAAGCATGGTGGTGTACCTCGGGAAGGTGAAGAACTTAATACCAGCCTTCGACAGCTTCGACATTCGGCACATCCCGAGGACCGGGAATACAAGGGCCGACCTCCTCTCCAAGTTGGCCACCTCTGCCCCGGCCGAACTACCAAAAGAGGTGTTTCTGGAAACTCTGAAGTGCCCGACCACCGAGGAACCTCAGGCCGTCCTGCGGACGGACTTCGAGCCCAGCTGGATCGATCCGCTGATCGCCTACCTCGAAGAAGGGGTCCTCCCCCACGACCGGAAAGAAGCTCGGAAGCTCAGGAGTCAAGCCTCCCGCTACGTCTTGTACGAGGGCAGGTTATATAAGAGATCGTACTCCCTCCCGTTGCTGAGGTGCCTCCGACCCTCTGAGGCCTGCATCGCGCTACAGGATGTCCACGAAGGACTCTGCGGAAGTCATGCGGGAGCCAGATCCCTATCGCAAAGACTGCTTCGGCAAGGGTACTACTGGCCGACCCTACTTCGCGATTCCACGGAATACGTGAGGAGGTGTGACCGCTGCCAGAAGAACGCCAGCGTGCAAAGGCAGCCGGCGTCCGAACTCACTCCGCTCACTGCACCCTGGCCCTTCGCGCAGTGGGGGATGGACATCCTCGGCCCCTTCCCAACAGCGTCCGGACAACGGAAGTTCCTCCTGATCGCGATCGACTACTTTACCAAGTGGGTCGAGGCGGAACCACTAGCGAAGATCACTGAGGCCAAGGTGCAGGACTTTGTCTGGAAGACGCTGATTTGCCGGTTCGGTCTGCCCCGAGCTCTCATAACCGATAATGGGCGACAGTTCGCTGGAGCCCGGTTTGCCGAGTTCTGCGAAGGGCTAAACGTCTCCCACCACTTCACGTCGGTGGCTCATCCGCAAGCCAATGGGGAAGCCGAAGTGACCAATCGGACCCTGCTGCAAGGCCTCAAGACGAGGCTCGACAGGGCGAAAGGGGCCTGGGTAGACGAACTCTACCACGTTCTCTGGGCATACCGAACAACGCAGAGGGTACCGACCGGCGAGACACCCTTCGCCTTGGCCTTCGGCACCGAGGCAGGTCATTCCCGATCGAGCTCAAACTCCCGTCTGCTCGAATCGTGGGCTTCAACGAGCAACTCAACTCCCCAGGACCTCAGAACCAACCTCGACCTGTTGGAAGAAAGGAGGGAGGCAGCCCGCATCCGAATGGCCGCCTACCAGCGGAAGGTGGCTCGGTATTACAATTCCAGAGTCAAAAGCAGGGCGTTCAGAGTTGGGGACTTAGTGCTCCGACGAGCAGCCGTCTCCCAGCCCCAGAATCAAGGGAAGCTCGTCCCAAATTGGGAAGGTCCGTACGTAAGTGGTAGAGGTCATCCGACCTGGTAACCTATCGCCTAAAGGAGCTCGGAGGACTAGCGCTTCCCCGACCTTGGAACTCAGAAAACCTGAGAATGTACTACCAGTAGTTTCCCTCAATAAAACCTTGTTGCTCGACACTATCATTTCAGGGTCACTGGGAAAAAAAGCGAGCGGAAATGCCCCCACAGCCGGCTAGGAACAGGAGGAGAACCTCGTCCTAGCGTGAGCAAAGTCAAAGGCCCCGTTCGCAAAGGACGGGATGGGGGGAGAAGCGAGGACGACGGTCCTCATGTGCCCCCACAGCCGGCTAGGAACAGGAGGAGAACCTCGTCCTAGCGTGAGCAAAGTCAAAGGCCCCGTCCACAAAGGACGGGATGGGGGGAGAAGCGAGGACGACGGTCCTCATGTGCCCCCACAGCCGGCTAGGAACAGGAGGAGAACCTCGTCCTAGCGTGAGCAAAGTCGAAGGCCCCGTCCACAAAGGACGGGATGGGGGGAGAAGCGAGGACGACGGTCCTCATGTGCCCCCACAGCCGGCTAGGAACAGGAGGAGAACCTCGTCCTAGCGTGAGCAAAGTCGAAAGGCCCCGTCCACAAAGGACGGGATGGGGGGAGAGAGCGAGGACGACGGTCCTCATGTGCCCCCACAGCCGGCTAGGAACAGGAGGAGAACCTCGTCCTAGCGTGAGCAAAGTCGAAGGCCCCGTCCACCAAGGACGGGATGGGGGGAGAGACGAGGACGACGGTCCCCATGTGCCCCCACAGCCCGTCGGGAACAAGAGGAGAACCTCGTCCTGACGCGAGCAAGGTCCAAGGCCGAGCCCCAGAGTCTACGGTAAGCTTCACTGCAGGAAGACGAGGTCTCCTTCAGACCTCGGCTTCAACTTCGGTAGCAGCATCAGCGGGAGACGCGAAGTCTCCCCCAAGCGATCATAACCTTGATGCAAAAGAGGAGGTCTCCCCCGAATCGACTTCGGTTGATGAAGGCAATGTCAACTCCGACCCTGACCACGGGGGGCGACACTTGACTCCGGCCTCAACGACGGCTTCATCGACTTTAGCTGAAAATGAGTTCCATTTCACCTCCGAACATCGAATGGAGATGAGGTCTCCCCCGAGCTCCAGCTGCAACAAATGCGGAGCCTGGAAGAAGACTTCGGCAGTCGCCTGTTTTGGTACTCCCTTCCCTTCAATTTTTGAACTCGGGAGTGGGGGGGCTACTGTTGGGGATAAATCCCGCTCCTGCCGAAGCCCGGCCCAACGCTCAGCCCAATGTAACCAGTAGCCGCTGAAGAGCTTCAGCGCCAGGCGCCAGGCCGAACCCTTAACACGGCCGAACTGCCTAGAGGCCGAATCAGCGAGCCCTGGCCGAACTCCTTCGGATCCCGCGGCCGAACTCCTTCAGGACCGACTCCAAGCGACCGAGCTTCAACGAAGTCCTCTCAGCGGCCGAACTCCTTCGGACCGACTCCAAGCGACCGAGCTTCAATGAAGTCCTCTCAGCGGCCGAACCCCTTCGGACCGACTCCAAGCGACCGAGCTTCAATGAAGTCCTCTCAGCGGCCGAACTCCTTCGGACCGACTCCAAGCGACCGAGCTTCAATGAAGTCCTCTCAGCGGCCGAACTCCTTCGGACCGACTCCAAGCGACCGAGCTTCAATGAAGTCCTCTCAGCGGCCGAACTCCTCAGCGGACGGGCTTTAGTGGAATCCCCAAGCGGTCGTCGCTCAGGAGCCCGAACTCCTCAGCAGTCGTCACTCAGGAGCCCAAACTCCTCAGCAGTCGTCACTACGAGCCCGAACTCCTCAGCAGTCGTCACTGGGCCGAACTCCTCAGCGGTCGCCCTCATCAAACTTCGGCCGACCGAGCTCCCACCGAACTCTCAAGTGTCCAAGCCTCAGCCTAAGTCCAACGGCCGGCCGAACCCCAGACGGCCGGGCCGCGGCTTCTCAGCAGCCGAACTCGTCTGCGGACGGGCCTTAGCTGCATACCTCTCGCCAGACACCTATGGGAGCCGAACTCCCTCCTATCTTCCTCTTCAGGAGCCCGAACTCCTCCGAAACAGGCACACGACGAGGACCTTCATCCCTTCATTCGGCGAGCTCTGCAACCATCACCATCAGTCAGTCCGCCGCACCATCAGTCAGTCCGCCGCGGGCGATAGCGACCCGCTGTCAGGCGGCGATGGCTGCCACCCTCCATCCGCCGTATGCGGCGCCAGTGAGACTGACTCCGCCGAACCTCGAGCGGCCCGCCAGCACGCGGCTGCCGTTGTCACCATCAAGCTCCACTATATAAAGGATCCTCCCGACACACTAAGGCTAAGCTCTCTGAACTCTCGACTCTCTAAGCTCTCCCCCACATCTCTAAGCTCCGGAACTCATTCCGGGCACTCCATTACTGTTGGTCGGAAACTAACTTGACCGTCGGAGGGTCCTGCCGGAGCCACCACCCCACCGGTTCCGGGCGGGACTTCATTTTGCAGGTCCCCGGCGACGCCCAGCGGCTTCGATTGCGGCGACCTCCGGCGGCGACGGATTTCTGCACCAACAGTTACATTGGAAATACACTTCTTGACAAACTATTATTTATATAGTGCTCTAAAAGGAACAGCTTACCAGATAAACTACTGCCTCGGAATTTTTTTTTCCTTTAACTACAACAGCATGCAAGTCTAGAAGTATGGTTTGTCAATAACCACTTCATCTACCTTGTTTTATTGAACGAAAATTCCTTTTTCCCATCTCTTTGTTCATCCATACAATGGATTGAACATAAAAGTGGATACAGTAAAGACTATTGGTCATTGACATTGACTTACACTACATATCTATTTACTTTCCAATAATATGCACTAGGTAAATTCTATTGATATATTCTACAAGCCTTCACTCTGTGAAGTTTCAAGGTACAACCCACTTGTGTTCTCACCTCATCATTTAGACATGTAACATGCAATTAAGTATTATAAATATCAACAACAATGTCATCTATTATAAGTTTAAAGGTCCTTCATGCATCAAAACAAGGAACCCATAAGTCTCACCAAAAATCGTATGGGATTTTGACACAATGA
Source organism: Cocos nucifera (assembly GCA_006176705.1). Lineage (NCBI taxonomy): Eukaryota > Viridiplantae > Streptophyta > Magnoliopsida > Arecales > Arecaceae > Cocos > Cocos nucifera. The sequence continues at coordinate 2,045,520 of QRFJ01000046.1, forward strand.
CCCTTTGATCTGTCTAAAATTCCAACTTAGTCCCCATTTTTTTATGAATAATACATTGAACACTGAATGATCAGCTTAGTGGACAGATAAACCCCTAACATCCCTTAATCTTAATTTGCTAAATCTCACGGTGTACGGTAGAGGATTTTCAATCCATCTATGAGACTATGACCCATGTACTTCTACACAACTCATCCTTCACCTCCCTTCATCCATGCAGGTGTCCATCTGCCACATCCCCCATGCTGCCAGCCAGTCTTATCACAAGAACAAGACATCTCTATCTTAATCCTTCCTTTCCTCTTTTCCCTCTCTCGAACTCTTGTCTCTTCTATGCCCTAACCACTGCCTATCTCTTCCACCTCCTCATCTCTTTCTTTCCTCTTTTAAAATCTTTAAATATTAATTTTGGATGGCATGGTGTTTTCATGCAGTAGATTTAAGATATTGTTCTATGAAACCAGATTATAAATTTACTCATCATTCTTCTATCCATGCTTATTTTGTACAGTTAGCATTTGTTCACATTGGTAGATGCCCTTGTTTATCCTGGTATATTTAGTCCCTGAGAGTGAAGATAGTGCTTAAAATCAGTTCTTGACTGGAATAGGTTCGCACCTTCTTTAGGGTAGGAAAAAAACACACACCTGCTCATGCAAAGCCACTTTATCATTGGATACAGATCATGTCTGGTCTACCCTGTAATAGTAATAATAACAGAAAAGGCAAAAGCTTCAGAATAATGACGTAAGGTATTTCTATTAAATTCAGCTGGCTGATTGCCAAAGTTCTAAAACATACATAATATTCTGGTTTTATTAAACCTATCTGAGTGCCAATTATGCACCTAAGCTTTAGGTGTTATGAGTCTGGTTGGTCTGTCTGTCAGAAACTGTAGTAGAAAAAAAATTCAATACTTGCAACTGCAACAAAAGGGGTTTGGAATTTGATTCTGTCTTGCTTCATGTGGCAGTATATAAACTTTTAGAGAAAGGGACTCACTGATTTACATCAAATGTTCTGACTATATTGGACTTCTAGATCATAGGGTAATACCATAAGTGTGGGCTTTTAAGAGTGATTTTCTATTTGAGAAATAGTTTTTACAAGTAGGTGGTTTGTTGAATATTTCCTTCATGTGAATTGCATGATATATTGATAGCTTTGATCCATGTGGAGTATTTAGAATTATGAAATGCCTCCTCATTTTCCAACATCCAAATTTCAGTGAGGAATGGAAATGGTGGAGCAAGTGGAAAGACAGTTGGGGTGGACAGATTGTGAATTATATATCAGGTTGAATTTGTAAAAACCCCTTTAAAGGAATAGAACAAAAAAGTGATAGGGAGGGAAGCAAGAGAGGGACTGAGACAAAGATGAAGCTCTTGTTATGGTGGTGTCTGCTGGTGAACTTTCACTTTACACTCTTGGAGCAACAGAGGACAGAACGTGATAGAGATCGCTCCAAGTCGAAGGAGGAAGGTAATGGGGCAGGTGGAGAGGGGGAAGGAGGGAGCAGTTTGAGTAGCAGATCCTTGTCTTGATTGAGACATGCGGGGAAAACTAGGCAACTTGATTCGTTAAAATCCCCTTGAGGATATTTTAGGTATTTAACTATCAACATTAATAGAGTTCTAATTTAAATAAGTGTTCAGGACTTACTTATCCTCTAAACCAAGCTTTTAGAGATGATTTTATTTTTCCTGAACTTATTTTTCATTAAAAAGAAAAGGAAATAAGTTGGCATTCAAAGCAAAATAAGGGATCAGCATGACACCATCCCAATAATATTTCATACTCATCATTCACTACTAAATGCATTTGATGGTTTCAATATCATCTTCTTGTATACCCTTAATGTTTGCCATATTCTCCAAACTGATTACAATCTTCTCTTTGTATTTATATAAATTGCCAGCAAGAAAATTAACTAATGATTCCCCTTTGTATGACAAAACCAATTATCTCCAAACAACCATTTTCAGTCACCTTGATATTAGCTACAACCTACAATACCCTCAAGCCTCTAGGGCTCTCCTATAACTTCAAATTGTGGCTCATAAACTATTAATTACCCACTCTTGGACTCACATTTTCACCCATCCACCACTCTGTCCATATGCTCCATAAATAACTAATGGTTTTGCTTGTAAAGTTCCTTCACTTCATAAAAACAGACAAATGAACTATGCATCCTTAAAACTTCCACCCGGATTTAAACAAAATTTTCTTCATTTTTCTCTTCCCAACAATATTTCCAAATGTACAATATCTATATAAAGTTTTAAGTTTTAACTACTTGCGAAAACACAATAAGTCACAACAATCTAGGGTAAGTGAAAACTAGTGTTAGTGAAGCGACAAAGTAAGCAAACAAAATCAAAATAATAAATACAAATCTAAACCCTAAGGACCAAATGCAGCTATTACTATCAAACACAAAAAGGAAAAGCGCAAAAATTTATAACAATGTTATGATCAAGAGAATAAAAATCACAGATCAAAAGAAACCCTTACCCTATAAAAAACTCTCCCTTGGATGAGACCATATGGCACCGGTCCAAACTGCCTCGAGTCCCTGGAATCATATATGTTATCTCCCTGCACCCAAACATGCCCCTTGGGAACCTAAAAAACCCACAAAAAATTCCATAAAAATCAGAACTTTCCACCAAAATTACACTCAATTAGATTAAGCACAACCACCAATATATTACTCAATCGATCGATCCATCAAGACGTACCACCAGAGTCTTGGACGCGTCGCCCTTGTGCGGGTCCACGACGTAGGTGACGGTGTCGCCCTCGAGCCCCAGCACCCGCTTGATCACGGTCTTTCGCGGGTTCTCCGGCGACCGGAAGAGCACCACGTCCCCGACAGCGACGGTGCCCCTCCGGGCGGTGATCCGATCCACGGCGATGATGTCGCCGGTGAGGTTCATGGTGGGGAGCATGCTCGGTCCTCTCACCTACAAAACGATGTGGAAGAGTCCATACACCGACTACCAAACTGTGTGAAACACGAGCGAGAGAGAAGGGGGGTAGGGTAAGCACCAGTGCGACGCCAACGACATGGGAGTTGATGACGTGGGCGAAGCAGGCGGCCTTGACGACGAGGAGGGTGCGATGGACGGCCTCGGCAGAGATGTCGCGCCAGGGTACCGAACCAAAACGCCGGGCCGCGCTGGCGAGCCAGGCGGCGGCACGGCCCCCCACCGCCATCATGCCTCGCGATGTCCCAGGTGGGGATTTGCTTAATAAGCTGCCGCAACATTTTTTTAGCACGTGCCTTCCACGTGACTGACCGAAGAGACATGTATCAAATGTTACCGGAAATGTATCATTGTACCCGCAAGATGGCAGCGGATACTTACCGCAAAATTTGCCCTACCCATATCCGTTTAAAATCTTACCATCCGAACCCGTCCCGAAATTAACCAAAAATGCCAAACCCTTCCCAGGATCCATAAATCAAAAATTTTATAGCTAAAAAAAATTCATTTCGATCAAAAATCCCCATATCCTACAAAATATCATGCTTCTACGAAGATTAAGCTCTCAAAAACCAACTCACACCGCCACAACTCCCGCAAAATCCCATATACTGGAGAAAAAAACCTCAACGGAATCAGAAACCCATCCCATCTCCCTCAAGTGCTCTCATGGATCTCCGAAGAAAGAGAATAGAATGAAATGAAAAAAAAGCCAAGAGAAAAAAAAAAAAAAAAAAATGATCTATCCATGTGGAAAAATGCCTACCTTTCGATCTTTTCTTCCGCTCGACTCCTATCCTAATAACCATATCCCACGAATCTCCCACGAATATATAACAAGAACTCTGCTCACGTCTCCAGTGAAATCACATGAGACGGTAAATCTTCGTGCGATGAGAAGAAATGGAAACACGAAGAAAAGGAGCAACGAGTGGGAAAAGTGATATTAATTGACACCTATGAATGGACGCCGTCCCATTTCCGAGTGCAAACATCAGGCGCTCCTCGCCGCCTCAGCCAACTAGCCCAAGCCGCTGGTGCAGGATAGGCCCAGAGACCCACAAGCCCATCCTCACAGGAGCTTACACCATCCAAACCCACGTTCCATTGCACATACACCTATTACTAGGGATGGCAATAGGGTTGATCGGGTCAGTTCGGAATTGGATCAGATTGAGTTAAAAATTTATTAATATACATCTGATCTATTTATTAAATAAATCAAAATTCTAGATTTGAATGTTTATTAATAGATGATCCGATTTGATCTATATAAACTATATATTATTTAGCAAATTAGATCGGATTAAATAGATTAAACAAATTAAGTAGATTTTCAATAGATAAAATATACTTAAATGGATAAACAAGTTAACCAAGTTCTGTAAATAAAATGGAAATGACTTAAGTAGGTTCTAAACGGGCCTGTGAATCTCAAACAGGTTAAAATAGGTTGGGGTCATGAAGGAATCAAAACGGGTCAAACGTTTAAACCTGAATCTGATCTATTAAAAAATAGATTCAGGCAAGCTGACCAATTTATGAACCGAATCTATTTATATCAAACTTATGCCTACTTAAAAGCAAGCTAGGTTGATGGTCCCGCCATAAATTGCCACCTCCGGCCACTGTAAGAAACTATTGAACTCCAAATGTCAACCCAACAAAGACTTTTAGAGGCATATTGGACTCTTGAAAGAATTAGGGTTCTTATATGGGAGCATCAGATTGCTTAAAATAGAAAGGAGTTGGCATTGGAGACCTTAATAACTTTAGACTTTAATTAAGGGTTGTTTTGTTGCCCAAAAATGGCAACTTAAAAGTTTTCTCTTGAAGTGGCCACTTAAATAGATGCTGATTTATTTTTGTATCTAATATAAATAAGGATTTGAGCATTCAACTAATATCTATATCCATATCTATATTATCAAAAAAACATGAATATGGATATGGATATGGATAGACAACTATCAATCCATATCCAAGTATCTAATTTCATTTATAATCCTATTTAATTTTATATAATACTTAATATTTTTAAATATATATATAATCATATTAACATACTATTAATTTGTTTTACCATCTACTTAATAATGTCCATGTAGATATATTTACATTCGATTAATATAACATCCATATCTATATCTATATTTATCAAATAAGATAAATATAGATATAAATATATCCGATTTGTATTCAATTTGGTTTCTGCTCTATTTCAAGCTATTTGGTTGCTCCTTGATAGCAAGAATCTTCTACTCATGATCACACGCTTCGGAAACTTCCTAAACTCTCAAGCTTGCACAATCACTTCCTAAGCACTTCAAGTTTTCTAATTACCTGCTTCCACATATCTGTACCCATACTCCTGATTTAGGAAACTAAGGTTTGCAATGTAATCACCAAAGCGCAATTTGATGTAGAAGTGGAACTTCTCCTTGGTCCAGTGAATTATAACTATGAACACACACGTCAATGGCTCAGGAGGGTTTAAACTTCCCCGAACTGATCCATTTCAACTTCAGCCACTTTTGGGCAGCTAAGGGTTCGTGTCCAAGCCACTCATGACCAGCTCAGATTTGACTTGATTATGGCCCAAATTAGGCTCAGCTTACTAAATCAACTGAGTTCAAACAAAATTTAGAGCTCATCTCACGATTGAGTCGATCCTGAATATTAAAAATAAAAAAAATAAAAAATACAAAATGGATAAAAATATATAGAAGGTCGAGCTAGTTCGGTAAGAAGCTCAACCAATATCTTGCTCGAGCCGAGCCAAGTGCAAGCAACTCTTTTATAAAATTAAGTCCAACCACCCTACTATTGGCTCAACTCAGCTCGTTTGCAGCCCCATGGGCAACTAAATACACCAACCAAAAAGGCATGAGTGACCAAAGGAACCATAGGTAATAATCTCACACTAAACATCCAGAATATGCTGAATTAATTAATATTGAAAATCTTTTTTTATTCATCAATCTCTAAGGTAACAACAATAAGTGGTTCCTAACTCTATGAGGTTAGGTTTTTCTAGGTGAACATTAATCCTGAAAGGTTGGTGACAGAAAACAACAGAAGGTGAGGATAAGAAAGGTGGCTGGTGCCAACTTTTATGAATAGAAAGCTCTTCTTTTCGAGAAATTATTATTAGGTAGGTCCATTCTATCACAAAATTGTTACAACACGTTTGAAACTCGAGAGAAGCGTACGCTTCCAGACTAGAAGTTAAAATACTTGGTGGTCTTAGAAGCTCTTAGGTAAAAGATTCAGGGAGGAGAAAAAACAAAACTGAAACTTCTTTATGCCATTTTCCATTGGATAGCCGAAAAATATCACAAAGAAATCGTATGTTTATCTAATTAGAACACTTGGGAAGAAGCTAACCTCAGATATAAGAAAGGCTAATATTTTTAAAGAAATCGCAAGGTTTTCATTAGGTGGAATTAAAAAAAGGAACTTTCATTGGAAAGTGAAAACATAACCCTCTGATTGCACCATCCCAGAGAACTCACAAAAGAAATCTATATACTAGAAAAAAGAACAAACTCATTTATGATAAGTGTAGAGGTGTCTGATCTAAACTTCCGTAACCGGCAGTTTCTTTTTTACCATGCCAAACGAAACAAATAAAGGGAAAATTAGATTTTTCCTAAGCATTTGCAGAAACTTAAAAAGAGTTTATGGGGGGGAAAATACACTGATCGGTTAGGAAAGAAATAAAAAAGAACAAAGAACCAGGCATTGCAGATGTTTGCAGTATGAACCAAGTGCAGAAACATTGCATCCAGCGCAACTTTAAAATGTGTTCTGACATTTATGTAATCTTTTACAGAGTCCTGAGGAACAAGAAAAGGAATCAGAGAAGATTGCAGAATTGTAAGGGAAAAAAAGCAAGTCAGATCTCATGGTTTGATTCAATGGAGACAAATATCCCACAGAACTCCTAACTTAAAGCTCCTCACTTTCCTAAGGTAGCGTACCCTCTAGAAGCTGAGTAATAGGTAATATTAATTACAGTATTGACCAATAAACTTTGGCTTTCTAGCACCTGCATCCCCTCCATTGCTCTCTAATGTATGATAACAAACCTTTCCAGTTCTAGCTAATTAATCAGCAAACACTTTACTCAGCAATAGAATTCCCAAAATGTTGACTCAATTGCACATAGAGTGGAAATAACGCCATATGCAACACCGTAGCATGATGGATCAAAGTTGATTCACATTTTTCTCCAAGTTTTCAATTTTCAAGAAAGGAAATAGTACTAATTTTATTAAGTATCCAATGGCAATTATGACTTACACATAACATGAAAATTAAAGAGCAAGCACAAACACTTCTCAATTTCCTCCAAAATCAGCTCTTAACATCAATGGTGCAAACAAGCATTCGTAAACCAACAGCTTTTCTTCTAAATCTCTTAAATCAAAACAAATGGAATATAGAACTCATGCTTGCCTCCTATCCAGGCTACTTGGTGCCATTGGCTGCAACCTCTCCATCAACATGCAGAGGAACAGACTTTGCCTGAAATTAGAGATTGAAAGAAAGCAGATAATTGGTCAGAGGAGAACACAGCAAGTCTCTCAAGCATCAAGTAGACTCATCAATGAATGTGACTTACCAAGTTACGGTACTTGAGGGCATAGAACATCTCGATGTAACGACGGGTCTCACGCCTATCCAGATTGGACACATATTTCCAGAAGCCATAAACACCAGATAAGGTCATCAACCTCTCAGAATAGAGCTTCCAAGTGTACCTGCATTGATTCAAAGGAAGAGCAAACAAGAAAGAGAATAAATCCTGAATCTTCCATGCAAGCTCCATGAATTCATAAAAGAGTGTTGCTAAGAAAACATTATGCCTACTTCTCTTCGATACGCTGCAGCCCTCCTTGGGAGATTTTGCTCCAGTAAGCCGGGTCTTCCTTGCACTTCTCAAAGAAATTTACTAGCAGTTCAGCAGCTTTGTCTCCCTGGTAAGGATCAATGTGGAAGCCAGAAACCCCATGCACTATAATCTCCGCAGGTCCTCCATGACAAGTTGCAAATGTGGGCAGTCCGCAAGTCATGGATTCAACAACGGTAAGCCCAAAAGCTTCATAGAAGGCAGGCTAAGCAAAGGAGAACAAATTATAAAAAGAATAACAAAGGGAGTAAAATTGGCGTCTACCGGGTAATATTCTATCAAATGTTAACAGAAGTATCATAATATTTTCTTTTAAGAAGATCGGAATACCTGCACGAAAGCTCCTTTGGTATCACAAATGTACCGATAGAGCTCACCATTGCGAACCCGGTTCATCTGAGCAGAGATCCATCGGATGTGACCATCCAATTTGTACTGTTCAATGAGACTGTACATCTTCTTCATCTCTGCTTGTTCTTCAAGATCTTTGGATTCTTTTCCATGGTCTCCAGCCACCACCACGAGGTTGACCAGTTCCCTCAAACGGGGATTCCTGCCGTACAACTCAACAAGACCAGTTATGTTCTTCACTCGGTCCAGCCTCGCCATAGAGAATATAACAGGTTTGTTTCTGTCCTTCAACACAAACCTGCAAGAATCTCAAAGTTGATAACTGAATTGAACAATAGCAAAGAGAAAGAGAAGCGGGTGATATAGACAGGTTCTCACTTGTGGTCAGAATTCTCAACAGAACTGTAAAGCAGCTCCTCAATCTCTGGATGGAGGGAGGTGAGTCTTTTGTGCTGCTCGGTGTATGGGAAGTAGATGGACATGTCAGCTCCAGGAGACACAATGTTGAATTTTGGATCAAAGACATCAATTCCATGCACCACACGGTAGAGCCCAGGGAGAGTGAAGGCAGTGTGAGATTCATACTGTCCCACAGTGTCCTTGCTGAAATAAAAGAACATAAGAGGAAGCTAGTCAGATAATGGTAGTAATTTATGCATCCTAATATGAACAAAAATTCAGTGTACTGGGACACTATTGGTATGAATAATAACCTTCCAGCAATCTCTTGAAAGGTACTCGTGATGATGAAGTCTGCATGGTTCATTGCAATTAAATCAGCTGTGAATTGGCAAGAGAAGTGATACTGGTTCTCAAACTTCTTCCAATATATATCTGAATTTGGATACTTTGTTTTCTCCAGTGCATGGGCGATGGTGCACTACATGTGGAGGAAGAAGATTATTAAATTCAGATGAAAAAATAACAACCATCAAGGAAAGTCCAGGGTGAACAAGGTTTAGCATCAAAACCTGAGTGACTCCAAGTTTATGTGCCAATATAGAAGCTACTAGGTTTCCATCACTGTAGTTTCCAATTATCAGGTCTGGCTTGGCCTGCAGTTCTCCTGTTAGTTCGTGTGCAACATCCTACAGCACAAAGGAAGACATTACAAAATTTACATCAATAACTTAAGAGCAGCAAAGAATATTTGATGCTGAAAGTCACTGAAAAGGAAGCTTAGAAAGATTGGATGAAAGATTTACCTCAGCATAGGTCTCCAGGTAAGGCCATACTTCGAAACGTGATATCCATTTTCGGATAATACCACTCTCTGTTCTAAATGGAACGCGGAGGATGTGGGTATGCTCTGTTCCAAGGACCTTCTCAAGACGTTGGCCACAAGTGGTGCCTACTGCATCAGGTAGCAATCTGGTCACCTGCAAAGATCACAGGGTAGTCTCAGGAGAAGACCATCACAAGTATGGGCACATTCATATAGCTACTACATTGAAACCATGACATTCTTAATAATTTCTATAGACTAGAAATAATCATTGGACAATGTAAGAAAGCCATCAGATGCCAAATTAAACTTACAATGAGAATGCGAGGTGTGATATCGAGACCTTGCTTCTTTATTCTTTGTAGCATCTCATTCTCCAAAGCACGAACTTGATCCAAAATGTAAACGACCTGCAAATTAAGATTTATAGTATGTTAAAGAAGTGAGTTCTTAAATCTTTCTAAATCAAATTTCATTTCTGAGTTATACCTGGCCACCAGTGTCAGGATACCCCAAGACATTAGCTTGAGCAAAGTAGCCATGAGGAGAAAGGATGACAACATTAAACACCATAGGAACCGTCCCAAGGAAGTTTTCCAAGGTACACGGATCAGGTGCCTCCAGAAGATCTAGGAGGAGATGGATAGTCTCATGACAACGCTGAGCTGTGTCACCCCAGCCCTTGTCTAAACCAAGCTCTTGAAATCTAACATCATGCAAATGCGAAACAATTGTGAGCAGCTGTGACAACTTGACAAACTTTGCACCATATAAGAATATGTGCTGAACATACTTCGGTTTACTCAATAACCTCAGAAAATGATAGCACAGAATTTACCTGTGGTTGAATTCTGAAGACGGGGTGTCCGATGGGATACTCAACAAATATTCCTCTGCCTTCCTTAGTGCAGCTTGGAGAGCACCAAGGCTGTGAATTCTATCATTAAGCATCATAGACTGCATGACATAACAATAAACAAGTATAGAACTTAAACTTAGTTAGAAACTAATAAAATTTTTAACAACTTTGATGATATATATTTTTTATAAATAATAATAGTATAGAACTTATAATTAGTCAGAAACAAATTAAGATTTCGACAATTCAGATAATTTTTGTAATATGATCCTACGATGAAACTGAAAGTGGTGAACAGGAAATTGGAGTGCTTGGTGTTCTTTATTTTTCACACTCATTGGTAAGAAAGTTTTGCTGACATTTAACCAACTGTTAGCAAATTAACATCAAGACCTATCACTGATTCATAAAACCTATTATCTACTGCTGCTAAATTTATCTAGTTAGAGAAAATAACAGTAACCTAGTTTAGATAGGAATTTCTTCCTTTTCAACTGAAATCTAAAAGAAGAACAACAAGTTTGTTGTAAAATACTCAATTGATCAGCCAAAATACTTTTGCATTGGATCAAATTGTCAATATCCTATCCCCTGGTTCAGGTTATTACTGACATCAGATAGCAGGTCTTCTTACTCTATTCCATTTCCAGATTCTTGAAAGGGCAAAAGAACTTACAAAAAGAAAGATTCACTAATTTGAACTTCAGAAAAATGAAAGATAACAGATAAATGTATTATACGGTTGTAGAAACTTTACCGTTCCCTTGTAGTTATGTGCTCGGAGGAAATTAAGCAAGGGGTACATGCTTTCTTTGTCATGGAACAACTTTGAGGAAAGGTGACGATTTAGAAACTGCACTCCATTGCCAATGGATTTCGACAGTGAGGGACGAGGGAAAGAAGCATTGAAGGGCTCAAAGTCCAATTCCAGCACAAAGTTATTTTGGCTACTGAAAGAGGGAAAGGAAAAGGAGAGAAATAAGTTACCTGACTGCATGTGACGGTTTAATACCAAGCATTTGTTTTAACATAGAGAAATTAAGGAAAATGATCCATTAGATTCATATCACCTACTTTCCGTCCACAAGTTCCTCTTTGAACTGCAAGTACTCTGGCACCGTCAACTCTTCCACGGCAAGCTCACTGACATTCACCCTCACATACTGCCAGACACCAGGCCTGGGCCGAATTGCAAGAGCAACCCATGGAGGCAAAACAATTGCTTCCTGCATCACAAAAGCGATGCACGATATGATGAAGAACAAAATTTTATAAGTCAACACATAATGTAGTGCAGTAGGATCCAACTGTATTGCACCTGTGCAGCTTTCAGAACATCCTCAAAAACCCCATCCTTCAGCTTTTCTCTATCCGCTTCGGGTATTACTGCTTCATACTCAGCTAACAACTGATGGGGTAGCAACATTCCTTTTCCCTGGTTAACAAACCTGCAAAGAAAAGAGCAATCAGATAACCCTCAGAGATCCTCATAACCTGACAAACCTGTGTAGGTGAGCATAAATATCACAAGAAAACCGTTATGTGTTTCGAGTGATCCACGATGAATCATGCAATAAATAAGATTTCAGAAATTTATGTAGTCGTCCATGCTGTAAATAATTGAGGTTGTGAGACCAGGAAGCAACGACATAACTTTTGGAAAAGAAGATAAGCAACTGGGTGACAAGTTCTTGGTATTCAAATATTAAAAGCCTGGAAATCTAGGTCACTACAACAGCATGAGCATGCATGTGTAAACTTAATATCCATCAAGTAAGGTTAAATCTAATCCAACTTCACAAGAAATGACTGAAGCAAACATTTTCTATAAAACACATAAGGGAGGTAGAGACAACCTTGAGAAGAGGGCCACCAATTCATTCGGATGAGCGGATAGAGTGTCACCAAGGCACTCCCGGACACTGTGAACACGGCTCAATGCAGGGCTTGCCATGGCTCCTCTTGCTTTCTCCTTCAAGCCTCAAAGAAGCCTCAGACTACAGCATCAGAGAAAAGAAAATAGCAGCCAAAACCAATAAGAAACAACTGGAGACAAATAAAAGATCACCCAGAAGACCATATAGAAACCTACAAGTCTTAAATCTCCTACCCCATCCACCAAAAAATTTTTGACATCAAAGCACCAAAGACATACCAAACTTGAAAAATGGACCATCATGACTTAAAAATAAAAAAGTTAACGCAAATTTAGATGAGTAACCTTCATTAAGAAAACTGAAAATAGAAAGGGATTCCAAGAAAGAAAGGAAAAAAGGGATGGAAGAAAAAAAACTTTAATCAATTAAAAGGGAAAATCACATTTAAAAAAAAAAAAAACCAAGGTTAATGCCAAGTTCACAAGCAGAGAACAGTGCAGATCTCAGAAGAAGAATAAATCTAGAAGAGAGATGGATGGTAAAAGTAAAAATCATACGTACGTAAATTAAATTTTAGTTGAGATAGATTTTCTCTTCTTCTCTCACCAGCGCCGACAATGCTCGGTACAAATGAATAGAGTTTTAAACCACCACCCATGCTAAGAGGTTGGTTCCAGAAAACAACAGGAGTTAAGGGCGGAGAAGGCAAGGGAGAGACAGTGGCCAATGCCAACCGGCGTTTTCGGAACAGAGATCTGTTGTTTTCCGACACAAACAAGCAGCACCGCATTCGAAACTCGAGAGAAACGAAAGCTTCGAAGTTAAAAGCTATTAAAGTTCTTTGCTTTCCCCGGGTCTCTGCGGAAAAAGCTTTCAAGGCGACAACAATTTGACTTTTTTTAACTGTAATTAATAAGAGAGAAGACAAAAGCAGAGGAAACTCGCATACTTATCCATTACAGACCAAGACGGTGACGTACCCACGTGAGGAACGGGGAATAAAAAAAAAAACTTGCCTCAAATTCAGAAAAAGCTAAATTTTTTAAGGAATTATGTGGTATTCGGAGAAGGAAAAGGAATAGATATTTAGAAAAATAAACGGGAAAAGCCTCGGCTTACGCGACACAAGAAATTTAAAGTTGTAGAAACTTTAAAAAAATTTATTAATAAATTGCAAAAACTTAACTTCTTTTTCTGAAAATATACAGCAGTTCATAATGAAAATAGGTGAAGAAGAAGAAGAAGAAGAAATTGTAGATGCTTGCAACATAAATTCAGAGCAAGAATATGGTTTTATCCTTCCAAAAGTGGCAAGATTTCCCATAGCGAAAAGTTACAGTTTTGTGGAAATGGAGGTAAAGATCCCAGCTTACATGAGAATAACTCAAATAAAAGAAAACACAGAGGAAGTTTGAAGAGAGGGACAATAATCAACAAGAAACCAGAACTCCCACCAAATTATAATATTTTGCAGAAATTTTACAAGTTCCTTGGAAGATCTCTGCTTACATTCTACTATAAAACTTAAATCAGATAAAAGTCAAAAGAAGTTTGTGGAAAAAAATATATTTTGTAGCAGAACGTTAATGCTCTGCGAAGATCTCTGCTTAAAAAAGGGAAGAAAGTTGAAATTTTTCAGTAACTCTGCAACGATAGACCGAAGCTACTCGATTTATTGAGAGAAACCACCGAACTCCGATTTTTTATGGCATATTTTGGAAGTTTATGCCGTGGTTGAACGAAAACTACTCTGCTCTTCGAGAAAAAGGATAGACGTTTTCCTATTAAAATGAAAAAAAAAAAAAAAAATCCCTGTTTGCGATCTACCCCACAACCCAACTGAAACAAAAACCAAATAAGTTCTCAAAAACAAAGAAGGGACAGCTCTTTTCTCCAGGCAAACGTGATCCATTCTCGAGAAACCCGAAATTTTTTACCAGATTTTGGAGAAAAAACACAGAGTCCGGCCGCAATCGAACCAAACTACTCCAGAAAGAACAGTTCAATCGCATACAAACAAGATAAGGATGCAGTACGGAAGAACGTCGAAATGTTTCACCAGATTAGAAGGAAAAATAAAGAATAGAAAAAGGTCGCTACACAAGAAACTCAAAACCTTTCACCAGATCAGAGAAAGAAACAGAGCTTTTGCCGCAACCGAACCAAAACTACCAGAAAAGAATAGCTTTCTGTTTCATGCAAACAAGATCAACTATTCAGCGAGAAAGAGAGTCGAAATCTTTCGCCAGATCTTGGAAAGCAATAGAGTTCCTTTGCTGAAATCGAGTTAAGCTAAATACTCGAAAAGAAACAACTCTTCGCCATGCAAACAAAGATCCGCACAGAAGACACAAGATTAGATCAAAAAACCGCAACCGCACCAAACTACTCCAAAAGAACGTCTCTTTCACATGCACACAAGATCAGCACGAGAGAACCTCGAGCTTTCACCAGACCAAAGACTTAAGAAAAACAATGGTTTTGCGGCAACCGAACCAAACAACTCGAAAAAAACCGATCTTTTCCATGCAAACAAGATCAGCACCGGGTAAAGTCGAAATTTTTCACCAGATTGGAAGTGAAACAGTGCTTTTTCGTGCAAATCGGGCAGCAACTCCACCGTAATCGCACAAAACTACTCGACCCACCGACGCCCAAAACCCCAACACTTCGAGTAGACAGAAACACAAGGCCTTACCTGGATCCCCCAATTGCCCCCCCTCAGAGAGAGAAGAAGGAGAAGAAAAAGAAAGAGAAAACAAAAGAAACGAAACAACGCAACAAGGAGTGGATCAAGAGAACGGAGTGAACGGGGCTGGGGGCGAGGGATGAGGGGAGCGATCCCCCCTGAGTCCAATTTATACCCGAAAGAAGGCCCCACCTTTAGCTGTGGTAGGTGTCGCCACTGTTCCCCTCTCGTTTTCTCCAACCGCTCTCGGCCGACGCTGCCGGTTTTGCCCCTCGCTGTCAGCATTAAATAACGAGTTTCCTTATTTTTCAAGATTACACCCCCTCTGTCTCCAATCCTCCCAGCCTACTAAAGAGATAAGCTCGAGTGAGGTTGGGCCTCTTTTGGAATGATGGAGTGTATTTATGATAAATTTAATTTTATGGCTTATTTTTTGTTTTAAAAACTTTAAAAGTTTCCGGTGCGGATTTCGTAAGTGGAAACAAACTGTGTTTGCTGGTTTATTTAATTACTTCTTGCTGAAAATATACGCTTGTTTAATTACCTGTTTTTATTTTCTGTGGGCCCCCACCTCCAACTTTTTCAACTTTCGGACAGCTTTTCATCGAAAAAACTTTTAGACAGCTCGGCGAGTTTGTCGCAGTTTCCCACCTCTGTTTTCGATCTGCATTAGTTCGGTCAGCCGATCAAAGTTTCACCTCTTGCTCTGTTTCCTTTTTTTTTTTAATCTACTGACTTAGTAAAAATATAAAAAGCATAAAATAAGCACAAGTCTATTATAAAGTATGTTTTACAGATATATAATTATATTTCAGCATGGAAGGTATACAAAATATAATTGGGGGTACTAACTGGTTAAGTTTATAAAGCATCTCGGTGTTAGATATAAGACCTTGCTTGAAATTCCAATTATATTTTTAGATATTTTCTTTTTTTTCTTGAAAAATATACAAATTGTAAGGATAAGTGAGTATTTATAGGCTTATAGTATGCATGGCGGTGCAATAATTTTTTATTTTAAATTTATAGTATTTGTCATGGCTTATTTTGAACTCACCAAATATTACTGTTAGAACTTCTAGTCGGTGTATTTTGCATTGAGTTTTCATTATCCAACAAATGATTGATGTCACTATTATTCATCTTACCATGTGTGTAGGGTTGCAAATGGATTGGGTTAACCCGCGTGATCCAATCCAATCTGATTTATATAGATCCAATCCGAATCATTTTAAAAAGACCCATGGAGCCGAATTGAATCCTAAAATTAGACCCATTCTATTTTTCGGATCGAATCTGAATTCACTGAATTTGAATCCAATTTGATTCGTAAAAATTTTTTGGATTAATTTAGATCTTAAGATAAGTGATCCGACTCGATCCGATCCGATCGGAATCCAATACTAGATCTAAACCCTATCTGAATTTAATTTGTTTGATCTTCCTTTTAATTGTACTTGAATTAAATGGATACATATGCATTACAATTTTGAAAAATGATTGTGATCATGGTGAGTGGCCACCAAGGAGGATTTATGTTATATTTTAAATATTTGTTATCATATCAATGATATGAATTATTTTAATCTGAATGGATAATTCTTTGTTCTATTCCTTATCTGACATCACTAATTCATCAGCAAATAAGTTTTCCATGTGCCTATAAGAACTTGCAGTGCAGGTCATTTTAGTTAAAATGTTTCCAACCTTAAATGTCGTCATCTAGAGATCTTTAGTATTATAGTCCCATAATCAATGTTGATGGCCACTCTTATCAGCCACTTTCTATGTTAAGCTTTTATTATTATGATGATTATGATTATTATTATTATTATTTCCTATAAGCTCTGTCTTAAGTTGGTTGCTGTGTTGTTTGTGATGCTGTTGCTTATATTTCTTCTTAGCATATGTTTCTTGTACATCAGAAAAATTCTTGAAAAATTAGCATGCTTACTTCCAACTAATCTTGTTTGCTTGGTGGCTTTTATTTATGTTTCTCTTACTCATTCATACAATTTGGTAACTGGGTATTCAGATCTCAAGGCTTGTGATCCTACTGAGTTGGTTGGTATCTCAAAAATAAAATATTATTAGATGAAAGAAAAAAACCGTACAAACACAAATGGTGAGTCTCAAATTTTAACAAACTACTGTTTAAAGTAAATCATAGATACAGTGATACCCATTGAACGGGTGGAGTTATGTGTTTGTCTTAGCTTATGTTTAACCTAACTTATGGACCGATCTAGATGCAGACTCGAATTGAACCCATATTTTATGGATCTGGATCGAGTTATATATGGACCCAATCCGATCTTCTATTGGGCTGGATTTGGATCCAATTATATTTAAACCCGACCAAAAAAACTGGGTTAGATTGGGGTCACTCATGACCCGATCTAACCCGACCCATTTGCACCCCTACATGTGTGTGTGGCTCCGATGTGCATGATATTTTTTTTTTTCAATTATTTATCACCACTTATAATTGAAACCAGAAACTCTTGTAACGAATGAATAACCGACCAAGCTAATAACTATCAGCCTGAACAATTGATTAGATAGATGAAATAGATTCTATCCTTCAATTGAAAGCTCCGAGTTTTCATATTTGGTTTGTACCTTGCACTTGTTGAAACCAAGTCATTTTACATTATAATGCACATCTTTCATCTACACACCAACAATATCAATAGCATATCAATCCTATGTTCATCAAGATCAACTTCGATGATAGTGTCAAAAGGAGCAGAGGTGGCTCAAAATATATTATACGAAATCAGACTTCGAGCATGCTTGCCATGGGGGGCTTATCATTGTTTGAGCTGTTTATCCTGGATGCTGAGCTCCGTGCTACATAGGTTGATGTTCTATGCACCGACCTAGGAGCTGAGAGTTGATAGAATCATTATTGAGAGAGACTCTATGATGGTCATTAGCTGGATCAGAGGGGTGCTAAGTATCATGAGACTCACCCACTCCTCAAAGATATTTGGAGGATGCTTGCTCAGTATGTATTTCGAAAGGCCAACAGTACTACTAATTGGATGGCGTCTTTTGACCATTCCATTGATTGGAACTCATGTCTTGATGTTGTCTGTCTCCTAGACTCGAGGAATATTCAGTGTTCTATTTTCTAACTCTACAGGCTATACTTGCACTATAATGGTACGATTGCCCGCATGTATAAAAAAAAGCACATCAAAATCATAATTGGCCACTATTTTTCTCATTAAATTCAATATTAATAGATATTGATTTGTTACAAACTAATATCATACAAAAACATATTAGATAATGTAATGGACTTCTCAGCATCATCAAGAAGACCGTTTTATAGGATAAGAGCCATAGATATTTGACGCCATTTGCACTTTTTATCGGCTGCATGCTGGACTCAAATATGTTAATGTGTATCTTGATAATGTTAATATTATGTCTATCATGTGAAAAATCACCTTGCTATTATGATGAATTTTAGCATTAATTGATGTTAATATGTTGCTAATTTTAGACATATAACTTTATTAAATAAGTCTCACAAAATTAATATGCATGTTACATTAATTATATTTATAAAATAAATATAATATCATTCATGAATTCAATAAAAAAATCGTACCACTGAAAAATACATACCACATGACCCGTAAACTAATCCACCAAGAATTAGATATGTTTTAAAATATTATTATTTAAATATTAATTTATAAAATTATTATGCTTTTAGTTTTATTTCTGAAACTACCGTGATTGATTGGGATGAGATGGCGACGATGCGGCAAACTTGCATGTTGAAAATGCGATTTCAAACTTGAAATTGCGTATTCGACAAGCACTTTCAAGCTAAGATAGTATTTAAAAAAAATAATATATAAAAAAATATATTTTCTCAAAATTTTGGTTGATTTTTTCTTTTTTCGATTTGCTCGCGGACGGAGTGGGGTATAGGCGATTGTCAGTGTTCACACGAAGCCACAGGTCGAGGGAGCTGGAGGTGGGAAGGGAAGGAGATGACGGTGGGACGAGATGTTGGAGGCGCTCAGGGTCAGGGAGGGAAGGGAGGATGGTGGCGACGTTGGGTTTTTTTTCTCCCACGCATCGCACGGTTGGGTCTTTTTTTTTTATCTGCTCATGGACGAAGGGGGCATGAGCGGCACCAGTGTTCGCATGAAGTGTGGGGTCGAGGGGGCCGAGGGAGGGAAGGAGAGAGGACGGCGATGGTGCGGGTGCGGGTGCGGGAGGCGCCTAAGGCTAGGGAAGGGAGGGGGAAGGCGGCAGCATCGGGCCATGGAGGATGAAGGGGGTGCCGAGTCGTGGAGGATAGAGAGGGGTGGTGGTGGTCAAGCAAAGCTGTACGGGATGCAGGGTGTGGATTCTCGGGGGCTGAAGAGGGGAGAAAGGGAAGGGTAGTGGTGGTGATGCAGGCTTTCTGAGGTTTCTCAGAGACCGAAGGGTGCAGGTTTTGTTGCCGCTAGAGGGGTGGGGGGAGGGCGGCGGCGGCGGGTGCGCTGGGAGGGGTGCTGCAGGAGAAAGGAAAGGAAAAGGGAGAAAATAAAAAAAGAAAAAGAAATAAAAAAAAAGAAAAAAAATTAGGAGGGAGGAGAAAAAGAAAAGTAAAAAATTAATATTTTTTATTATTAATTTAAAAATATCATTTATATAGTAGTATATTATTTTTAAAATATTTATTTTATAAAAAATAATAAAATATTATTTTAATAAAAATAATTTATTATTAGTTAACATTACTAAAAATATGTTATTATTTTAATACTATTTATATACTATTTTAATAAAATATTACTTTAATAATAAAACTTATTTCAAAATATTAATAAAAATATGTTATTTATTTTTATTAATAAATATGTTAATTATTTTTATTTACAAAAATATTATTTTTATTAATAATAACACATTAATAATAAAAATATATTATTTATTATATTATTAATAATAATATATTATTAAAATAATATTTTATTAATAATAAAAATATGTTATTTTGAATTGGACAATCACAGCGATGGCCAAGTCACCCGAAAAGGGAAAGGAAAAAAATGAAAAGAAATAAAAAAAATTGGGGAGGGGATAAAAAAAAGAAAAAAATTAATATTTTTTATTATTAATTTAAAAATATCATTTGTATAGTAGTATGTTATTTTTAAAATATTTAATTTTCAAAAAAATAATAATAAAATATTATTTTTTAAAAATATGTTATTATTAAAAATAAAATATTATTTTAGAAAATATGTTATTATTAAAAATAATAAAATATTATTTTAGTAAATATTATTAAAAATAAGTTATTATTTTAATAAAAATAATAAAATATTATTTTGGTAATAATAATAAAATATTATTTTTTAAGTAATAATAAAAAATTATTATTTTAATGTATATTATTATTTTAGTAACTTCACTTATCAAATCAATCTAGAAATTTTTTAAGTATTTTTTAAAAATAATATTTTTATTATTAATTTTGAAATACTATTTATATACTATTTTAATAAAATTTTATTTTAATAATAAAACTTATTTCAAAAAAATAATAAAAATATGTTATTTATTTTTATTTACAAAAGATATTATTTTTATTAACAATAACATATTAATAATAAAAATATGTTATTTATTATATATTATTAATAATAATATATTATTAAAAATAATATTTTATATAATATTTTATTATTATATTTTTGAAAAATATTTTTTTTAATAAAAATTATTAGTAATATTATTTTAAAATTAATAATAAAAATATTATTTAAAAAAATACTTAAAAAATTCTAGGTTGATTCAATAAGTGAAGTTACTAAAATAATAGTATAGATTTTAATAATAATAATTTTTATTATTAATAAAATAATAATATTTTATTATTATTACTAAAATAATATTTTTTTTATTTTTATTAAAATAATAACATATTTTTAATAATGTTTACTAAAATAATGTTTTATTTTTTTTAATAATAACATATTTTCTAAAATAATATTTTATTTTTTGATAATAACTTATTATTAAAAATAATATTTTAATATTATTTTTTGAAAAAAATATTTAAAAAATAATATACTATTATATAAATGATATTTTTAGATTAATAATAAAAAATATTATTTTTTTTCTTTTTTTTTCTCTCCCTCTCCAATTTTTTTTTTCTTTCTTTTTATTTTTCTTCTTCCCCTTTTTTTTCTCCTACAGCACCCCTTACCTCTCAGCGCACCCACCGCCGCCCTCCCCTCCCCTCCCCCCACCCCCCACCCCCTGGCGGTAATAAAGCTCGCATCCTCCGACCCTCCACCCCATTCTCTGGGGGTACCAAAGTCTGCACCCTCCGACCCTCGAGAACCCATATCCTGTGCACCGTACGACTCCATCGGATCACCACCCCCCTCCATCCTCCGCGGCCCGATGCCCCCTCCATCCTTCATAGCTAGGCACCATCGCCGTCCTCCCTCTCCTCCCTGGCCCCAAGCACCTCCCGCACCCCGCGCCATCGTCGGTTAGGAAGGAGGAGGAAAGGGGAGAGGAATCGATTAGGAAGCGAGAGGAAGGAGGAGAGGGATCAATTTAATGATGTTTGCACAGAATATGTTTGCACAAAACATGCATGTTCAAAAATGAACTAAATAAACCGCATGTTTATGAAACTAATGAATCTGTATGTTCAATATGGAGGTTCAGAATTAAACTAAACCTCCATGTTCAACACGTAGGTTTATTTGATGACTTTAACATTGGCAGCTAGGTAATCTGAATTCGCATATTGGACATGCGAGTTCATCCTACGTGGCATTCTACTCATCGTAATTGGGATACTCTCAAAAATAAAATTAAAAATATAGTAATTTTAAAAATTAATATTTAAATAATAATATTTTTAAAAAAATCTTAAGAATTTTTAATTATTTTTAGATAATATTTGTCGATGCAGGCCTACCATAATGCACGCATGTTCTTTTTAAGTTCCAGCTGTAATGCAAGCTGTGGTGTTAATTATTGAATCTGAGCACCACTACATAAGTTTACGTTCAACGTTTTCCATTTACTGTTCTACCAAAAAAAAAAACGTTTTTCATTTCCTAGTTTCTTTGTTTTCCTTTTTATCACAATGGTTTGGCTTTTTTGGTGAAAACCTTTTCTCTTTTACCAGAAAGGGCATTTGGCATTTTGGCCCATGGACCATCCATGGCGTGCAAAATGTTAAACCTCGAGCCCTCGGGTGATGAACCCACCTCACCTGCGCTTCGGTGTGACACAGCCTGCCAATCAACGCGATGGACGGCTCTGATCTCGGTCCACCGCCAAAAGCTTTCTACCTAGGAGGACTGGTCCATGATCTAAGCCATCAGAAGACACCTGATCTTATCCTGTTCCCGTGGGACCGCCACCGACTAGTCCAGAGTCCAAACCCGAGCAGGCGAGCACCCGTGCCGAGGAATCGGCGCTCGGGGATAATAGCCTCGCCCGGATCCGATACGGCACGGCGGGTTTCGGATCCCGTGGCTGTTGACCCGAATCCGGTTCGTACGGTTGCCTGGCATCGTACTGAGCTGGCGCGTACGAAGCGTTGACTCCGGGTTCTTGCGGGCCAACCCGATGAATCCGCTGGCGGATCCGGCGGTCCACAATTCTGAACGCACGGCGGTCACGTGCTCTGCCCTCCTTTGCACTGACCGGCAGAGCGCGCACCCTTTTTTTGTCCTTTTATAAGCCAAATAATTAGATTAAACTAAAATAAATATATTTATGAGTATTTAAAAATAAAATATTTAATAATAATAATAATAATTATTATTATTTTAAAAAAACTTCCGCATCTAAAGGTAGGTATATTAGCTGCCCAATCCACCGCTCTATTAGTTTCTCTATAATATTTAATGCACTATTTTAAAATATTTTATATCTGATTTAATATGTGGCGGAAGTGATAGGTAAATATTGTCTTGTTGGCATCAAAATTGAAAAAAAAAAAAAAGAAATGTCAAAAATTACAGTTGTAAAATATTTTTATTAGGCAACAGAAATAATGAAAATTTGTTCGGCCAATTATATGACCCGTACATGTATATTTGTGAAATAGAAAAAGATTTCTACGCACCCGTCGTATCCTTGTCCGCGTCCCCAGCTTCCAACCACAGTAGGTGGCGGCATTAACTACCGGTAAGCATGGTGTTAGCCGCAAAAGTGTGGTAGTTAGGAGCACAGATTGAACGTCACCAGGTTTGATGAGAAAAAAATGTTAATAGTTTCATATTAATCCATAAAAAAATGCTACATAAATTGGTTAGTCTGCACCGATCCGTTTCCCAGCAGTTAAAATTTTTAGGCTGTAAATATATGATTTAAAATAATATTATTGGTGGCGAAAATAATGATGAAAATAGAAGCATGAGATCATATTATATTTTATTTATTTTACATCAAGTGGATAATGAACTGATAATTTTTGTTCTAAACAAAGACTTGTATTTTTTAGCATTCGGAGTTTGGGTATTAAACGATGCATTCCTGGGTTTCAAGTCTAGATACTTGTATTAGGTTTCCTTTCCGTTATCTAGAAAGACTACAAATATTTATTTTGTTGTACTGCATGGATAAGTATTGGAGTTGACGCCATTTAAAGTAGACTACAAAAAGTGTTTACCTATTGGAGTTGACGCCATTTCAAATATTCTTCTTTTTGTGCGGATGGAATATGAGGTGTTTGTATATAGAGAACATAGATCAAGCAAAAGGATTATAACCATTCGATTCATTATACCAAAATTAGTGGCCTTTGATGGTTGTGTCCAGCTTTAATAACTTTTTTGGCCCACATATCGATGCCATGGCCTATGAAGTGATTTATGATGGATAATTTATATTTTATATTTTTTTAGATAAATATGCCATTCGATTGACAAGATAGGTCTTGATCTATCATTTTATTTTTTTAAAAAAATAAAAATATAATAACATTTTTTATTATGGTATAGAAGATAGAACATTATTAATTTCATATTAATTATGAGTTAATAAGGATTCAAACTTATATGGGATAGGACCTTCTCGCATCTATGAGATATTTTTTAAAAAATAAAATCGTGAGGCCACGTATCATAGTGGTCCGAGCCACGAGCCTTTGATCGTAATATTGGTGCCCACCATGGGATTGACGTACCTCCAACAAACTATAATGCACCACCCACAATCCTATTTAGAGTCCTTCTTGATTGGAGGGCTATGTTGTAGTATAAGATGAAGAGTATCATTAGTTTGATAATGAGTCAATGGAAACTCTAACTTATATAAAATGAAACATTCTTTTTTTCATAAAGCATCTTTTAAAGAATAAAATCATAAGGCTTCGAGTCATAATGGTCATAGACCGAAGTAGATAATACCTCACATACACAAAAGTAGAGACTGATCCGTTTGAACTACGAGCCCTTGACCGCAACATTTTCTATAAAACAAAATTTATTGGTTATGAATTTGCTATTTTAATTCATATAAAGATTGATGTAGGCATATATTTTGTTCCATAATGATTATGCATTGAGTAAATCTTGAATTGTTATGGTGTAAGAGGATAGGAATCATTAGTTCCACATTAGTTATGAGTCAAAAAAGACTATAGCTTATATGAGATGTGATATTTTCTTCCATGTGAGATATTTTTTGAAGAACAAAACCATGAAACCTTATGCCATAACGGTTAAAGGTCGAAATGGATAATACCTAACGTACGTGGAAGTGGATACTGATTCGTTCGAGCTACGAGCTCTTGACTACAATATTGACGCTCACCATGGGGTAGATGTGCCTCTGATGGACTATAGTATTCCTCCTATAATCTTATCCGAAGTCATTCTTAATATTGAGGGGCTATATTATGATGTACAAGAAAGGATATCATTAGTCCTATATTGATTGTGAGTCAAGGAAACTCTAGCTATATACGATGGGACAATACCCATTATATGGAGCCAAAAAAATTCAATAATATTTTTTCACTAGTCTTTTTTTCATTCGATCAAAAGTTATCATGAATGATATCAATGTAAATCCAACCCATGATTTATATAAATTAGGAGACATTGCAGCATGAATTTAGTGGTATTTATGATTGGATTTAAATTCTTAGCCTCGCAAGTATGCCATGCTTAAAATAGAAGAGTATATGATACTCATGCGGATATATATTTAGGCTTTTATCAACCAACATAGATCTTGAATATTTATATATATCAAAAAATCTAAATAATATCTCATGACTAATCTTTTTGAATAAAAACTTAGATTATTATAATTGTATCAGAGCAAATCCGATCAATGACCTGCATACATTAAGAAATATTATAGCATAGATCCATTAAGGCATATCATGAATTGATAATAATATTTGTGATTGGATTTGAATATAATCTGATAAGCGTGCAAAGATTCAAATAGAAGAAATATGTAGGATTCTATAGAAGGTAAAGAGATATAAATAATATCTTTTGATTGTATTTTTGGGTAAAGGTCTGACTTATTATAACTCATACGGTAAAATCAATAACTAAAATAAATTGCTAGATTTTGTAACCTTGGATTGTCTTCATTAGTTATTTATTTAACATATTAGGTAACAAACACCTAAAAGGACAACGTGCTATATAATATTATTTTTTATTATATTCAACAAATTTATTTCTGTGTTGCTAAGCTATCTTTAATTTTTCTATCCGTTGCACATCGAAACCTGAAACCCTACGCTTAAAACCCCATATAAACAACTACTTTTCCCTCGCGGTGGGACACAAAGGGCTCACAACATCATAATTAACAAAAGGTCCTCTTTTTCTCACTCTTTATTTTATATTTTACTTCGCAAGGGAACCATAAGCAATTGACCTCAAGCTTGGCATTCTGAATTTTGACACGTGACAGCTGAAAATTTTATTTCTGGTGTTCTGCAGGAACAGTCAGGTGAGGACAGACCATGAGTAGCCGAAGTCTTCGAACCGGGAAAGGTAAGGTGGGGCCGGCGTTAGCAGTGCTTAAACTGCTCCAGAGGGAGACGAGGCCTCTACCTAAAAATAAGGTGGCCCGCGGGTCCCACCACGTTACAGGAGTTGCACGAGCTGCGTTGCAATTATTCGGCTGCCCGGTCGTCATGGGCAGTCACGAAAATCCACCAACCGATGTGCCCCCAGGACCAAACCCAACCCCCTCCGTCTTTTCCACGTGTAAAATCTATAAACAATCTTACCCATAGATAACAAATTTAAATAAAGCAAGGAGGTGCACCACCCATAGCAGAAGCGGATTGAGGCTTTATTGCCTTCATCCAAATTATAAGTTAACAAGTTTTGATCTCGCATGTTATGTGCGGATTCCAGGCTCATTTTTTAAAAATAGTTATTTTTAATTAATAAATAAATATGATAAAATCATATTTATTTAAATTTTTGATATTAATTCATTTTTTTGATTATATTATATAATTATAATAATAATTTTTTTTTATAAAAATAAATTTTAATCACATCATTTAATTTACAAATACGAGCTTTAATTTAATTTTTTGATACCATAATAATTTTTTTTATTAAATTAAATAATATTTTATAGATTTTTTTTTGATCCATATGAGATTCATA
Source organism: Cocos nucifera (assembly GCA_006176705.1). Classification (NCBI taxonomy): domain Eukaryota; kingdom Viridiplantae; phylum Streptophyta; class Magnoliopsida; order Arecales; family Arecaceae; genus Cocos; species Cocos nucifera. The sequence goes on from QRFJ01000046.1 coordinate 2,072,077, forward strand.
GATGATAAATTTATGCTTGCATGGATAGTTTAAATTGCTATCCTATTTTTTCTTAATTTCTTCTTTCATAATATATAATAGATTATATCGAGACACATATTGAAATTTTATCTCTAGAAGATAAGAATCATTCCAAGTATGAAGTGCTTCAAAATTTTATAACAATGCATGACTTGGTATAGCATTGCTAAAATAGCATAAAACTCAATATAGGAGCAGTTAGCGGGCTCTAGTCATCTAAATCTAGCTTGAATCCATGATCCTGAAGCTGTGTGACAGTAGATCCGATACTCTAATGACATCCAAACAACCAGACTAGCATGTTGTAGCAAATGCCTATCCAATAGAAAGCAAACACTTATCCAATAAGATTAAGTGCACCAATGAGGCTCGAGAATGATGTGGTATGGATGGCCTAGGACCACCTGTTAGCTCACATTTATAGATCCGATGAGTTGGAGATATTCATGCAGGTGAAAGGAGCCCATCAAATTTGATACTAGGTCCCACTTTCGTTTTATCTCCTACAATAAAGGAAGAAGAAAAAAAATATAAATGTCCCTCAAATCCAGTTTTTGAGCGCCCATACCGCCTTGGATTTACCAAAATAAAGTAATTTATTGCAAGTTGGGGTAGTATTAGGTAGGGGAGGGCGAAATTTGTGGGCCGTTTTGTTAGTTGACATAAGTAGGTGCGCTATGATATCCGTGCTGACATAGGTTTATGATGACCTCGCATGGAGATTACTTTTTGTTTTTGCCCTGCCTACGATTCCACCAGATCGAAGATGATCTATTTACAACATGGTCCCGCGTGCGCGTGGAGTGACCAAACAAGTCTGTCTTTTGTTGAAACATTAAGTGCAAGATGTGACAGCCCACGTAAATAATCGCTGTCAACCTAACATTATGTATATATATTAATTTCAATCGACCCAACATCGTGACAGAGAAAGGCATCCCATCTCGCGTCTCGTAGGGTCACCATGGAAGAAGATATCTAATTTATCGACCTAATTTTGTTTTGCCATCGCGTTCGTCAAGAGGGCGCATTTTATCAATCTAATCTTTATGACGTGGATCTCGATCATCTTGGTGACATGAGATGCTCATGGTTGCTTGCGAGACTTGTTATTTTGTCAGCCAGTCAATCTCTCTCCGTCCCTTCTCTTCACATCTAAGATGTAATTAAAAATTTACACATGGTAATTGTTTGGATATCTGATCCAATGAGATGGATTTTTTATCCAATTTGCTCAAAATCCAAAACATGAGCAATGATATGCCCATCGTATCCGATTTAATATAATTTTAATTTAAAATTATTTTTTAAAAATTATAATTATTTTAAAATATTTATATGATAAATTTTTTATTCAATTCAATCCAATTCGTTCCATCTTATCTATCCGATTTGATCTAACGCTCAACCTGACTTAAGATGGATATAGAGTGAATATTGACGTAGAGTTTTTAATTATAGAATGAATATGCCTCTTAATTGATGCAATTTATATCCAAACCTTGCCATCCCTATTAAAATTCATACATTTAACACCTTGCAAACTATCTTCCTTCACATGGTTATCTATGTCACGTGAACCATGAAAGAATGTTAAAAACATAAATAAATGAACACTTTCTGGTTGGAAAAGGGGCATCTTAATTTCTTTTGTTGGGTTCCGTTCAACATGTCATCTAGTCAACGGAGAGCTTTTTGGACCTTAAGCAAGCTACATGGTCTCCTGGCAGCCAGTGGATATATATCCTCAGCTCGTGATGGAGGATGGCTGGACCCAAGTTTTTGGGATGGTTTGGATGATGTTTGTTGGGGAATGAGCATGCTATTGCTTGCAACGGCTCTTTGGCTCCTTTTGGTTAAAGCTCGCAACAGGGTTGCGATTGACTCCAAACACACCGCGTAGGCTTTTTAAAGATCGATTTAGTTCGACGGATCAGGGGGACGTGGCTGTGCTGGAGCCAAATTTGCCATCTGAAAAAGAACATGGTAGAATACTGTAAGGTTGAGCGATCCCTTTTCAAACGAACTCTGTTCTAATCGCAGCGATTACGGCTGTTTGGTATGGATTAAAAATCCCCCCTGCATAATTTACGATCAAATCGGATCATCCTAGAAGAGATTTAGCTACTGCAATTATATGGATCGTTGGAGAGGGTTTCTCCTTACATCCCGTTGTTCGGAGTATAAAAACGTCAATTGAAACATTTTAACATTTTTCTTGCAACGATATTTTTCGACAAGTTAATTAGGTTGCAAATTTTCGGGATCCTCTATTTTGGGGTAGAATATCAGAACTAGCATATCGTCTTTGGATCTAAATCATTTCTCTCGATGACGGGTGCAGCTTGTATTGTTTTCCATCATCTCTGCACTTTGTTCTCTTCTTATCCCCACACGCACGCACGCAAAAAAAAAAAAAAAAAAAAAAAAGGGGAAAAAACCCTGTGCTGGAAAATCTTGGGCTGTGGCCCATGAGTATTGTTGCCTCGGCCACTTCACGAGAGTGCTGAAAATAGTCCGAGGGAAAATACTTTTTACATGACGGACGGTGTACCTTTATGGACACCATCATGAGCGCACAAGATCTGCAAGCGGCATTGGAGAAATTTTTTCTTTTTTTGTTGCTCCGAGCTTGGGTATTCGTGAATCAATGCGGACGGTGTCCGTGAAACTACATTATCCATGATATAAAAAATATTTTTTTAATCTGATATGCATGATAAAAAAAAAAATTTATACGCATGCAATCACGGCTCATGCACAGGCTGAGGCACCGTGCATAATTTTTTTTTTTTTTTTGATCTGGTGCATGAGCCAATCACAACAGCGGGGTGCGAAGAGTTTTCCGTGATGATAATTTTACGAAGCTTAACACTGATGATTCTTTTGTGAATTCTGCTAGGTTAGCCAGTATCGGCACAGTATGTCTGACGTGGGCGAGAACTTGTTCGCATGAAAGCAGCTATTGAGCGTTGATATTTCTGTTCGGTACCCAGAGAAAAAAAAGATGTACTCGGTCTAGGTTTTTTTTTTCTTAGAAATGGTCTAGTCTCTAAAACTTGGTTTCAATAAAAAGAAAACAAAAAAAATCATCGCTACCATCCCGCACTTGCTAAATAGGTTTTGTATGAGATTTAATAACGTACATTCTTTTCACTCCATCAATCATGCCTATTTAATTGTTCTCCAAAATAAAATAAATGAATGCATCAAATATTTATTATTTTTTAATAAAGTAAATATATATTTTTTAATATATTAAATATGAATGTGTTTGGTATGTGATGTATTTATTTAAGATCAAGAATGATATGGAGGAGGTGATGAGATCATCATATTTGGTTATACTATAATGATCCTGTTGACGTAGAATCTGATCATCGCCGGAATTAGTTAGAGCGGAGGTGGACGAGATCGCCGTCGGGATCTGCAAAATAAAGTCCCGTCCAGAGCCGGTGGGGATGGCTCCGGTAGGATCCTCCGACGATCAAGTCAGCTCGGGCCAACAGGAATGGAGTGCTCGGGAATGAGTTCTGCCGAGCTTAGAGAAGAAAAGGAGAGCTTAGAGTTTAAAGCTTAGAGTTACCGTATCTGGAGGGTCCTTTTTATAAGTGGAGCTTGATGGTGACAGCTGCAGCTGTCTGATTGCGGGCCGCTCAAAACTGTATCGGATTTGATGCGGAGAGGATGGTATCGTCAGATCAAAAGTGACAGCCATACCGTCCGACAGTGGTGGGCTGCTTGAGGTCTGGCGGAGCCATCTGTAGAGTCGTCTGTGGCAAACTAATGGTGACCGTTCGTCCAGCTTTAATAGCCATGGCTCTCAGAAAGCAAGCGTTGATTGGTGGACTTGGTATATATCGATTCCAAAGGAGTTCGGACTCCTGAAGAGGAAGCTCGGAAGGAGTTCGGCTTCCGTAGGCATCTGGCTGGAGGTATGTGGCTAAGGCTCGGTCGCTGGGGAGTTCGAAAGGAGCTCGATCGATCGAAGGGGATATCTGGAGGGAGTTCGGCTCTTGCAGGCGTCTGGCTGGAAGGGCGCGGAGAGAGAAAGGTTTTCGTGGGAATCTGACTGAAGTTCGGCCGTTGAGGGGTTCGGCTAAAGCCCGACCGCTGGGAGTCCAAGGAGCTCGATCGCTAAGCAGTTCGGCCGGCTGAAGGGGTTCGAAGGAGCTCGACCGCTGGGAGTCCAAGGAGCACGGTCGCTAAGCAGTTCGGCCGACTGAAGGGGTTCGAAGGAGCTCGGCCGCTGGGAGTCCGAAGGGGCTAGACCGTTGAGGAGTTCGGCCGACTGAAGGGGTTCAGTCCGATCGTTGAGAGTTCGAAGGAGTTCGACCGCTGAGGAGTTCGATCGGCTGAAGGGGTATGGCTAAGATCCGTCCGCTGAAACTCTTCCGCGGCTACTGGTTGCATTAAGCTGAGCATCGAACTGAACTTTGGTAGGAGCGGGATTTATCTCCAACAATAGTCCCCCCCACTCCCGAGTTTGAAACTCGAAGGAAGGGAGTGCAGAGAAGGCGACTGCCGAAGTCTTTTTCTGGGCTCCGTGCTGGTTCAGGTCGAAGCTCAGAGGAGATCTCATCTTCAGCTAAAGTTGATATTGAAGTTGAAGCTCAGGGGGATCTCATCTCCAGCCGAGGTTGAAGTAGATCTCATCTCATGCGGTCGAGGTCGGAGGTTGAGCTCCTTCGGGGGGCGATATTGTCTTCAGCAACCGAGGCTGACTCAGGGGAGATCTCCTCTCCTGCAGCCGCGGTTAATACGGGCGCTCGGCAGAGATCTTCTCTGGCCGAGGTTGTCCCCGATCTTCTCTCTGGCCGAGATTGGCTCCGATCTTCTCTCTGGTCGAGATTGGCTCGGGCGCTCGGGAGAGATCTTATCTCTAGCCTAGGTTGTCGTGGGCCGAGGTTGTCACGGTCGTTCGGAAGAGATCTCATCTCTAGTCGAGGTTGACGTGGTCGCTCGAGGGAGATCTTATCTCCTCCGATCGAGGCTGATGCAGGCGCTCAGGGGAGATCTTATCTCCTGCAGCCGAGTTTGTCTCAGAAAAGATCTTATCTCCTGCGGTCGAGGTTGATGCGGGCGCTCGGAAGAGATCTTATCTCCTGCAGCCGAGGTTGATGCGGAAGCTCAGGGTAGATCTTATCTCCTACAGTCGAGTTTGCCTCGGAGGAGATATTATCTCATGCTGTCGAAGTTGGCCCGGACCCTCGAGAGAGATCTTATCTCCTGCAGCCGAGGTTGATGCGGGCGCTTGGGGGAGATCTTATCTCTTACAGCCAAGGTTGATGCGGACGCTCGGGAGAGATCTTATCTCCTGCAGCCGAGTTTGCTTCGGAGGAGATCTTATCTCTTAGTGCCGAAGTTGGCCCGAACCTTGGCCCGAACCCTCGAGGGAGATCTTATCTCCTACGGTCGAGGTTGTCTCGGAGGGATCTTATCTCTGGCCGAGATTGACTCGGTCGCTCGGAAGAGATCTTATCTCTAGCCAAGGTTGTCCACGGTCGCTCGGGAGAGATCTTATCTCTGGTCGAGGTTGACTCGGTCGCTCAGGAGAGATCTTATCTCTAGCCGAGGTTGTCGTGGTCACTCGGGAGAGATCTTATCTCTAGCCGAGGTTGACTCGGTCGCTCGAGAGAGATCTTATCTCTGGTCGAGGTTGCCACGGTCGCTCGGAAGAGATCTTATCTCTGACCGAGGTTGTCTCCGATCTTATCTCTGGCTGAGGTTACCGCAGTCGCTCGGGAGAGATCTTATCTTTGGCCGAGGTTGTCCACGATCACTCGGAAGAGATTATCTCTGATCGAGGTTGACTCGATCACTTGGAGAGATCTATTATCTGGTCGAGGTTGTCCATGGTCGCTCGGAGGGATCTTATCTCCTAGCCGAGGTTATCCAGCGGTCGCTGAGAGATCTTATCTCTAGCCGAGGTTGACTTGGTCAATCGGGAGAGATCTCGAGAGAGATCTATCGGTCTTGGCCGAGGTCTGACTTCTGTCACTCGGGAGAGATTATTATCTCTCGGTGAGATTATCGCTCTGGTCGCTCGGAGAGATCTTATCTCTGACCGAGGTTGACTCGGTCGCTCGAAAGAGATCTTATCTCTCTGGCCGAGGTTGTCACGGTCACTCGGGAGAGATCTTATCTATGGCCGAGGTCGTCGTCCGACGTCGCTCGGGAGAGATCTTATCTATGGCCGAAGTTGTCCACGGTCGCTCGGAAGAGATCTTATCTCTGGCCAAGGTTAACTCGATCGCTCGAAAGAGATCTTATCTCTGGCTGAGGTTGTCCATGGTCGCTCGGGAGAGATCTTATCTCTGACCGAGGTTGACTCGGTCGCTCGGGAGAGATCTTATCTCTAGCTAAGGTTGACTCGGTCGCTCGGGAGAGATCTTATCTCTAGCCGAGGTTGTCATGGTCGCTCAGGAGAGATCTGATCTCTGGCCGAGGTTGTCCATGGTCGCTCGAGAGAGATCTTATCTCTAGTCGAGGTTGTCCATGGTCGCTCGGGAGAGATCTTATCTCTAGCCGAGGTTGTCACGGTCGCTCGGGAGAGATCTGATCTCTAGCCCAGGTTGACTCGATCGCTCGGGAGAGATCTCATCTCTGGCCGAGGTTTGTCCACGGACGCTCGGAAGAGATTTCATCTCTAGCCGAGGTTGTCCACGATCGCTCGAAAGAGATCTCATCTCTAGTCGAGGTTGACTCAGTCACTCGGAAGAGATCTTATCTCTAGCCGAGGTTGTCCACGGTCGCTCGGAAGAGATCTTATTTCTGACCGAGGTTATCATGGTCGCTCGGAAGAGATCTTATCTCTAGCCGAGATTGTCCACGATCGCTCGGGAGAGATCTTATCTCTAGCCGAGGTTGTCTTGATCGCTCGAAAGAGATCTTATCTCTAGCCGAGGTTGACCACGGTCGCTCAGGAGAGATCTTATCTCTGGCCGAGGTTGACTCGATCGCTTAGGAGAGATCTTATCTCTTGTCGAGGTTGTCTCGGTCGCTCGGATATCTTTAGCCGAGATTATCTCGATCGCTCGAAAGAGATCTTATCTCTAGCAGAGGTTGTCCACGGTCGCTCGGGAGAGATCTTATCTCTGGCTGAGGTTGACTCGATCGCTTAGGAGAGATCTTATCTCTGACCGAGGTTGTCCATGGTCGCTCGGGAGAGATCTTATCTCTAGCCGAGGTTGTCCACGGTCGCTCGGGAGAGATCTTATCTCTGATCGAGGTTGACTCGATCGCTCGAAAGAGATCTTATCTCTGGCCGAGGTTGTCCATAGTCGTTCGGAGAGATCTTATCTCTGATCGAGATTGACTCGGTCGCTCGGAAGAGATCTTATCTCTGGTCGAGGTTGTCCATGGTCGCTCGAAAGAGATCTTATCTCTAGCCGAGGTTGACACGGTCCCTCGAAAGAGATCTTATCTCTAGCCGAGGTTGAAGGTCTTTGATCTGCTCATGTTAGGATGAGGTTCTTCTTCTATTCCTAACACGACAACTATTGACTGCTTCTTTCCTGTCATCGTATAGTTTTTGCATCCAGAAATAATATTGAAAAGAAAGAATTTTATTTAAAGAAAGTTACTGGTAGTGCATCCCCAAATTCTTTATGTTTCAGAGTCGTGGTAGCGTTGTTCCTCCGCATTTCTTCAGGCGATAAGCTTTGGGCTGGATGACCTCCTCCATCTCATGCTGGCCTCCTTGATTTGGAGCACGCTTCTCTTGGCTTTAACGCCGAGAGATGATGGATCGCCGATGTACCAAGCTCCTCCCACGGATAATGTTGATGTCGTCGTGAGGTGGCCGATCTCCTTGCCGTTTCTGGCTATGGCAGCACCCTTGGCCGATCTTCTCCTGCTTCATACTGGCGTCGGAGGAATTTACCCAACCGCCCCTTTCTGACGAGCTCCTCAATTTCGTCTTGGAGCTGAACGCATTCCTCAGTGTCGTGGTCGTGGTCGCGATGGTAGAGGCAGTACTTGCTTTGATCGTGCTTGTTTGGGGGAGACCATAATCCTTCTGATTTTGGCAGCTGGTTCTCAACTTCGATGAGAATTTGAGTTAGAGAAGCGTTGAGGGGGGCATAGTCGCGGAACCTTTCGAAAGGAGGACTTCTTCGCGCCCTTCTATCGGAGCTTCCTCGGTGGCCAGCTTGAGGAGTTCGGGCTCGCCTGCGCCCAAAGGAGGTCCGCAAGCATGGTCGAACTTCGCTTTCCTTTCCTTCGGCAGTGGGTCTATTATACTCGTTTGCCAGCCACTCCTTTAAGGCTTCCTCGTCCTTCAACTTGAAGGCTTCTTCTGCACGGACATATCCCTCGGCCCGAGCCAGCAGATCGATGAAGTCCCTGGGATACTTTTTTTCAGAAAGAACAGCAAGTCATTCTTCTAAAGGCCATCCTTAAGTGTGGCCATCGCAACAGACTGGTCCAGGTCTCGAACTTTTAATGCCACAGCGTTAAATCGGATGACGTAAGCCCGGATGGATTCCTCCTGCTTCTGCTTGACGTTTATCAGGGAATCCGAACCTCAGTGCGGACGTCGGCTGCTGATGAAGTAAGCCACGAACTGATAGTTCATCTGGTCAAAAAAGAAAATCATACCCGACTTCAATACCGAGTACCAATTTCTCACTGCTCCCCTTAAGGTAGATGGAAAGGCTCGGCTCAGTATGGCGTCCGAAGCACCGTGGAGTAGCATCATGATCCGTAAGGCCTCCAGATGGTCAATCAGATCAGAGGTTCCATCGTAGCTTTTAAGCTGAGGGAGCTTGAAGTTCGGTGGAACGGGCTCTTGCATAATCTGAAGGAAGAAAGGAAAATCAGTGCGGACGTTGGCATGATGAGCCGGAGCGACGTGGCCAAGCTCTTCAATCCGCCTGTCCATCTTTCGCAGTCTACGATCAAGGACGTCATTCTGGCTGCAGATCTTGGGGGACTTCTGACTACAAATGGGAAAGGTCTCCTTCAGAGGAGAACCATGATCCGAACATGGATCCTCGACTCTCCGTTTCTCCTTCTTAGGGGCAACGGGTGCGTTGGCCTGGGTACTCTTTCTTGGGGCTGGTTCCCGATATTTTGATGGTGGGTTTTCTGGTGGAGCCGCCGTCGAGGCTGCTGTATGGCCTGTATTGCCTCGATGAGGCCGAGGACCTACTGGACAAGCCGATTAAACTACTTCGCATCTACCATGGATACAGGTAGAACCTAAGCTGCCGGGGCTGAAGCAGGAGCAGACGGATCTGGACGGGATCGGGGTGCGGAGGCTGCCGATCGCCGAGTCGAAGCTCTCCTACGAGGCATTTTTTCTTCGAAAAAGAAAAGAGAGATCTCCGAAGAGGGAAGAGAAAAATCATCGCTGAGCACTCCTTTAAGAATAAGAAAATTTCGATGGTTCGGATCCTTCCTCTAGCGCCAATCTATTGATGCAGAATCTGGTCGTCGTCGAAATCAGCTGAAGTGGAGGTGGACGAGGTCACCGCTGAGACCTGCAAAATAAAGTCCCATCCAAAGCCGGTGGGGGGTGGCTCCGGCAGGACCCTCCGACGATCAAGTCAGCTCTGGCCAATAGAAATGGAGTGCTCGAAAATGAGTTTTGCCGAGCTTAGAGAAGGAGAGGAGAGCTTAGAGTTTAAAGCTTAGAGTTAGCATATTTGGAGGATCCTTTTTATAGGTGGAGCTTGATGGTGACAGCTGCAGCTGCTTGATGGTGGGCCGCTTAAGACTGCATTGGATTTGATGTGGAGAGGATGGTATCGTCAGGTCAAAAGTGACAGTCATACCGTCCGACAGTAGTGGGCTGCTCGAGATCTGATGGAGCCGCCTGTAGCATCGCCTATGGCAGACTGATGGTGACCGTTCGTCCAGCTTTAATAGCCATGGCTCTCAGAAAGCAGGCATTGATTGGTGGACTTCGGCATATATTGATTTCAAAGAAGTTCGGACTCCTGAAGAGGAAGCTCGAAAGGAGTTCGGCTTCCGTAGGCATCTGGTTGGAGGTATGTGGCTAAGGCTCGGTCGCTGGAAAGTTCGGAAGGAGCTTGGCCGACCGAAGGGGATGTCTGGAGGGAGTTTGGCTCTTGCAGGCGTCTGGCTGGAAGGGCACAGAGAGAGTTCGATTTTTGGGAGAGTCCAACTGAAGCTCGGCCGTTGAGGGGTTCAGCTAAAGCCCAACCGTTGGGAGTCCAAGGAGCTCGGCCACTAAGCAGTTCGACCGGCTGAAGGGGTTCGAAGGAGCTCGACCGCTGGGAGTGCAAGGAGCACGATCTTTAAGCAGTTCGATCGGCTGAAAGGGTTCGAAGGAGCTCGATTGCTGAGGAGTTCGATCGACTGAAGGGGTTCGAAGAAGCTCGATCGCTGAGGAGTTCGACGACTGAAGTGGTTTGGTCCGATCGTTAAGAGTTCGAAGAAGCTCGACCACTGAGGAGTTCGATCGGCTGAAGGGATATGGCTAAGATCCATCTGCTGAAGCTCTCCCACGGCTACTGGTTGCATTAGGCCGAGCATCGAACTGGACTTTGGCAGAAGCGGAGTTTATCCCCAACAGATCCTATGTGGTAGATTTCAAATCATCCTCACTCCTCAAATCACTCCCAACCTAGTAACGAAATATATTTCTTCAAGATCAAAGATCCTCCACACAGTAATCTTAGACTGAAATATAAGAATAAAAATATTCGTTAATCTAGTAAAAAAAGTTAGTATATCAATATACTGTTAATATATTATACCAATATTATATTATATTAATATTTTATATTATATTTATGATATATATTATATTAAAATATATTATTAATCATATTATTATCATATTATGATTCAATGATTATTTTAAATTAGAGTAAAAATATCTTATTGTACTTTATATTTATAATAAAAATATTTAATATTTTATTTTTATTTACTTTATTTTTCTAATCAAAATAAATATTCATATTAATAAATAATATATTATAAGTATAAATAAAAATATTAATTCTATAATAATAATTAATATATTTTTATAGAATTAATAATTTATAGGACTAATAAATATATTTTTATAGAATCTATTAATTATTAGTATATTAATAAATATAATAATATTTTATTTTAATATATTATGTATAATTAATATATATATATATATATATTTATGAAATATATTATAGATAGTTTTGATATTATATAATTAGTAATTTCATAGTCTCATAGAATACCAAATAAGTTACTTATGGATATTTAAGAATCTTTAATTACTGGACCATGACCATCACTGCCATAGAACTTGGATCATCGATGATCTAAGATCAATGTGGTGATCCCATTTGTATCACCAAATGTTATCTATATGTTGCATCGACACTTAATATTTCTCCAAACATAACTCTTAAAGAGATAAAGAGGACAAGTAACTTGTCATTTTAACATGATGGAAGAAAAATTAAGAAGATCCAACAACTTCTTTAGGAAAAATAATTAACAATGACAATAAAATAGTTAATTTGATGGAATCTCACAGAAAGCATGATAAATTTTGTTAATGTAATCAAGAAATACATCATATAAGTAAAGATACCAAAGGTACTATTGAGAAATAAAAAAACAACTATTTCCATCCCATTTTCCAATATTTTCTCATGCATATTTTTTCCTTGATTTTCTTGTTCTTTTCTCATACATTCATATCAAACGATAAAAGGTTCTTATATTATATATTTTGTTACCTAAATTTTTAAATCTAATATATAGATCTAGGAAAGGGACTTTAAACAGCTACTAGATGATAGATAAGAATAGATTGTAATTGTCCAACAATCATGTGGTTGCCTCTCTTGCTCTTTCTAACCATCTCTTATATTATCAAGTGTGTTTAGTGTCTAAGCGATGGTTGATGGAAAGAGAGAATAGTTTTTCATTTTCCTAGAGAAGATATTTTTTTTTTGAAGGCAAAGGGAGCCAATGAATCGAAGGAATGAATTCTATAGCTAAATTCAAGGGTTAAAGTTGGTTCATTAGTGAGCCACAGCATTGAGAAGCAAATGAAATGTGGATTACAAGATAATTTTTTCGAATACTTGGAATAAGATAGATTGGAGTTGGTTATTTCAAGAGAACTTTGACAAGTCAATCACTCTGTGCAACTAAACTACAATGAGATAAAGGATAAGGCTTGAAGATCCATTTACAGAAGAGGAGATAAATGATGCAATTTTCTGCTTGGCAAAAGATAAGACACCAGATATGGAAGGCTTCCCTGCTATCTTCTATCAGCATTATTGGTCCACAATTAAGGATGACATTTATGGTTTGTTTAAAAATATGTATTCCAGTATCGTGGACTTAGAGAAGCAAAACTATTCATTCATCTTCCTAATTCGAAAGAAAAAAGAAAATTTATCTGTTAAGGATTACAGACCCATTTGCCTCATCAATGGGGTTTTGAAGATACCATCCAAGGTGCTAAGCCAAAAGATTATCAAAATACATAGATGAACTCATTTCTCAACCACAAACGGCATTCATTAAAGGAAGGCAAATTGGAGATGGCTATCTTTATATGCATAAAAAATCTTAAACTTCTGCAAAAGATCAAAACGGAAAAGCCTTCTTCCAAGGCTTGATTTTGACAAAGCTTTTGGCAACGCCAATTGGACTTTTCTTTTTTCGTTACTCAAGGCAAGGGGATTTGGTAAAAGGCGGTGTGGTTGGATTGAAAAAATTCTATCAACCAGCAAACTTACAATAATAGTTAATAGAGATCCTTCTAACTGGTTTAAAATCAAGGCAAGGAGAGGATTGGAGCAGGTGATCCGACCTCACCTGCATTTTTTTTATTAGTGGCGGATATTTGAAACCGTTTATTGGTTTTGGCAACGAAAAATAGCCTGATAAAGTGTTAGGATATCGGCTACTCTGATACCACTTATGAAGGATCTAGTACCAACAAATTATGATTGAAAGAAAAAAAATAAAAATAAAAAAGTAACCAAGTACGTAAATTAATTCAAGGGCTTTACCTCCATGAGATATGCAAAGCTTCACTATGAGAGAGAAAATCAAATAATACAAGAGAAACTTACCACTCAACCCTTGTACAAGAGTCTCATAACAAGAAGCTCCAAAATTCTTATAAAATTTTTTTGAAACCTCTCAAGAAGTCTCTTAGCACCTTCAGAATATCGCCAGCTTTTCAACGCAATAAACGGTTCGTTAATTAGAGTTATATAGACTCCAGAAATTCAAAAATAGTATTCCAGTAAGAAATCCAGTCTTGATCATACTCGAGATCGTATTTAGACCGTCCGATCACGATCGGCTCCCTCCTAGGCCATCAGATCATGCAACAATGGTCCTGATCAGGCTCGAATCGATCTCGGACCATTAGATCGTGACCAGGAGCTCTCCAAGCCATCGGATCACATAAAGAAGAGGGCCATCACGTCATATCAAGGCTAGATCGAATCCCAACCGTTCGATCGTGACCGGCTCTGCTTTAGGCCATTCGATCGCGATCGGTTCATGGAACAGTGTCGTGGACCATGTGAAATGGAAAGGAAAATGGTTTGAGGGTCCACGCGGGCACCTGTGAGCCGACAGTCCACGGTGGACCGCATTCTACTACATGGGTTAGGTGCCCGTGTGGCTCGCTCCAGCATAGCCCATGCGTGCCCCCATCACGTGCTTGCATGCCTGATCGGCTCAGCGCAGCCGCACGCAGTCAGTTTTGGGCTGCGCCACCACCGATGGGTCCCTCCGGTGAGCCAAAGGCCGACTATACCGTTCTGATTTTTTTTTGTGCGTATTTTCTTCGTCTAGACTCTGTTTGGACTATTTTTGGGCTCGTTGGACTCCATTCGTCATCCTGAATCTCACTACGGGCTTATTATGGAAGAATTCAAGATGCTTTTTTCAACAATCTCCATCTTGACTTGATATTCTGCTTTCACCTATTTTTGAGAGCTTATGATCCACCTCACCCTCATGCCCTGGGGCACGTTTGCTGTCTCATAGATGGGCTAACATAGGAGTCGAGGCAGAGTGCTCGATCCCACTTCCATCATGAATTATATCCACTTTGACCAAAGACCTGCTCGAGGAAGTCTCCTGCGATAATAGAAACTTCACTCCGCGACGTCGCCTCTCGTCCTGCCGAGTCTCCCGTCTCGTGCCCGATCCACCTCCATCTGGAGCTCCACCTTGCACTGGAATCCCTCTGGCTCCTGAAGCTCCATCTCGCACTAAGCTTCCTGCCAGATAATAATGTCCTCTTATCTTCTTCTCCTCCTCCAATATCATCCTATCGTTATGCATGACCTTCAGGATTCCATCATCAACTATCCATCTGTAACCATTTGAATCCAGTCTATTCAGTAAGATAAGATTCTACCTAAAATCGGATATATATCAAACCTTCCCTAATCTTCTCACTGCATCATCATGTATCCTCCAGCTGACCATCCCAATACTTCTGATCGTACAGCTCGATCCATCCGGCAGATAAACAGTGCTCTCACTGTTCTTTAGGAAGTCAAGTTGCTTCTTTTTGCAACAAACATGATATATGCTTGCAGAATCTAAAATCCACTACTGAAAAAATAGATATCTCATTAGATATCTTCATGACATTATCCTCTGATTCACTATTGGCCATCGCTACAGTTGCCCTCGTTCGATCCCTGAGCTACAGACATTCTCTGACATGATGCCCCAACTCATCGCACATGTAGCATCTGATCTTGCTTTGATCCCTTATCTTGGACCTAGATCGTCCTTCTCGCGATCCTCTATCGCTCCGTCTACTGCCTCTTGCTCCTCCAAAAATTGCCAAAGCTGAGCTACCGCCATCTGAGCTTGAAGCTGGATTCTTCTTTCTAAGAATCTTATTCTAAAGTATCGCTGTAGTAACTTCGTTCATCTTGAGGATGCTCTTTTTCACTAGAAGAGCGGTCACCAAGGAGTCATACGAAGGAGGAAGCGATGCTAGCAAAATCAACATCCTGATCTTCTTCTTAACTTTTTTACTAATACTGAGAAGGTCGGTGAGGATCTTCTGAAAGTTAGATAGATGCTCTCACATGCTCTGGCTTTCGTCCATCTCTATTACTAGTAGAATCGTCTCTAAAAAATAGCATGTTGGTGAGTGACTTTGTCATATACAACTCCTCAAGCTTCGACTACAGCGTCGTTGGAAAAATCTCGTCAAGCACATGGATTATCACATCATCCACTAGAAACAAACAGATTATGCTCACCACCTGCATCTGAATCCACTTCTAATCCTTCACCTCTATGGTAGCTGGCATCTCATCGTTCAAGAGAGCGTCGATCAACCCATGTTGGATGAAGACATCTTTTATCCTTACTTGCCATAAGAAGAAATTATCCTTCCCATCAAATCTATTGATCTCCATCTTGATTGTACTTGTCTTCTCTATATTCTTCAATCTCTATCTATCGTTGCAATCTGTGCTCTAATACTGTTTGGCTCTGATACCAATCTGTTGAGGTATCGGCTACTTTGATACCATTAATTAAAGATCTAGTACTGACGAATTACGATAGAAAGAAAGAAGAAAATAAAAATAAGAAAGTAATAAAGTATGTGGATCAGCCCAAGAGCTCGTCTCCATTGGACATGCAAAGCTTCGCTATGAGAGAGAAAACCAAATAATACAAGAGAAACTTACCATTCAACCCTTGTTCAAGAGTCTCTCAATAAGAAATTTCAAAATCCTCATAAAAGCTTTCTAAAACTTCTCAAGAAGCCTCTTAGCATCTTCGAGACGTCGCCAGTTTTCTAACGCAATAAACGGTTCATCAATCAGAGTTATATAAACTCTAAAAACTCAAAAACAGTATTCTAGTAGGAAATCCGGTCCTAATCACACTCGAGATCGCATCTAGATCATCCAATCACGACCAGCTCCCTTCTGAGCCGTCGGATCGCGCAACAATAGTCCTGATCAGGCTCGAATCGATCTTGAACTGTTAGATCATGATTGAGAGCTCTCTCAATCGTCGGATCGCGTAAAGAAGAGGGCCATCACGCCATATCAAGGCCAGATTGAATCCCAGCCATTCGATCATGATCGGCTCCACTCTGAGTCGTTCGATCACGATCGGTCTATGGAACAGTGCCGTGGACCATGCGAAATGGAAAGAGAAATGTTTTGGGGGTCCACGAGGGCACTCGTGAGCCAGTGGTCCATGATGGACTGCGCTCCATCGCATGGGTTGGGTGCTTGTGCGACTCGCTCCCGCGCATCCCCCGTGCTCGCTCGTGCGTCCGATTGGCCCAGCACCACCGCGCGTGGCCGATTTTGGACTACGCCACCATCGGTGGATCCCTCCGATGAGTCCGAAAGCCGATTATCCCGTTCTGATCTTCTTTTACGCGTATCTTCTCCATCTGAACTGTTCATGAGCTCGTTGGACTTCATTCGTCATCCTGAAACTTACCGTGAGCTTATTGTGAGATAATTCGAAGCGCTTTTCTCAACATAAAGGAGAATAGGATCATATGAAATAGGTAAAAACCTCCGCTTCCAGTTTGCTAACGGATATTATTATGTTCTCCGAAGCCAAAATGGAATTTGCTTGTCATCTCAAGTTTATATTATGCTCAAATGAATTGGTATTGGGCCTCAATATTAGTTTTGAAAAAAGCGTAGGGAAGTCATGCAAGTTTAATGGGCTGCAAAATGACTGATCTTCTAATAAAATACTTGGGTTATCCGCAGCATCGCAAAAAGCTGCGAGCAGCTGACTGGAGTTTCTTGGAGGAAAAGATCGACAAACGATTGGCGGGTTGGAAGAGCAAAACCTTGACAATTGCAAGCAGATTAACGCCGGTAAATATCGTAATAGGGACAACGCCAATGTACTGGATATTTGCACTAAGCATTCCTTCGGAAGTAATCAAAAGAATAGAAAGAAAGAGGAAGAGATTCTTACGGAGGGGAAGCAAATCATGTGGGAATGGGCGTTGTCTGGTTAACCGGGCATAGTTGTGTCGGCCAAAATACTAGGGAGGCCTGGGAGTCATTAGCTTAAGGGTATTCAACAAATGTTTGTTAACGAGGTGGTGGTGGAGAATGTTCAAGGAAAATAACAGGCCATGAGATACCCTCATTCAAAACTTTTTCTTAAGACGATATGCAAAAAAACGACAACAGAAGATCATCGCAGGTTTGGAAAAGCATCCTAAAAGTCAAAGAGTGGTTCTTCGGCGGTGTAGCCTTTAAAATGAGAAGCGGAAGTCAAATTGCTTTTTGGAATTTAGATGAACCACTGAAAAACGTCTTCCTATCATCGTTTCTTATCTCCCCAAAAAAAAAAAAAAAAAACTCATGAAACAGTGGCAGATTTTTTTCCGGAAGACAGAGGCTGGCACCAATTTTATTTTGCCTATAAACTCAAGAGGCATGGAAGAACTTTAGGTGCTAGATGGGATGGAACTCACCTATGGGATGGATGAAGTAGAATGGCAATGGTGCAGAAGCAAAAGGATGTTACGATTTTTATTCATTCATGAAGGAGTCACTTCAAAGATAGGCAAGGCCACCTGGAGACTTCCTCTACCAGAAAAGAGTAAAAATGTTTCTCTGGCTTGCTTTTCAAAACAAGCTCCTCACAGTAGATAATCCAAAGAAGATGAACTGGGTGGTGGTATTAATCTGTGGCAACGAAGAGGCCTCCTCTCTTCCAGACTCATTTGAGGTGCTGTGGATGGATTGGGAAAGAAATATCAAACCCAAAAAAATGAGGTAGCGTGGGACTCACTGTTGCCGTGGTAAGCTGGTGTATGTGGAAAGAGAGAAACAACAAAATCTTTCGATTTGAGGCTAATGCAGTTTTTTAGCAGGTTTTGTATTTACTCCACATCAAGCTACGAAGGAAAGTTCAAAAAACAAATAATTGAGTTGATTGCAAAATTAAAACAAGGTACCAAAACTTCACCTCTCGTTTCTGTTTAGATAATCTTAAGACAATCAACAAATGAGAGGAAAAAAACCGATGTTGAAGCATCACAGATATATGGATATTTTGTTCATGTTTTTCACGACCGTAGAAAGGCACTAAAAAAAAAATTAGGTGGGGGGCACCCTTAGTGAGGCCGAAACCGAGTATTTTAGTAGGATACTGGTTTATCTTTACTACTTTTTTTTTCCTGTATAGATCTTCTTGTACATATATTTAACCCCAATAAATTTCATAGGTGGTTTGTCAACTCCCTCTTCAATTAAAAAACAAAAAAAAACTACGAGTGAGATCAATGATTCCTTTTTCTAAAGGCAATACCATTTACATTTTTTTTAACCCCCTAGTACCCTTATTTAGTGGTTCACATGCATCCGAATTGGATTAATATCTCTAAAATTGTGATGTGTGGAAGCCTTTGAGTGCTATCTCATGGATTGAACGACCATCTGCATCAAATATATTGATATCTATAATCGTACAATCAAATTCAAACTGAATGGTGAACATGTCAATGGGTTCAAAACTGAACTAGGCTTGTTGGTTCGTTCCAATATTGATGTTGATTGGGCTAGCTGAGTTTTGGCAAGATTATGTGTGTGTGTGTGTATTCCATTGATGGAAAGATTAAGTGTACGTTCTAAAAAAGAAAGCAAAAAAAAAAAAAAAAAAAGCATCTACCCAATTGTCGGCCCGGCTCACCGAACCACCAGGTAACCCGGCCCATTCTAACACTGGGAGCATTTCAGTCATTTCACGACGGATTTTAGGGTTTTGGCCACTGGGAGCACCAAATAAGAACCTTTGCTCGCCTCTTGCCCGCGCCTTCTCCGTCGTCGCCTGTGGTAAAAGACTAGGCTAGGGTTTTGGAACCATTTCTCCTTGTACTCTAAAACTCTAACGCTAGCGTTAGCCCTCGGGGGCTTTTCCAGCCATGGCGACGACGCGGGTGCTCTCCCAGAAGGAGGAGGACATCCAGATGATGCTCGCCGCCGACGTCCATCTTGGCACCAAGAACTGCGACTTCCAGATGGAGCGCTACGTCTTCAAGAGAAGATCCGACGGTATCCAAGCCCTAACCCTAGACTTTGGAATCTTCCTGCTGATTTCCATTTCATGCCTGATCTGTAGATTTATGGTGTCACTTCTTCTGATGAGAAAAGACAGTAGGATGGACTGCTTATAAAGATCTTGTGTTTCTTATTAGCTGCTTGGAGTTCAATGGGGGTTCAGTGGATTAGGTGAATAAAGAATTCAACAGAAGTTCCCATTTTGGTAGTGGTATCTCATTCCATAATCAATGGTTAGCTGAAAATCGTAGTTTTTTAGGCTTCTTAAGTTGAGTTCTAATTCCTTTTTTTTTTTGGGCGCTTGTTTGATCTGAACCGGCTCGATAAATGGAAATCTCGAAGTCATTGTGCCAAGTGCTAGATAAATTTTCACCGTGCCTTGATACATCTGTCGATATACTTCTGTCTCATTTTCTTTTATTTTGATGGTACAAAGTTTCTGACAATGTATCTCGGGTAGGGACACAGTAGACGTTATCGTTTATCGTGAGGATAATTTTTTGATTTAGTGTTGATATTATGTAATTGTAGCTTTCCTTTCTGTGAACTGTGATGTTTCGCTTTTATTACATGTTTGATGTATTGCTCGATCATAATATTTATTTGCATCTCCTTTTGAACCATTGAAATCCAACTTTTATTATATACAAAAATAGATGATAATTTTGTGAAGCTGCTACAAGTGCCTCAGCGATTTTCTTTGATGCAAAGAAATAAGACTTTGCCTGTATTTCTGGAGAGTTTTTGATGAGCTTTTCCTATATGCGTGCAAGGAAAGTTTTTGTTGGATGACAGTATGGCCCACATGTTTTAATGGATGAGGATGTTGGATGATTGACGGGGTCAAGGCACATGAGATAAGCACAGGATATGTGAGAATTTTGGATGGGGGGCCGATATCTGGTGGTGATGGTCGAGAATAATACTTTGAAGCTAGCCCAGTGGTAGTGTGAATTGAGGGCACCGTGTGGTTTTTCTTGTTTTGCAAATATCCTATGATGATTCTGGGATGCTGTGCAAAGGAAAGTGTGAGCCTTGTTTCGAACCATTAATACCTGCCAGAAATGGTTGCTATTACCTGTTATTGTTATCGAATACCTCAGAGAATGCATATCTAGAGGGTGGCATTGATGGAAGTTGAGGAAACATTGCTTATAAATGCTTTATTGGTAACAATGGACAATGAATGCAACTATGTATTGGAATGAATCATGCAGAAAAAGGTTGTACAGCTAACCACAAGTAGTTGAGATAATGCTTTTCTGAATTTGGTTTTGGATGTGTATGTTAGAATCAAGCACCAAAATAGCGCAAGGTTGCCAAATCTCTCAACTGCAAATGGTCATTTTACCTGTTATCATGATGTTGCATGCTGTTTTTAACTGCCTTAAGAATTGAGAGTTGGGATAGTGGATGCATGGCTCGCTAACACCAATTATGAATGTCCTCAGGTTATGACAATATTTTCTTCCAGTATCATTGCTTAATCTTTGAAAAGCTAAATAACATCACTGAATTCCTAAAGCAAGAAATATCTATTTATAGAAACTAGAAGAGGCCAGATTGCTAACTGTATTTGAGTTGATTTTTTTGTAGCTTTCTGCAACTTTGCAGCTCTGAGCTGCTCCTGGTAGTGTCATGCTTTGGGTCTCTTAAATCTAGATGAGTTCAATATAAGTACTTTTTTTAATGACAAAATGATATATTTTTTAAAATTATTTCTATGATTGAACTGTGGCTATATTAAGTAATTTCCGTGTTCCTCATTTGCTTTTCTCTCACCTTTTTTATATATAACCATTGCAGCTTTTTTGACTTCTTACATAAATGAATTATTTCTGAAACTCATGTTGTCTCAATTATCCAGGTATCTTCATCATCAATCTAGGTAAAACTTGGGAGAAACTTCAGCTAGCGGCTAGGGTCATTGTTGCCATTGAGAATCCTCAGGACATTATTGTCCAATCTGCAAGGCCATATGGTCAGAGAGCTGTCTTGAAGTTTGCTCAGTACACTGGTGCTCATGCTATAGCTGGAAGGCACACCCCTGGAACCTTCACCAATCAGCTTCAGACGTCCTTTAGTGAGCCACGTCTTCTCATCCTCACTGATCCTAGAACTGATCATCAGGTAAATTTATCAGTAACAGCGACAGGATTTAGTATTTGGCCTGGAAATGGATTATTAGTTCCTTCTGTTCAAAATACCTGCAGCCTATCAAGGAATCTGCTCTGGGAAATATTCCAACAATCGCTTTCTGTGACACTGATTCTCCAATGCGATATGTTGATATTGGAATTCCTGCAAACAACAAAGGCAAGCTCAGTATTGGCTGCCTCTACTGGTTGTTGGCTAGGATGGTTCTGCAGATGCGTGGCACTATTGCTCCTGGGCGTAAATGGGAGGTGATGGTAAGAGACAACTCCCTTATATGCTTTTATTATTTTTTTCTCCCTCTTCAATTTTTTGACGCATTATCAACCAATCATCTGGAGAAGAAATGTTTCTATAGGGTATACAATGTTTGAGTCTCCTAAGAGTTGTCTGGTAACTAATGCTGAGAGTTAATTCACAGTCAATCTGAAATAACTAAAAAAAACAGATTTAAGGATTTTATGATTTGCATGAATCATCTCTGCCTGATTGTTTTTGTGTTCTTTTTTGTTTTTGCATAACTAGTAGTAGCTATAGGTTCTGCTTCTTTTATGCTCTCAGCAGTAACAGTACTCATCGTTTTTATAGAGAACAAGAATTTGTTGATCCATATTTCCTTGGGCTCTCTAATCCTCAGTTTTTTTTTTTTTTTTTTAATGTAGTTTCTTTGCTCTAAATATGATCTAAATGTGATCATCACTCTTTTTTGTGGTTTGCTAATTTGCTGATGCCAGGGATCTGCTTCTCTAATTATATTTTTGAGTTTCTGATTCAGTTTTGTGGTCTGGGCAGGTCGATCTATTTTTCTACAGGGATCCTGAGGAAGCTAAAGAACAGGAAGAAGAGGCTCCAGTGGCCCCTGAATATGGTGCGGTTGCTGAGTACACTGATGTGGTACCCACTGATCGGTGGGCTGCTGAACAGTGGGTGCCTGACATGGGAGCTGTACCTGCCGTTGTTCCTGCAGTGTCTGGGGTTGAGTGGACTGCTGCTCAAGGTCAGTACTATTTCCTAGATCTTCCATCCTTAAAATTTGACCTATTCTTTCCACTTCTATGATTCTTGTTGCTCGGATTTCTTCATTCATGGGGCTTTATGGTTATCCTCTGCATAAACTCTTATTGTCCAGCATACCGAGCATAGTTATAGCTACCCACTAGCTTGATATTTATGTTAACCCGACTTAAAACAATTTTACTGCTAATATTTAGTGTGCCCTGTTTAAAATGTTGCTCTTAAAAATCACCAACCCTTTTTATTTCCTGTGGGGCCATTTTGGCTTACGTTTGGTCGGTCATGAGTGTGCACCTTGGTTTATAATCTGCCTCAAAGTTTTTGGTCTCCAGCTTTTCGGATTGTTTCTTCAATAACTTTATCTTCATAGGATTGTAAACACAACCAATTAATGACAAGCCTTATTCCACTATAGATGGAGTTGTTTACTTCATCAGATGCTATTGATCCTTTCTGTTCCACATGGTAAGCCTACTGGAAACTACAATGCAGCAAAGGAAGATAACCTTTTATGTCCTCATAATTTAGAGTTGCTCTGCAGAGTGTGGTTTTTGTGTTGCTGCCACTTAGCGAACTGTTTATATTGTTATCCATGCTTGATGTGTGAATATATGCAGACCAATTCTACTGGTCTATTGCTGACCATGTATGATGGTCGCACGCCTTGCATATCTTTCTTTTTTTTTTGCTGCCTGGAGGTGTTGCATCATTGATACCATATTTGTTTTAAGAACTATTTGTTATGTCCTTTTCTTTTTTGATGAACAGCCCCTGTAGCTGGTGATGGATGGGAGGCATCTGCAGCCTCCCCTGTGGAAGGTGTGGTTCCTCCTCCTGTAGTTCCTCCTGCTGTGCCCTCTGGTTGGGAGGCTGCCGCTCCTGCTCCCTCTGGCTGGGATTAACCGCACATAACATTAGAAAGTTTTAGTTGTAGCTTGGAGCTTCAGAGCGAATAGTTTTGATGTCCATGGCGTTTTGGATAAATATTACTTGTGCATTATTGTTTTCATTTGAACAAGCTGTGTTGTGTATGATTGGCTACCATTGCTACTGCATTATGTCTTGATGTGCTTTAAACACCAGATCGGACGATCATGTTTTGATGTGCTTTAAAGCGAGCGAATTCTGCCAGCTAACATGTGCTAACGTACTTTAGCATGGTCATCAGTTTTCTATACATTATGACCCATAAAAATCAGTTAGAGAAAATGCTGCAATCGTGCTTGCAAAGGAATTAAATGGGAAGTAACAGTGATGTCTCTTGCTAAAGCCTTTTTTTTTTTGGGGGGGGGGTTCTCGAGGATGGTTTTCTTTGAGTTTGATACCGCACGGTTGGATGAACCCCTGCACTACTTTAACCACAGCCAAAAGTGGTTTGAAGTCGCGGATAATTTTTTTCCAGTGGTAAAAAGGTATTTGTAATCCTAAAGAAGTAAATAGTTAATTATTCGAATAAACAAACACAGATGGATAAAACTGCCGTCAGAAATTAACGTTAGAAGCTGTACGGAACGGAGCTTGGATCTGAAAGAGGCGAACCTGCTGACCTATATACCATCAGACTACCACCACTTATTGTAAGCAAACAATATTAGCTGTAGCATCCTTGCAGCTGAAGGTCAGATGGATTAGGAGTAAATGTCTTGTCATCAATAACGAAAAGTCCCTCCATCGGCAACCCATCGTGCGAAGCTTTCGGAAAATTCGTTAGGAATGCTGGAACTTTCAGTGGCATCAGCGGGCGGTGATCTATTCGTCTCTCCCTGTTGCCACTAAATAAACAGTTCCCAGGAAATGGATGAGTAAGAGCACGAAACGTGGCTGAAAATATATTGCGCAAAAGAACCATTGCTTTGTTGCAACTGCCATTAGAACTTAACTGGAAAAAAATGTGCATTTACTTGTAATTCATATCATTTACGGCACAGACGTAGACTCATGTGAGTGAGTGATTAAAATTAATGGCTACTCAAATTTGAACAAGCTAAACTTGACCTTGTGTGATTTCAGAATATCAGCATTTTGAGTACATACGCATCCAAAAATGCAAGTATATTGTATAAATATAGGGGCATTCAATACATAGATATATTGCATACATTCAAACAGTTCGTGCATAACCTATTTGCCACGGTCCGATACATCAGTCGTAAACCAATAACATTCACATCTCAGGCATCCAATTCATGCATGGCATGCTGATGTAGAACACAATTAAACAAGCACAAATAATTCCATACAGAAAAAAACATAGGTGCAAACGTCTAAAAAGGCAAAAGCCTTCACAAATTGTTGGATCGTTCTTTTCCATTTGAATATTAGATAGCACCTCTCTTGTGATAATTTGCCCAACCAATCAGTGACCCAAACGAACAGAAATTCATAAAGATAATAAAATTTTATCTTTAAAACGTAGTATCTTTCTATTTAGGTTCTAGTTCAATGCCTTTTTCTTTCTGACTCCAAAAAAAAAAAAATTGTGAATATGTCTGACTTGAATTAAGACAAAGTAATAATATCAATTTATAGGCAACATAAATGCCTTGAGTGTGATAAACTTAGGTCTTATTTTGGATGAAATGAATTGATTTAAAAGACAAACCATGTTTGACCAGTTTATCATTTCACTGCATGGCAAATATGAACATCCAGAGAGATCCTTAAAATCTTTTCTCAAAACATCATCATGCTAACCATCTATTGTTGTAGCAGGCCATGGTAAAGTTAAATCAGTTAGATGCTTAGGAATATGCAAATAATGTTTTCCAACTGATTTGAGTAATAGACCAACATTAGCTAAAAAAGAACTTGAATTTATGAGTCCTCCTAGAGTTAATGGTTCAAGACAAAACAATGGTAAACCAAACAATAGCAGGAGAAGAACCACTGACCTTACTACAAGACCCTTCCTCACTTGTTGTTTCAGTATTCACACCATTCATGACATTTTCAGTGGATAGATTCTCAGCAGGTGAGTTGATAAGTGAGGACCTGTGGGAAAAAGAGAAAGAAAAAAAAAATCATGAAAATTAATAATAACAGGCATGAAGTTTGGGTGAAAAGTTGCTGTTGATAAAGGCAAATAAAACATCATATTTACCAAAAGAGATATAAGAGATCCAAGGCTCAACACCCTTACAAGAATGATTCAAGCACCACTTGCATTTAGTCTTCCAATGAAATTCAAAGAAGGGTCTTTTGCTCGTTTAGGGCATGTGATACTTTAATTAAAAAAAAAAAAAAAAAAAAAAAGGGTCATCCTATTTCAAATTTCATATTGATTCAATAGTCCAATTATCAATTCAGTGGGTCCGTATGCTTTCACACCAATTTTATCTTGTCATTTTAAATTAACCATCTTGTAACCACTCAACAGCAAAGGCGAGAAACATTGTGAACAAAACTTTTCGGCATCCTAGGCATTGTACATTGTGCTTAATTGCAACATTTCTCAGTTTAGAAACATGATCAATATGGTACGAATGATACCAACCATTCCGGCAAGACCTAAAATCCTCGGTGCTTATGCTATATCCTTCTGGTCATATGCAATCTATTTTTGCTGAAGAATAAAAGAAAAAGAAGAACACAGTAAAATAAGACAGATCCGCGAAATTTGTCAGGAAGATCATCTTAATTATCACTCAGACCTCTATCTGACCCCCAAGAAGCATACTCAAAAGCTCTATCCGGCCTGCAGAAGCATGATAAACACATGCATGCACACCAAAAATACTTGTCTCACAGAAAAAAAACTTCTCTTTTCACCGACGCATCCCTGTCCGGTATGAGAACATTGCAATGCACCAAGTTGCCTCAAGGAGAATAATTCATACAACATAACGAAAGCAGAATCTTTCGGACATAATGTGAAAATACATCATAATTTTGGGAAGCACAGGTAGGATTATAGAAATCTCAGAAAAAAAGAAAAGAAAAGAAAACACAGCAGTGAATACCAAGAAGACCAGAATCAACAGAATACGACCTTTCAGAAACTTCTTCCTCCCAATCAAGGTCCAGAAAATTTGAACAGCTTGATTCATTAAACCTATGTTCAGTAAAATTTCCATGTTCACTGTCTGCAAGAAGTTGACTGCGAGACATTGCTGATGTGCATCTATAGTAAAAAGGAAAGGTATTAGCCTATTAACGTCACTGAAGAAGAAGAAGAAGAAGAAGAAGACACTAGACTTTCAACAATGGGACCTGCAAAAAGAAGGATAAATATCAACTTTCATTTTAAAACAAGAAACACCAGGCTTCATTTCCAAGACACAAAACAAAATGACAAATTAAATCAATGCACATTTATTGAGTCTCGAATATTGATAATGCTTTTGGATATGATATAAGAACAATAATTAAAAGAAAAAAACCTTTTACAATCTATGTCAAGTAGGTGTATACGAGTAGTAGCTAAAAGGATGCCAGAATGGAACCCTTCTGTTTGATTACATATATACTGAGAATGCAGAAAGAATTTAGAGAGCAAGGTTATTAAAATGCATCAAATATGAAAAATGATGCAGCTGACCTAGAATACGACATGTTGCTTTCACAAAGACCTTCGTCGTCTCCCTGCAGGTCCATTCTTGAAGGCAATGCTGATATGGATTTTTTAATAACTGGCCTGCAAACAGAAACTATGAATGTTTACCAAGGATGTATCTTCTATACCTAGAAACTATATGCATGCATATACAATAGGAACAGGTAAAGTGAGGATTTTATATCCATTGCCAAAATCAATTATCAGAAATGCAAATCGAAAATCTGAACTGTTGTATGAGATTTATATTGGTCTAAGTATCTATAAATAAGAATCATATATTTTGGAGACCCCCAGTCTATGCATCAAGCCATCTCAAAATCCACACTGTATCGTGTCACTGATATGGAGGCAGGCAGGCACATGCGCAAGTGCATGCATGCACAGGCGTATACGTACATATACGAGCAAAAGTGCAATTGCAAATGCATATTGATTCACCTTGAGAACGAATGTTCAGCTAGAGGTCATCTTGGAGTTATATGCTTATAGGAGGAATCTCATCAAACAGATAATGGGCATGACTTCACATTCTTCAAGGCAGAGCAAAAATATCAAGCACCAAGTCAGGGGGTCTTTCAAGAGCAAGAATTCTCAAATTCTTATGAGAGGTTGAAGAAGGCAGTGAATGATGTCAAAGGCAATAATAGATACAAGTCTTAGACATGCTAGTTTGCACTAAAGTCTGATGGTATAAAAAGTAGTAGAGTGTTAAAGAATGAAAATTTAGTCCTTCAGATGGTAACTTTGTGGTCATCCTTGAAGCCAAAGACAAGGAGATCTGCAGTTGTAAGAGTAAACAATATCTGGTATCACATCATTGCATGGAATTGGAAAGCCTATTGTTCTGGTGATTTGTGGTACTTTCTGTGGACAACCACTTAAAATTGCAGGAGTAAACATGAAGTTGTGGTACTTTCCCTGATGCATTATTATGAACAAGAACTTATTGTCATTGTGTTATTGTTATTATGTTTAAAAGTTTGATATGGGAGGACCCACATATTACATGGCATTGATGCTAAGCAGGAATCAGAAAAACTGGGTGAAATGGTGGAGTCGTCAATTAAATAAAGGAAGCACGTTCGGTACTCAAATTCCAAATGCAAAATCCAAGTTGAGCAAAAGGAGAAGAGAAGGATATTTTGCATGAAAATTTTGCCAGGGCTATGGAAAATTTGACAAAAGTAAGTAGCCCTTCTTGATATACCAAACAAGTTGAAGATCATCCTTTACACACATTGGAATGGGTGGAGAAGAGGAGGGAGGGAGGGATGCGGGCGATCTAGGTGACAAGGCTGTGAGGAAGAAGAAATATATATATATATATATATATATATATATATATAATGTAGTTTAGGTTGGGGATTTCATAGAATGTAGATTGGGTTGGATGTTTGAAAGAAATTAGCCAAATATAGAGGTTAAAGGAGAGGCTCGATAGTTGAGAGTACGGTCCCAGTGGGTTGGAAAGAATCGCAGATGGGGCGTAAATCTCAAATATAATTTGAAAGACTTGGTGATGGTGCTTTAGTTTGGGTTTAGCTTTACGAACAGCCTTAGTTTGAATGGTTTAATTTAAATAACCAAGATCATCTTAACTAACTTAAAGGGCCAAGATGGTACCGTAACAAAAATTCTTCGCACTATTTATATAATATTATTATATGAGTTAGAGTACACATGAGATATCAAATATTTGATAAGAAATTTAACCGATCCAAATTTAAGATCCGAAAAAATTGTACATTATCTCCACCATTAAAAGAAATAGAAATCGAAAATCATATGTGCTTAGGTGGAGTTTATGGATGGTTTAATAGCATGATGGTATGTTTTGCTATGGTCTAATAATTCAAACCTATTAAAAAAAGTCAAACCTGAAGATTTTTTTTCGAATCTTGGCCCGAGCCCTGGGTTGGGCATGGCCTAAAAAAATTGGATTGACCCAACAGACTGGGCCGATCCAAATTGGTTCAGCATGACATGAAAAAAAAAAAAAAACAACAACAAAATACGGGAGCGAAAAATCGAATATCAAGCGATCAATTAACCTCCGATGACAAGGACCTGGATCTGGCTACAAAGAGGGCGGTCATTATGTTCTCCGTTGTCCCTTTCCCTTTCGAACATGGCTCTCCCAGGTCCCTCGACGAGAGGGGCAATTGGCATCATGCTAGAAGTGGGCGGACAGCGGAGAAAGGCAGAGAAAGCCCAAGATTAGAAGCCTCAAAAGGAAAATACGAATTGAGAATTTAAGCCCTTGCCCTCATCTAGTCACTCTTGGGTCTTTGCCTGGTGCTCAGGCCTCATTGCCTCAGCTCACCAGACTTGGCGAACCAAGGTTCAAATCAGCTCAGGGCTTGGTTGTATATAGGCGAGTACGATCCTCGAGCTAGGTTTGGGTTTAGTCCGGGCTGACTTTGGGCGTGATT
Source organism: Cocos nucifera (assembly GCA_006176705.1). NCBI lineage: Eukaryota > Viridiplantae > Streptophyta > Magnoliopsida > Arecales > Arecaceae > Cocos > Cocos nucifera. The sequence continues at coordinate 2,101,284 of QRFJ01000046.1, forward strand.
CGAAGCCTAGTTCCTGCTCAAGCTTTGGACCGGTTCCAAGTCAAGCCTAGCGTAGATCCGTATTAGATCCAACAGGCCCACGACTATATAAGGAGTATTAGATCATCATTCTAAATCCTTAGATGGCTCTACGCGAGTGTGCAACGTACATGGCACACATTTCACCATGCATTTTCAAACAGTGCTCTTCCGATTGTTCATCTCATTGAGTTTCCACAGTTACAGGTCTTATGCATGGCCAACTAACGTCTACATGAAACCAGTATTATTTAATATTGGTCCATAGATTATATGCAGGGGCCAAAAAAGAGATGAACATGAGTAAAAGAATTTAAGATTTGATTACCTAGCATTTTCATCAACATGCCTACCAATATTGGAATGCTGATTTGAATGCAGCAGCTCCCAAAGTGCTGGTTTACCTTGTTGGGGTTGGAAGTGTCCCAGGAACCTGTAAAATTTAGAAGGCCATATCCACTCAACAATGAAATCGAAATGGAATCTCCAACAAAATATGCATATCATTTCCAAGCAGAGTTAAGCATGCATAATGTCACGGCCAATTCACAGAAGAAAGCCGTCATAAACCTACACATTTATAGCGTCCTGTTTTTTAGCATCCATGTACATGTTGCTGTAATATCGGTGCAGAGTCTTGAATAACTCCTGAGAGTGGGTTGCTGCTTTCCACTGACCTCTTCTCTCACAGAATATCTATGGATCATGACCAAAATGAGTGGAGTTGGAAGATTTGTCCAGAAGAAAGAGGAAAAATAAATCCAAGGATAATCTACTTAAGAAGTAAATAAATTCGAGAAAGAAATCGTAAATGTTTAATGTTCGTTAAGGCATTTTTCAGCTTCCTGTATGAAATAAGTAAATGATGAATCTAATAGCACACAAACAGAAGCAGCAGAGGAAAAAACAAGAAGACGCAATCTTTATCTCTGGATATACTACCGTACCTGTATTGCTTAAGCATGCAAACAACAATGATAATGCTTCAAAGTAGGAATAGAATATTTTCATCAAGAAGCAGCAACCTACGGCCATAAAGGCGACCAGGTGCAGGAGGCTCCCACCATTGTGGGGTTAGATGTATGCAGCCTTGCCTCCAAGTACATGGGACCCAGGTAACACAGAACGACCTTACTGTTGCACCAAAGCTCACCCTTTCAATCTTCACCCACGTCAACCAAATTTATATCCTTGGCATGCAGGCCTGGACTGCTAATTTCTGAATTCATCACCGTATTGCTCCCTCTTTGACCAAATCAACCATTCATCGTTCCTTATTTTCGGAATTCCAATGAATCAACAGCTATATCAGCATGTCCAGATGTCACTATAAGACCACCACACCTTGATCGGCCGGATAAATGCGCATATGATCGTATTCTACCTCCTTATCTTTCTCCCTCTTCCCAAAAGACCATTAAAAGCATGAAGCAAAGTTCTCTACAGGGTAATAGAATTTCAAAAGATACAGAGACATGCAACATTACATTAACTAAATTGTGCTCGTTCCCAATCTCGGATGACAAAAGCAAAAGTTATTCGAGTTTTTCTTTAACCACGAGAGAAACATAAACAATTTAAATTTACCACCACGATGCCCATTGTGGGCCATCCCCAAGACATGTAAAAATTATTTTACACTGCTATGTGATTTCCACCAACTAACTTGTCCTTCAAAATAACTATTCTTATGCATCGAATTAGTTAGCACCAAAGGCAAGCTAACATCCTATGTTCAACCTTATTAGAATTATTTATCTACGACATGGGTCTCGATGGGAATATATGTAAACAATGACGTGATTGTTTAATAGATTTTTTGACACATGGCATATGTTTCTCTGCTGGAACTGGATGATCCTATCTACAGTATGTCTGTAGCTTGTGATAATGTCAATGTCCGATATCAGATTGTTGCAAGAGTCTGGCTGGAATATATCATTGTTTGGCCAGGAGTCGGAACATTTCTTATAGGATATAGTACTAGCATCAACCAAAAAAAGATAAAAAATGTAAATGCTACAAATTTCAGCTTGGATACCGAGCCCAAAAAGGACCATATACATGATAACAAAGTAAAACAAAACCTACAGAGAGAAAAATCTGACTACATTAACAAACAATCAATTCTAGCTGCTACAAAGATATTAGTATGAGGGACATATAGGTCAACCTAATTATGATATTGAAGCAAACATAAATGGTATCTCCAAGAGAAAGATCATTATAATCCCTGGATTCCATAAAAATACCTTGTTGTGGGCAGCAGATCCACCATACTGTAGAGAAAGAGCATCACCCATACTCTCATAGAAAACCATTAGATCCGCAGCCAAAGGAGCATCTTGATCAATTCCAAGGACATCTATAAAGCCCAGGGCATGAAGCTGGCGCCCAAGAGCAGCTAAACCATAGGCATATTGGGCAATATTTGTGCGATCCAAGCAGTCTATGCAATTTGTCCTGAGGACACCTCTTTGAAAAGTAGGTGCTTTGCTCGGAGTGCTTCCATCCCCTTCAGAGTTATCTGCAGGAGATTCACTTCCAGAGATACTAGAATTCTCCTTATCTTCTGATGATCCATTTCCAGATTTAACAACACCAGCTCTGCTGTCGTAAATATTGCATGGACCGTCACCAGCATCATCCTTCCTACAACGATCACAGAGATCATGTTTAAATTTTAAATACAAGTTGTCGACAATGGAAAAGATAAAAAAAATTTTGGTCCAAGAACAATATGAAAGATAGGTCCATCACACTGTAAGTCCATTAGAAGTTACAAGCAAAATTGATGTATTTAACGTTGAAATTAATTACAGATTGCATGCTAGAAGTTTGGTGGTGAAGGAACCAGCTTAGAAGTACTTTAACTTTGAGGATGTATACATTCTTCACAGGATTCTGCTTTGCTAACAAAAAAGAATACAGCTAAAGTTATTACCTCAACCCTCTCTCACACCTTTTAAGCTTCAATCAAAATTTCACCTCGATCATGATGAGCCCTTTACTAGCCCTATGTGACCGTGGAGGCTTGTAGGGAGCATAATCTAACTCACCATCTCTCCTCATGAATTGCTTATGATGTTCATGTAGCTTATCAACTTTTACCAAATTCAAGCCAGTTCTCACATCTCTCGAAAAATTTCAAGGCAGATCGCCATATTATGAAATAATGTTAGTGGATGCTGTTTGGCTGGAAAGTTTGATTATGTTCACAAGTGTCTTCATCAACACACCTACACCTAATAAAGATGATCAAGTAAAGAATATACTAGAGCACATAAAAGCTTTTCACAGACTAAATAACACCACCAAAAGTGGTGGGTGAGATACTTGGTACACGGGATTCCAATGAGACCATTAAACGACAAAACTATTTAACAAGATTCTATAAAATATCCTAGGACACTATATAAAAGTGATAATAAAAGAATTTCCCACATAATGCTCTCAAAAAATAATATTTCTGTAAGGTATTAAGACAGAATCATTGACCATGCAGGCCAAATATTAACATCTAATGTTGATCGGAGAAAGAACTGCTAAAAAACTAAAAGGCGAAGTTCAAAAGAATAAATACGTAATCAAAAGATACAGGATTGTAAAGGTGATGCTTACGCAATGATTGGCCACTTTAGAGCAACCTGAGTTGATAAAACCGGTATTACTCGACAACAAGAGATCCCAGTTAGATCCAATGCACCAGCTGCCACTTTGCCCAATAAAGCCAGCACATTTATACCTTTTCTGAATAAGTTTTATTATCTAATATTAAAACCAAATCTCGAACAATCATTACAAGAATAAGGAAAAAGGAACAATCCTCAACACATCGACAAATAAAAGAAGCAGTTGGATACCTTCGGAAATGCTTTTGGAGATCCCAATGTAAGAATCTCAAGAGGTTCTCCTCAGATAAATCTTTATTTATACAATCAATCGCATCCACAAATTCTGCACGGAGCAAAGATTCTCGAGGCTTCTTCTCACACGTCTGATTACGAAAAACAAAGAGCAGCATGCAGGGGATCATAAGTGATTATAGGTTGCTTGCAATCCATTTATTGTATAAATATTTCAACTCAAAATATAATATGTTCATCTTTTTATACAAGTATGACCTTAATCAAGTTCAAAATAATTATTGGATTCCCATATCTCTTTACAAGATTCTCGAAGTGGAGTCTCGAAGCTTCATAATTCTGGTCCTTCTTCTGCACTGAATATGTTGGGGGATAAGAGGAAGAGGAATTAAAAAGAATGAAATCTCCAAACATAATAATAGCGAACGGGACTCGACATGTTCAAAACTTACAGATGATATCAGGTTTAATATTCAGTCCTGAAGCTTTCTGGGACCAAAAAAGCGGTATCGAACCTCTGTTTTGTACAACCGAAGTTACTTGGATGGGAACTTCTCCAGAGACATCTTCGAACACAATCTGTTCTGTCTCAACGTCATTGGCAACTCTGCCCTTTTCATCAACACCACGCTTTAGGTACCTGAGAAATAAAATAAAGAGATAAATCCCAATGGTTGGCGAAAAGAAATTGATATGATTATATGGTAGATACCAATTGTAAACACTTATTTAGTGTTATCACTTTCTACGACGGTATTAGAAAAAATTTTCCCTAAATTCCAAAATGGTAACCTGGTTCCAGCAAAATGGCGGGAGCGTCTGGCGATGAGTGTAAATTTGAAATCCTTCCCAGAGATCGAGAGTTTAGCCTGAGCAGATAAAAGTCAATTCATCATTTACTTTTGGCTTGATATGGACCAGATAACACAACATCGAGAAGAAGAACCATCATCAACTTCCAAAATATAAAGAAACTGGGCAATGCATTCACAAAAGGATTCAGATCCGAACGTGACGTCCCATGGGATGCGGGGATGGGATACCATTCCATATATCGGGACAAGGCCATCTCGCCGGCATCCTAGCATTCTGATCAGAACATCTATCCTAATTGGGACAGGATGGAACGGTGATCCATCCATAGGAAAATCAGGATAGTCTTGTTCTAAGGAATTTAAAATAAAAATATTTTAAATGCTTATGGAGAAGATAATATACTATTTTTCTACTATGAGCAGTATAATTTGGAATCGACTGGATGATCGTACCATACCGAACTGGATGATACGAGATCGTATCATCCTGTACCACGTATGCAGTATGGGAGGCATACCATACTAATAATCAGCATCTCGTTGGAATCGTCAACAAGAAGAAGTTTCATTAAGATAATTGTCTCTATATGATATTCCTAGACATACCCTAAAGCTGTCTTTCAAAATTTACCTGAATAAAAAATCCATATACCAATGCTACCGTCCATATAGCGTTTTTTAGCTGATTCCGGATCCCACGTGTCAAGAACTCGTTCCAGACAAACATTGTTTCATAAAGAGCCTGCCCTGTCTCCCCATCGCATGCATTCTTTTGAAGACTGCGCATTATATTGTATGAGTAGCTGAAGAAGAAGTCCTTCGTGAGATCTACCATGCATAGCAGCCTCTTGTATCTGTGACATCAATGAAAGAAACAATATTGTTAATGCCGTTGTCAATGTGCAACGAAAGCAAGGAAAAAGCTGAAAAGAAAAATTTTGCGATCGGTTTAACTTTTTTTCCTGCAGTAAGAGTAATAAGCAACCCGAACTTGCCTGGGATACCCAGCACAACAATTTCTTGAGACGGTAACGACACGCTTTCTTAACATTAATGAAGATGACGGTGTCCATTAGAAGTACAAGAGATATCACACGTACCTGTTCTCATCCTTAGAGCTAGCCATACTGGACCCCACAGTAGAATGTGGAAGCGCGATTGTTTCGCTCTTCGAGATACCATACACTGCATGCCCACAGATGGTGCCAATTTTTCTTCTTCTTGTAATAAGCAACATGTAGTAAGGCCCTAGGAACTTGACAAACCCTGAAATAAATAAATAAATAAATATCACTTGATTATAAGCATCTCAACAGTAAGCTTATTAGCAATGCAGCATCCTTTGTAAAAGGAACCCAGGTGAGACGTACCGACAATTCCATAGCATTTGGTAACAAATTTTAGTCCCCCAGACGACTTGTTCTCATCATGTACTCGTTTCAACAAGTCATAGCATTCAATTTCCGAGTACGTGGTGGGGTCTTCGCTGATGTGCAATCCCTCAGATCCATCAATTGTTAGCACTCTCCATAGCCTTCTACTCTTGTCTCTTCCAACCATATAAAATCTCTGCAGCATCATGCAGCAGCAAGAGCAAGCCATTGTCATTATGAAAAAAGACAGACGTGAACATTGTCAGACAGAATACACCGAGCAACGTATAACAATAATTTAGCTACAAACCAACACAGTGCTAAGAGAAGAGAGGAGACTGGTTTGGTTAGACATTGGCGAGTTTTAAAATCAATCGAAACAAACAACGACTGATTAGTATTTTTGGCCCTGCACACGTAAGTACAAATCTCTGACAAGAAGCAAAAATAATAATAATAATATCAGGGACTCAGAAGCGGAAACAACTTGCATGTTACACCAGATCATCAACAAACCGGCAGCAAAAAGGATGCTGCCATGAGTTAAAAACAAAAAACAAACAGGAGAGACTTTTTCTTGTTTAGATACCAGATAAAGATTTTATATATATCATCTTGGAAAAGATATTTTAACACTGAAAACAAGCAGAGAAGAATATAAAAATTTACGACAAAAGAAACAAACAAGAACTTCTAAATTCCACATCCTCATGACATCGACATGCGAGAAAGATCGACCGACTCACGAAGAATTATTGCTGAAAGGAAATAAAAGTATTTAAAAAAAAAAGAAAGAAAAGAAAAGGACAGAGATAAGAGATTGATAAATAACAAATTCAAAATAAAAGCCAATCGCTCACCAATGCAGTCATGTAAAGCCCAAACTTCCGAAGGAATCCGCTCTCGGCAGAGGCCGAGGCGTCGGCCTCCGCCTCCGCCCCCACCCCCGCCCAATCCCACTCCACCTCACTCTCCGCCGCATTCCTATCTAGAACCCGAGCATCCCCCCTGTTCAGGAACCTCATCGCTCTACCAGAAACTCCCTCCTTCCACATCAAAACCTCAACACAAGCATCCACTCCTCCTCTTTCTTCCACTCGCGCTCTTCCGCCGGCGAGACGAAAGAAAACCCAAACTAAAACCCCAAGACCGGCTCTCTCCCAAAAAATACCCTACAATCAGCTCGAAACAAAGAATCCTTTTTAGGAAACAAGCTAAAGAATCGATTCAAAGTTCTTAAATAAATAAATAAATAAATAAATAAAAAGGAAATCAGTCAAACTTTCTTTCTTTTCCGTCTCTCATAAAGGTAAGATAATTTCCGGAAAAAAACGCTTCTTTCTCTCCCGTGGTTTCTCTATCATCGACGGCAAGAACAAAAGAGGAAGCGAGACCACAGAGCCTGGCCGACACCACCCGCGCCACCGAAACCTCGCGCGATCGAAAAAGCCAATAAATAAATTAAAGGAAAAAATCGATCCTTTTACGTGACGAACTATATAAATAAACTCCTCCTTTATTAAAAATACGCGCTCTTTCTATTTGATCCGTGGAGCGTACTCTTTTAAATGGATGAGTACCTCCCCTTATAATTCGGAAACCAAACAAGAAACGAACTGGTGTGGGGAGTCTTAAACGGTAAACTACTTCAAATCCGGGGAGGGATCCAGTGCTAAATTTAACACGAGGAGATGCCGAAGAAAATATGGAATATTATTCGTTGCATAAGAGATCTTAGTCCGGATTTTTTTTTTTTTTTAATCATTTCTAACATTGTTCTTCGATGAGTACATTATTATGAGTATTTTTTCTTGGTTAACTACAGCTAACGCGGATTCCGGATACGGAGAGATTTAAGGAGAGATTCCCGATACACGCGACGAGGATCTGGTGAGAGAATAAATAAAATGTACCGGTTAAAATAACAAGTTCATATGGATAAGAGTGAGACAGGAAACCGTGGATCATAATATACTTTCTTCATTCATCCTTGATATTTAAATCGTTAAACTAATTTAAAATGGTTTAATTTTCAAATTTTCAATTATGAAAATAACTAACTCTGTTTTCTGATAAATATTTACCGTATTTCTATAATAATTTTAATTAATTGTTGTAAAGGAGTGCAAGAAAAGAAGGGATTTTAAGGAATAAAGATAATACATCAGTTTTTTTTTTGGGTACGTTCGGCATAGTTTTATTCATGCTAACTCCAGAACCAGCATAGGAGAGACAATGATGAATATGAGATTTGATACACTGGAAGAAGTGATTGTGCGTCAATTATTTCATAGAAAATTTAATATTGTATTCGCAAGTATAGGGATTTATGTAATTATAGTGGGGTGAGTTTCCCATCAATATCTCTCTCTTTCTCCAAAATTAAAAAAAAAAAAAAAAAAATCGAATGTAGGATCTTTAGCATCTATAAGTTTACTTGATCTCATGCAATATACAACTATATATTTACAAGTCATAGAAGCATTGAGCATTCTCATTCATAAGAGCTAGGAGAGCTCGCAATCATACCCATGATGCAGTCAAACTTCACCAATGATATTTGCCTTTGTTTAAAAACCTAAAATAGCATCTTATCATGGTAATTGGTTGGAGGGATTTACTTATTCATGCCCTCTTATAGAATAGCAGCTTATGATATTTATGCTAATTGCCATGCAGGTGATGATACTCAAAATATAAAAAACAAACATAAATTTTCCAGGGTTATAGTGTTTAGATTAATAAATTCATTTCCTTTGTATGATGCCATTAAAGTTATTATCTTTATATGACATATGCATCTCTCTCTCTCTCTCTCAATATGTATGCTTCATGAGAAAATGATAGGTTATTTGTTAAAATATGAAGGAAATTATAAATCCATGGCAAAAATTTATTTGTTTATTCATATTGATGGAACTCTCTAGATTCCATGCAAATAAAGTAAGCCAAAAATTTTAGGTTTTGGTACCATGCAAGTGCAATTTTTTTACCTATGTTGAACAAATTGAGTCCATGGAAGGTTGGATCTTTAGCCATTTGCTTGATTTTATGCAGCTTGTTACATTTTTAATTACTTTATTCATAAATACAAAGATATGCCGGGGGAAGCCCTCAAATTTAGTTGCCAGCCCTCTAATCCAGCAGCTTTAGTAGTTTATGTTTTCTGCCAAGAAGATCTCATATGATGGTGATGACTTGAGGAACGGACTGTCGTCGTTCCAGCGCCGCACGAGCTCATCCTTCCACCTGACTCTTAATTGTAGCCGTTCGATTATAAAAAGAGTGGTGATCGTCGCCGTGCTGAAAGGATCGGATCGTCGCATCTATAAAAGACAAACGGAAAAAACTTTAAACCCGCCACGTAGCACAATGTGATTGGACTGCTGGTGGGGATGTACGGTAAGCAGGGAAGAGGCCGGCAGTCCGGGCGTAAGAATCGATGGTTGACCTGGGAAACCCGTCCGGGAGACTATGCGTCCGGTGGGTCCCGCCTGCTTTCCAGCACGAGCCAATCACATCGCAGGAAAGGATAAGTGAGATACGCGGAGAACTGTATATTGTTGGGTCCCACCACACGAGGGGGACGACGACGCGATGGCTTCACGTCCGCCTCAGCTGTGGAAGGTTCTCTCCTAACCTATAAAGGCCAGAAAAGCCGCGTGTGGCCAAAAATAACAGTAGCATATAAGTTCTGTAATAACTACTTATAACGGTTTCGTGGATATTTATAATTATCAGAATGAATGCTGTCATAATTATCATCTAGATTCTGTTTGGAAACAGGATTGTTAAGTTGATTTTAAATTATTAATGATCTTTATCTTAACATAATCTAATCCTAATTTTAGATCACTGCATTTAATATATAGTGATCGAAGATCTTTAAATATTCATAAATAATATTATTGATATTCTTAAAATTTTAAAATTATTAACCATATAATATTAGATTACCTCTAATATATTTCTAAATTATATTAATTAATCATATAAAATTATATTATAATCAACTATTATTATATTTGTTACCATATTAATGTTGATATATTATATAAAAATATATTTATTAATCATAAAAAAATATTAATTCTTATTATAAGATCAATATTTTCATTTATACTTATAATAAATTATTATTTTAATACAACTATTTATTTTGATTATGAAATATAATTAATATATTAAATAATATCATAATATAAATAAAAATAATTTCATAATATAAATATAAAGTATAAATTTATATTTTTACTATAATCTAAAAAATAATTGAATGACAATATGACAATAATATGATTAATAATATATTATATTATAATATATAATATATAATAAATAATGTATATGTGATATCTATATAATATAATATATATAATATTATTGTACCATTTATTGATGTATCAATTTTTTTCATTGGATTGAAAGGCATTTGTCTCTAAATTTTAGCCTAAGATCATTACCATAAAATGAACTGCTCCTTCCCATTTGGTTAAGGCCGTTGGTATTGCTTAAACCAAAAGTATGCCAAAGTTACTTGACTTAGCAATTGATTGTTGGATTTAATCGAAACAAAATATGCTACCATTTTGCTTTTCCATTACAAATGTCAACGACTAATAATTAATATTTTTATTCATATATGTAATCTGTGGCCAAATATTGGTTTAATCAGTCCTATAATGACTAATATTTTATTTATTGAAAAACACCAGTGCAAAATTTTACTTTGTTATTTGTGAAGATATCAAATTTTGTACATTCCAATGTTGTACAATATTATTATAATAAAAGCAATAGTGTGTGTGCATGCATGCTTCTCTCTCTTTGAGAAAAAGGAGAGGGTCTACCCCTTAGCCAGGTGCTATTGGAGCTTAAATCCAAATCATTGCTATCATTTTTTTTTGATAAAAATGTTGATTGATAATTCATCTAGGATCATTAATAGGGATGCAAATAGATCGAGCTATTCGTGAGCTATTTGAGACTCGAGTTCAAGCTCGACTTAACTTAGTTATTATTGAGTCCAAATCAAGCTTGAGTATTTAAATCGAGCTTGAGTATTTAAATCGAGCTTGAGTAGTAGGATACTCAGCTCGAAAACTCGCAAGTCAACTCAAATTTATATATATTTTTAATAATATTATTTTTATTTATAATATATATTAATATATATATCATTAGCAAGGTAAAGCTTAATTTCAAACTTGAACTCGAGCTCGAATATGGCTCGATTTATATTCAAGTCAAGTCGAGTCGATCTCGAACTTTATCTATTTTTCACCAAGCCGAGTTCAAGCTTAAGATATTAAAGCTCGAGTCAAATTTTGAGTCTGAATATTTTGAGTCGAGTCGAGCTCGAACTTTCAATTATTCGACTCGACTCAGCTTGATTGCACCCCTAGTCACTAAGACTCAATGTTGGTATCTTAACAACTCAACCAATTAACACCATAATTTTGATGTAACCATGATCTAATGCAATTAAAATAATAATAAAAAAATGGACAAAAGCTTTTACATGGATTTTATGTGATTTATTAATCCAAACCATATATAGTTAATGACTTGCCTCTTAATAATTATATACACCGGAGGTGAATGCTTATTTGGTTCATCAATACTTATATTCCTCGATGCTTATCTAATACTTTTGGGGTGGGGATTGAGATAGAAACGTGCCTTTTTGTGTAGGGGAAGACAGGACAACGAGTAGGGGCAAAGGTCAGATGATAACCCAACCAACTCATCCCGTTGCACCAAAGCCTAAAAGGAACCCCCAAAATTTCTCTTTCCACGTCATATTTCATGGTCCCCGGGACTCATTTGAATTATTAATAGGTCTTGAATCTTTTCTTTCTAAAATGATTGTATTACATCAAACTTTCCTTTTTTACTTGATATTGTTTATAAAAAATCTTTGAACTTTTGATTCTCTTGTGATATTATGATATGCGCGTGTGCACACTATGGTACTTAGGTCTTAATCGTGATTTTCTTTAAAAAATCTTAATTTGGGAAAGGTTTGGAATTTAAAATTAAAATCAATTTGAATTTGAGACAAATTTAGAATTCGACATTTATACCCGCTACCTGAACCTAATTTTATATAATATATATATATATATATATAATAGGGAGTGAGAGGATTTAAACATCATATCTTTTGAAAACCTAACCGCTGGTTGTTCGGATTGATCAGATGGGTTTTGGTACATAACCTAAGTAAAAGTTAATTGGATGGCTTTGGATACCCATTTATCAATTTTTAATTGGATGAGTTTGGAATTTTTGGATAATTTTATATTTGGGTTTGGAATGGGTTCGGATTGTAAGATTTTCAATGGTTCGGATAGAGCAAATTTTGCAGGTACCCTACTCGTTGCCATTCATAGTCTTAAGTATGGTAAAAATATTTTATCCTAAACAAATATCTTGGTTGCTATAAGCCATGTTACTTAGCGGACTTGTCAATCAGAAGTGCACAAATCAATGCCAAGTTTGCATGATCCTAGCTTATGCAAATAAATATCTCTAGCACAGCTCTAATCTAGGTCTTGGATGATAAACTTAACCATGTATGAATGAACATTATTGGATTAAATTTCTTTTTGAGGAAAAATATTATATTGACATCTCTTTATATTGAACTAGGGGTGGCAATCGGATCGGATCGATGAGGGTCAGATTAAAAAATCATCAACCTAAATCTGATCATATATTAAATAGATCAAAAATTCAAATCTGTTTATTAAATAGATAAACCGATCCGTCCCAATCCATTTATTGAATAGGTCAAGTTAGGTTAAACGGATTAAATAGATCAGATTATATGGGTCATAAATAGATTAAGCATGTTTAAAATGGATTAAACATGTTAAATAAATTATCTGACTTAATCTGATCTAAATATTAAATAGGTTAAATCGATCAACCTATTTATAATCCAAATTCATTTAGCCTAAATCTAAACATATTTATGAGAGATCCAATGATGGGTTAGATCATATTTTGTCGATTTATATTGAACCCATAAGCTTCAACCATGTGTGGGATTAAATAAAATTTGCTATAGTAAATACTTACATTTGAATTGGATAAGTTATTTTGTTTAGCAGTTATTTGATCGATGCTTAAAGAAAAGTGCAAATTTAGTAATGTCAACAAGCTGATGAGCTAGCCTTAATCACATTACTCGGGCTTATCATCAAATCTCCCTTCCACTTCTAGAACCAGCCAGCTAACATTGCTCATAAGCACTCGTTCAAACTTCATGAGATTAATCTAACATGCTTCATATTTTGATATAGTTTCTTCAATTCTTGGAAGATTTGTATTAATTATTTCAATAACTCTCACCCCTAATGATCAATTTAAGATAATAAGGAATTCAAGCAACTGTTTCAATTGAGATCTGGCCTTCTCATTCTAGGCTTAAAATTAAAGGAGATGGTTGGCTGCTTTGTTAAGGTGGAAACAAATGGACAAAGATGAAGTAATTTGAAATTGAAGTTAAATGATACATTTTAGTTACTCGACTACTGTTGTTAGCAATTTTTTTTTTCTGATGTGACAGAAGATTCATGTAGTTCTTGTATGAGTCCATCCAATTGAATCGGAAAATAAAAATGTAGTGTAAAGAAGAACGAACAAAAATAAATAGCATGTCTACTCTGCCGTTGTCCTCTCTAGGGGCACCAGTGACATAAAAGATCGATATGTAATCATGTTTCATGCATATTAAGATGTTCGCTACCATATGGGCTGCTTCTCATACTTCATCATATTTTAGTGATAAAAATAAATAGGGAGAAGCTTCCTGCTCCTTTTCCTTTTAGAAATATATATATATATATATATATATATATATATATATATATAATCTAGTGAGATGATTATATGAATCTAAAATAATGGGAAGTGACTTTGAAGTCATGATGAAGAAGCCCTAAAAAGGATTTCAGACTCGAGTCAATGAATTTAATTACATTGATGATCTGGTTTCAACGTATAGGAGAATTCTATTGCCTCTTGCTTTATCTTGTAAAGACCATGTAGAGGCATCCACTAAAAAGATAGGGGTTCCATCTATCATGCCAAAGAAAGATTCACCTCCGATCATGCAAATCTATCATTGGATTGCACAATTATTATCTCAAGATCCATACAAACCAATGAATGAAGGATCTTAGTATGCTTTGAAAACTGTGCTAGTTGTGATATAATAGTTACATCACAAAAGAAGATTGATTATTTTTTTGTACGAAAGATACAATCCCGATCCTCACTAAAAATCCCATATTTCTAGTTGTTAGCATAATTTTAAGTGACCACAGATTATCGACCAAACTCTGTTTGATATTTTATGATATTTTTTAATATCCATGAAAATCTTTGGTGGTATTCTTAATTTAATACTAATTCTCTTATTTGATTGAACGTTCCAGTTCTCTCAGAAACCCAGTATCGTTCAAAGGTAGGAGAGAGCGGCCCGCATGCCTAGCTAACTTCTAATTAAAATTTCCGACAAGGCAGATTAAGAACACGAGTGCCTTCTCTCCTCGTGATTCTCCGGTGAAGAACTTGTTCATGGTTCATGACGCTTTGAAGGTCAAAGTCGTCGAGGCCAAAAAAAAAAATGGAGGACAACCCACATGCCAATAGCTCAAATTAAGTTTCATGCACGAGTTCAACATTTTTTTGGCCTTCGTACCACTTTTATCTAAACACGACGAAACCCTCATCTAAAAGTTTAATGCTCGTCACCTTCTAAACCTACAAGTTTCCCAGCATAAACTACTAACTAATTGAAAACATTATTGATAAAGCTAGCGTATACGAAATACGATGTTTTAATGATTGTGAATCATGATTTAAACGTCACCAAATGTTCCTCGTTCATCAAGGTGGTGTTTGATTGGAGCATATATAAATCTTAGATTAAAAAAAAAAAAAAAATCATTATCTTTTTCTTCGTTTAATCTTTCTTCTATTCAGCAGCCCCCGATTCCTGCAAATGATTGCATCTAGCCAGGAACCCCTCATTCATGCATTAAACATTTGATTTTTTTAAACAGACATCATATCATCATCATTATTTTGTCTATATATAAACTACGTACTAGATGGATGCCTACCATCTGTTTCTTTGCCTGGTTAACTAGAGTGAAGCAATCCAGCTAGGGATCTACATTCTCAACAGCGGGCATAAGACTATTGAGACATGAGTGCAAGCTGATATCTAAGATGTACATTTGACAAGGAAAATTTGCTTCCAAGGCAGTATATGTGAGCAAGCAAATCTAGCCACTGACCTTTTTCATTGGCCCCTGTTTGTGACTGAATTAAGAAAGTAGTGATTGATGGATGGTATGATCCCATCAACAGGTGAAATGTTGGATAAATAGAACAACACGGTGTTCTCAAAAATAAAAGATGGACCATCATATTTTGCAAATGCACCCGTTTCTTTTCTTTTTTTCTTTTTCTTTTTTTTGCCTCTAAAGCAATAAGATAAAGATCTAGACATATTACTATAAGAAGTGTCGATATTATGGTAGATATCATGTAGACTTCATGCCGAGAGGTAGCTAGCTTCATAAATTTCATGTTATATATAACACAAATGATACTTCTTATCACAGTTTTTATCAGGCTGCCTTTTCTTTAATTCGACAGACGCTCCATGTTCATACATATACCACCATTAACGTACGTTAATTTAATTCAGTTGGTACATATGAGGTATCTAATGCATCCTGTTTCAATCAATGTCATAAGAAGTTGATTATTATTGAAGTACTGAAATGGTTTTTATTACATAAAACATGATTGGAGGTTTGGAACCTTGCGAACTCTATGCACATGCCTATCACTTTCAGAACATCTATTTTTTTTTTTATACCCTCATTCTAAAGGACTTGTGAAGAAGTGGTAACATTGCTTACCCACCCTCTCAAGATGCCATTAGCTAACTAGTAGAATAAAATTTTTCCTCCATGTATTACTGTATTACACGTACTGCCCTTCTAGCTTGCTGCCATATTTTTTGTTGGGAGGTTGAAAATAAAAGGCAGTTCCTAGACTGGTTTTACCGAACCTAAATTTTGTATTGCATATGCACCACTTATTATTTGCCTCTCTTTTTTTTTTCTTTTTGTAAAATTTTTGCTCTATGACATACGCAACATAATTTAAAGATGAACGTGTTGCACATATAGCGTAAGCAGAAATATTCAAATTGTCATTTATTGCACCATTCAAAACCATGTGATAAATAAGCATAGCATCTAGGATACCTCAAGATATTATTGCCAAACATGTTGCTAGGCTGGAACATCGATCCTTATCTTGTTTCCACTCGACATATTAATCATCTTATATCCACATGCTAAAATTTAGAAAGAAGGAAAAAAAGAGGGATATGGATATCCCATTGTTACTATCACAATCTGTTATATTATGATCGAATATAGAATAAAAATTTTCTTGGATGTGCACAATCATCTCAATTGATGAAATATTTCATATTTTTTGAAAGAGTATTTTAGAAAAAAGCAATTATCATGATAGCGGTTATCAATTTTTTGATCATTGAAAGTAATAATACTAGCAAATATGTAAATATTGTTCTAAAATAAAGAAAGAGAAAAACTTCAAGCCAGAGGCACTTGATTCATGAGATATTAAAATGTGAAAGTTGTAAAAAGTTTATTATTTTTCATTCTATTTACAGTTTTACTTTAGTTAATTAGAAAGCAAATTTTACAAATGTAGGGGTAGAAGATGCATATTCTTAGATGTAATTTCAAGTCATTTATGATGATTAATCAGTGAAGCTGAAAATTTCCAAGAAAAATAGTTACTTTAAAAAAAATCATCCAAAATGATACTGCATTTCTAGTGCGACACTTGTCATACAAGCAGCCTTGTTCTAAAGAATATTTCCAACAACAATTAATAATCATCAAATTATGGCTGACCAAATCCACTCTTTTACCTCATTGCCTTCAGCAGGGTGGGTCCTATTCCCTCACCACCCCCCCCACCCCCCACTGGGTGGCCCCACCACCACCCTCCAATGGCCAAGCCTTACTTATTGAGCCTCCACCCTCTCCTTCCCAAGTGCCGCTCTCTCTCTCTCTTCCCCCCGTTTTTAGACCACCCGTTCCACCCCTGTTTCCCGGATCTCGTCACCGCCGGCCAACGAGAACAAACCAAATGGCGGAGAGCGGCCGCCTAGGCAAGATCAAGTGCATGCTCAAGAGGTGGCAGTCCCACAGCCGCCTCGCTAGCGGCGCTGGCGACGATAGCGCCCCCTACGCCGCCTTGGAGGGCGGCGAGTGGCGGCCCTCCTCCTTCCACGGGGACGGGTCCCTACTCGGCCTCCACCCGGTCTACGTTGGCAAATCACGGCGGCGATACCTAATCAGTTCCAAGGTCGCCGGTCACCCTCTCTTCCAGCTGCTCCTCCAACGCTCCGGCAGGTCCGAAGACGGTGGCGCCGCCACCTTTGTCGGGTGCGAGGTGGTGCTCTTCGAGCACCTTCTCTGGATGCTCGAGAACGCTGACCCCCAGCCTGAGTCCTTCGACGAGCTTGTCGAGTTTTACGCTTGCTAGAAGACACCAAACATTGCTCACCGGCGGAGCACCGGATCGCCATATACATGTACATGCATGCATGCGTATGTAATTTTTTTTGTGCAATTATTGGAGAGGCGGTACTGTAAGGCATCCGTTGGGGTGAAAAGAAATGATGAGGCGAAGATTCTCACAGTGATTATATAAATATAATTAGTGAGTTTTGGCTTTCTTTTTTTTTTTTCTGGAATTATTGTATAATTCGATAAGGTTGATGGATGTTATTGTTAGCATATCACTGGAGAATATTATGTAATTTATTATATTGAGAAGGATGTTGTTTCCGTATTCCCACATGTTTGATGATCCTCTGGCATCAGAGCGTTATGAAAGGATAATCTCGCATTTTTTTTTGTTTAAAGATAATTTTTGTGTTTAATTTGGCAGCATTGCTGTTTGTAATTTAATGCTTTATTTCTTATGCATGATTTAGAGTGCAACCATGGCAGTCCGAACGTCAGCACCAGTCTAAAGTCTATATTCAGCCATTGTCGACGTTGGATGAGTAATTTGTACTTGATTACCAAAAATAAATTATCAAATCCTCGTGTTATTTAGAAAGTCATACGTATTAAAAAAGTGACACCATAAGATAACGCAATCGTTCTTTTCAGCCGATGCACCTTTTAATGATTAAACTGTACCAAAAAGTTTAAGTGTTAGCGAAGAAAAAGAATCTTCCCTTTTGCCGTCGATATGCAACCGTAATCTTAGATGGCCCCAATTTGTGCCTTTTCTAGAGGAAATATCCAACCGTAGCAATTGCACAATGTACCAAAAATATATATATATATATATATATATATATAATCTTCCCTCTTGCGATCGATATGCAACCGTGATCTAAGATGGTCCCAATTTGTGCCTTTTCTAGAGGAAATATCCAACTGTAGCAATTGCACTATGTACCAAAAGAAAAGAATATATATATAAAAGCAATTGCACTATTTGGTAGATGTATTTCTTGTGCTTAATATTAATTTTAACCATAAATGTGGAGCCAAGGATTTTTTCCTTTTTCTACTTTTTTGATGACGAGCTTGATTACCAAAACTCTAGTCCCTATCTGCTTAAGAATGGGTGGCAACCGTGTCTTGGAGGTGGTGGAGACAAGGAGGTGATTCAAGTGGGAAAAAGGTTTAGAGAGAGAGAGGACGATGCATGGGTGCGGTTGGTGAATTCCTAATCCTAAATTCTCAGAAAGGAGAAATTTAGATCAAAGAACTCTGTACAAGGCTTCGAATGAATGGGTGGTGAGGTAGGATGGTCGGATTCAAATATGGGTGGATATAATAGATTTAAATCCAACCTAACTTGACTAACAAGCGAAATAGATCATGCTACTTAAAACCAAACCTGGCCAGTTTAAAATATATTAGGATGGATCAATCAATTTACAACTCAAATATATTTAATCTAAACCTAAATCTATTTATTAAAAATTAGATACAAAACTGATTGAACCCTACTTGAGATCGGCTTTCTTCTGCTTGTTATACTCCATGGACTAGACCCCCAAAAGGTTTTGTTTATGGTCATTGCCTAATGAGTGCTCTTCGGGTTATTCAGACCAGAGTCCAACCATTTAGCTACAAAAAATTATTAAAAAAATTATTATTTTAAATTTTAAAAATAGTTATATTATCTAGAGGTGTATAAATGGTTCGGTTAATTGAATCGAATCATTCTATTAATTAATTTGATGTTTGACTCGATTTTTTTTAAAAAAATTTAGATTTCGATTTAAAATCAAATCAAAATTTTTTAATTGATTCGGTCTTCAGTATTTAATTTGATAATTTTAGTTAACTGAAAATTAAAATTTTTTTACTAAATTATAAAAAGCTTGAGATAATTTTATTAAATTAATTTTTTAAATAATTTATTTTAAATTTAAATTTAAATAATATTATTAAGTCTTAGTGCAATTCTACGGTCTAAATAATAAAATTATTAAAAAACTTAATAAGCATAAACCAAATCCAAATGTGTAGTATATTAAAGCTCAAAATCGAATTATTAAATTAAAATTATTTTAATTTGATTTATTCAATTTTATACTACTTCGATTTAATTTTTAATTTTATAAAATATAAATGCGAAAGTTCGATTTTTTTAAGAACTTTCGGTTTGAATTATAAAAATTTATCACCTCTCTCTGTATGGTGTGGGTGTTTGTACGCCCGTGTTTATAGGAATTGATGGGTTTAATTTGTCCAATGAGAATTTGTTCTCTTTTAGACTAGATCTTTATATGCATTAAAAAAAAATAAATAAATTATAATAGTTTTTAAAATTTATATTTATTATGCTTACATCTAATATTTTATAAAATCTGCATCCAGTCCAATTAAATTAATAGCATTAGTAAAATTATTTATCTTATATGAAAACTCAAAATTGTTCTTAGATGCGGTATAGGATTAACATATTTTTTTTGTATTCTATCTGCATTTGTCATTCAAAATGTGTTGAATAGAAATTTTTCCTTTTTTCTTTTCCTAATCAAATCTTAGCTAGTTTGCACTAGGTTAACTTCTAAATCCAAATTTCCTTCAAATTGCATCAAGGAGTTTACTTCCGGTTTAAATTATTGGAAACGCCCATACACAATTAGCAGGGAGACATCATAAAAAGGTGTCACCGGGTTTGGGTTTGTTGGTTGGCTCGTAGCACCGCTTTCCTCGTTATTTGCATTAGGGATGGATAGAGAAAGGTTCCAATTCAAAGTAAATGGCAAATGTTCTCATAAATTTTTTAGAAAATAAAAAATAAATAGTATGGATCGCTCGGAAAAGATCTTATCTCTGACCGAGATTGACGCGATCGCTCGGAAGAGATCTTATCTCTGATTGAGGTTGTCTCGATCGCTCGGAAGAGATCTCATCTCCAACCGAGATTGTCTTGGTCGCTCGGAAGAGATTTTATCTCTGACCGAGGTTAAAGGTCTTTGACCTGCCTGTGTTAGGACGAGGTTCTCCTCCTGTTCCTAATACGATGACTATTAACTGCTTCTTTCTCTGTCGTCACATAGTTTTCGCGCTCAGAAATAATATTATTAAAAGGAAAGAATTTTATTGAAAGAAAGTTACTGGCGATGCATTTTCGAATTCTTTGTGTTTCAAGATCATGGTAGCGTACACGGGCAGATCAAAGACCTTCAACCTCGGCCAGAGATAAAATTTCTTCCGAGCGACCAAGACAACCTCGGTTGGAGATGAGATCTCTTCCGAGCGATCGAGACAACCTCAATCAGAGATAAGATCTCTTCCGAGCGACCGCGTCAACCTCGGTCAGAGATAAGATCTCTTCCGAGCGACTGAGATAACCTCGACAAGAGATAAGATCTCTTCCGAGCGATCGAGATAACCTCGGCCAGAGATAAAATCTCTTCCGAGCGACCACGACAATCTCGATCAGAGATAAGATCTCTTCCGAGCGATCGAGACGACCTCGACGAGAGATAAGATTTCTTCCGAGCGACTGAGACAACCTCGACCAGAGATAAGATCTCTCCCGAGCGATCGCGTCAACCTCAGCCAGAGATAAGATCTCTCGAGCGATAATCTCGGTCAGAGATAAAATCTCTCTCGAGCGATCGAGACAACCTCGGTCAGAGATGAGATATCTCTCGAGCGACCACATCAATCTTGACCAGAGATAAGATCTCTCCCAAGCGACAACCTCTACCAGAGATAAGATCTCTCTCGAGCGACCGAGACAACCTCGGTCAGAGATAAGATCTCTCTCGAGCGACCGCGATAATCTCGACCAGAGATAAAATCTCTCCCGAGCAACTGAGATAACCTCGGCTAGAGATAAGATCTCTCCCGAGACAACCTTGATCAGAGATAAGATTTCTTCCGAGCGATCGAGACAACCTCGGTTACAGATAAGATCTCTCTCGAGCGACCGCGTCAACCTTGGCTAGAGATAAGATCTCTTCCAAGCGACCGAGACAACCTCGGTTACAGATAAGATCTCTCTCGAGCGACCGCGTCAACCTTGGCTAGAGATAAGATCTCTTCCAAGCGATCGAGACAACCTCGGCCAGAGATAAGATCTCTTCTGAGCGTCGCGTCAACCTCGATCAGAGATAAGATCTCTCCCGAGCGACAACCTCGGAGCCAACTTTGGTCGGAGATAAGAAAACTTTCCCGAGCTTCGAAGAACCTTGCCTACAACTCGTTAGGAATAGGAGGAGAACCTCATCCTAACGTGAGCAAAGTCAAAAGCCTCGTTCACCTTAGACGAGACGGAGAGAGAGGCCCTGACAATGGCCCTTATGTGCCCCCATAGTTCATTAGGAACAGGAGGAAAACCTCGTCCTAACGCGAGCAAAGGCTAAATCTGAGCTCCGAAGTCCACAGGAGATAAGATCTCCCCCGAGGCAATCTCAGCTGTAGGAGATAAGATCTCCCCTGAGGCAAGCTCGGCCACAGGAGATAAGATCTCCCTTGAGCGCCCGCATCAACCTCGACTGCAGGAGATAAGATCTCTTCTGAGGCAACTTCAGTTGCAAGAGATAAGATATGCCCTGAGGCAACCTCGGTTGTAGGAGATAAGATCTCTTCCGAGGCAACCTCGATCGCAGGAGATGAGATCTCCCTCGAGGCAATCTCGGCTGCAGGAGATAAGATCTTCCTTGAGGGTCCAGACCGACCTCGACTGTAGGAGATAAGATCTCCCCCGAGCACCCACACCAATCTCGACTATAGGTGACAAGACCTCCCCCGAAGCAAACTCGACTGAAGGAGATAAGATCTCCCCGAACGACTCGGTCAGAGATAAGATCTCTTCCGAGCGTCGCGTCAACCTCGATCAGAGATAAGATCTCTTCCGAGCGACAACCTCGGAGCCAACTTTGGTCGGAGATAAGAAAACTCTCCCGAGCTTTGAAGAACCTTGCCCATAGCTCGTTAGGAATAGGAGGAGAACCTCATCCTAACGTGAGCAAAGTCAAAGGCTTCGTTCACCTTAGACGAGACGGAGAGAGAGGCCCTGACAACGGCCCTTATGTGCCCCCACAGTTCGTTAGGAACAGGAGAAAAACCTTGTCCTAACGCGAGCAAAGGCTAAATCTGAGCTCTGAAGTCCACAGAAGATAAGATCTCCCCCGAGGCAACCTCAGCTGCAGGAGATAAGATCTCCCCTGAGGCAAGCTCGGCCACAGGAGATAAGATCTCCCTTGAGCGCCTGCATCAACCTCGACTGCAGGAGATAAGATCTCTTCCGAGGCAACTTCAGTTGCAAGAGATAAGATCTGCCCTGAGGCAACCTCGGCTGTAGGAGATAAGATCTCTTCCGAGGCAACCTCGATTGCAGGAGATGAGATCTCCCTCGAGGCAATCTCGACTGCAGGAGATAAGATCTTCCCTGAGGGTCCGGACCGACCTCGGCTGTAGGAGATAAGATCTCCCCCGAGCACCCGCACCAATCTCGACTGCAGGTGACAAGACCTCCCCCGAAGCAAACTCGACTGAAGGAGATAAGATCTCCCCCGAATGACCGAGTCAACCTCGGCCAGAGATAAAATCAAGAGACCACCTCGGTCAGAGTGCCCAAAACAATCTTAGTCAGAGCATCCGAGATGACCTCGGCCAGAGATAAGATCTCTTCCGAGCGACCGCATCAACCCCAGCTGCAGATCAGATCTCCTCCGAACTTCAACCTGAACTAACACGGAGCCCAGAAGAGGACCTCGGTGGTCGTCTTTTCTGCACTCTCTTCCTTCGAGTTTCGAACTCGGGAGTGGGGGGACTATTGTTGGGGATGAACCCCACTCCCATCGAAGTTCAGTTCAATGCTCAGGCTGGTGCAGCCGATAGTCACGGAAGGGCCTCAGCGGTCATCCCCTGACCGAACTCCTCAGTGGCTGTCCCTTACTGGGACAAAATGAACCAGACTTCTTTACAGCCAACATCTAGTTACCAAGAAAGTCAGCATGTGGTGCAATAACAATACACCACACCATTTTATTGGGCCATATAGCATTGCTTTTTAATGCACATTAAATGCTATAGTTTTATTTTTTGGTCTAAAATTTTGAATGACGAAAATATTTGTCTATTCTAAAATAATTATGATATTCTGACCTATCATTACATCCTCAAGCATATTATAACTTTATAAAAAATAAAATATTATTAAAAAAATATTTTTAGTATTAAAAAAATTATAATAAAAATATTTTTCTCCCCCGTGACATTATATTTTTAGAAAGTCATTATATGATTTCAGAATACCATAACAAGCCACAAAAAATCATAATTTTTAGAACAAAGAATATATTTATCGTTTAAAATTTAAATCAAAAAATAGAATCATTTAATGTATATTGAAAAACAATGGTTAGTATTACTCTAAAGTTATCCATACAAGAGCTCACCATAAAATGGTTGACATGGCAGTTCCGTGGAAGGAGGAGAGCAGGGTGGATAATGCCGCGAAGTGTAAGGGTGATAATGAAATGAATTGGGAGTTTGTTCTCCTAAAACTTTCTTTAAGTATAAGAATGTTACAGCTATAAATAATCCTACATATTTTAAGATTCTAATTAATATTTTTTGTGAAATAAATTACATGGTTCATGAAATGAACTTTGCATTAGCCCGTGCTTGTATGAAAAGTTTAGCGGTATCTTTTTCTTTTCTTTTTTTCTTTTGTATTAACTCGAGAAGCAATAATCATGTTGCGAAAATCAATTGAATGCGGAGGATCCTTTTCGTTATTTCAAACAAATCCATTCTACAATTGCTGTCGGTTCAATAAGTCTGAAGAGAACAGCAAATCTACCAACACTGGCAATAAATTTACAAGGAAAAAAAAATACGTCCAAAAGCAAAAATTTATAATATTAATCAGACCAAACCTGCCCAAGCAATAAACTATAGCATGATAATAAGAATGACATAATTCAAAAAAAAAAAAATGATGCATAAAAGAAAATGCTAATTTTTGTAATATAATAATATTCTAGAAAGGGATATAAGTTATTATTTTAGAAAAAATTATTGACGTGTATACGTGGACTATTCAATAACAAACTAGTATACCATCTAAAAAAATAAATTTTTTTGCATTCAAAATAATATAAATTTTTTTAATTTAAAATTTTTAATTAAATTTAGATAACAGTATAACTTGTTCTATCAATAAATTGTCTGCTGATCTGTTATTCGATGGCGCAAGGTATACATGGTGGAACCCTTTTAACTAATAATTTCTTCAATTGCAGAAGAATCCAAGTTGGCGGAAATGACATATGCCTGGTAACGAGCAATCTTAAAATTCTATTAAAACCTTGCAGTAGTTGGGGATGTAGCTCGTACGCTCGCACATGGCTCGATACCCCACATCTCCATCTCACACTAGTTTGTGTTTTTTATTTTTTAAATCCTATTTATTTTGCTTGCCCATTTTTTATTTTTTAGCCAGAAAACTAGTCCTCTTGTGGTTGCTCTTGTAGGGCGGCCATCAAGAATTTTCGTGACTATAGGGATAAGGCTTGGACGCTAAATTTCTTTCCTAAATTTTGTTATGGTCTCGTGCAGTATAGTTTCATGCATATTTAATATGGTCATCCATGCATGTGCTATATGGCTGCCTAAGAAAACGCATTGTGGCAACAAGACAGAATAGGGGATCCCATCTGTTGTACAGGATTTTTATTGGATACCAAAGGCATGTTGAATATACGGGAGAAGGGGTTAGGTTGGGGATGAAGGAAAATTTTATGTCTTTGAAGGGCTATTAGAATTCATAGCATCCAACTAAATCCTTGATGCATTGAGTGAAAATTTTATTATTTTTGTTAAAAAAAAAAAAAAAAAATTCTTGATCTAGTTGTTTAGCCATGTCTTAAGGAAAACTAGTTCTGCTCTCATCCTGTGGTTGCTCTCCTGCATCAAGGAATAAGACTTGGACATTATAAATTCCTTTTCTAAGTTTTATTATGGTCTCACAAATTGTTACTATTTTTTCATGCATGTTTAACATGGTCATTCCATGCATATGCTATGTTAGAGTTCAGGCTTCATGGCTACCTAAGAAAATACATTATGGCAAGAACACGAGAAACATATCAGTGTGATGGTAGAGAATCTCATTCTGTTGTGTAGATTTTTTTCTCGGATGGGAAAGGCATGTTGAATAATATGGGAGAAGGGATTAGGTCGGGGATACAAGAAAATTTTGTCTTTGAGGGGTTATTAGAATTTACGGCATCTAAGTAAGTCCTTGATGTATTCGATTGAAAATTTGATGGTTATTTATGAAAATCCACGATATTTAAAGAGTTGCTAACCCATTGACAATCCAAATTCAATAAATATCATGATAACTAACCCAAATGTAAGTTAGATATGATATATATGTAAACCATCATGGAAAAATAGTTTGATCTTACCACAAATAAACTCAGTGTTACATCTCGTTAGTGATCCTAGTATTCTTGTTGATTGGTGTGAGATTGCTGCTCCAATAGGAATCTCATATATATTCTTTCTTTATTATTATTATTATTATTATTATTAACTTGGCAATCACATGTTTTTGTCTAGCTTTTCTTTTAAAGAGAAGCATATAACATGCGATGGCATATACCATAATACATTTGCTAATTTTTTTATGATAGCATCCATGCCTAAATACTGATTAATCTTTTTCTTACAAATAATATTCATTGGTAATTATTGTTTGCTTATTCCTATAGCTCTGGACTTATCTTAGTCATAAACACTAATATTTTTATTATTAAAAAATAATTTTATTTTCTTTTTCTTTAATTTTTTTCTCCACCATGATCAATCGTTAGTTCTACCTTTTTTTTTTTCCATGCTTGACCTAACCAAAATTGTAAAACTAACCACCTTTTTTCCTTTTTTGCCACTACTACCCCTTAAAAAAAAAGGGGAATAAAAACATGATTGGGTGCATACATGCTTATCCACATTTTTAATCATGCTCCATTATTATTATGCTGCTTTTCATTTATAGTTGATGCTATTTATTATTTTTCACCATCAGAGCATAATAATGATGCCAATTTTTGTTGCTTTATTCATTTGTCATGATCATTATACTATGATTTCATTATTTTCTGCATTCTTTTTTCTCTTTCTTGTGGCTGAGCTATATTTCTATTGTACTCTTATCAGTAATTGAATGCAATGGCATGATATAACAAATATCTTTCATATATTTTTTTTTATATACAAACTTCTAAACTTTTGATAATTTTTTTTAAAAAATTATTATCAATTTTATGGATAATAAATTTTGAATATAATATTTAATTTAATTTGAGAAAGA
The DNA here is from genome assembly GCA_006176705.1 of Cocos nucifera. Lineage (NCBI taxonomy): Eukaryota > Viridiplantae > Streptophyta > Magnoliopsida > Arecales > Arecaceae > Cocos > Cocos nucifera. The sequence goes on from QRFJ01000046.1 coordinate 2,128,308, forward strand.
TATTGTTGAGGCTACCAAAATACACTTAAAGCAATTGAAATGCTATATATATATATATATATATATATATATATATATATATATATATATATGGATAATAAAAATGCAAGATGATTATTATTACATTATACTTTTCATCAATAGGAGTACAGGACATTTGCATAATATACGAAAATAAAATATATCATGAGATATGAAGGAAAAATATTCTTTAGTCATTCTTCTAAATTTAAGATAGCATAGACGAGCTTGAAAATTATAGAATATTTAATGCATATGATTCGTTGAATACAGGAAATATTTGTTGAACTCTAAAATCATTCCTATTAACCAAAGACTAAAGAATGTAAGTTGTCAAGTGGAGCCTCTCCATGCACCGTCCATTAGCCTTAAAAAAAAAAAAAGAGAGAAAAATTAATATACATTGGTCAACCAGTCTTATCAGATGATGCATGTCTATCAGTCAAAAAGTTGATGGATGTCACCTATCAACGTAAAGCCTCACCAACCATAGATACCAAAAATTTAACTGTCCTATCAAAGTAAGACAACAAGCACCTCAAAGCCGAAAGTGCTTCAAACCCTTGTAGGAAACCATAATCACATCATTATATAATTAAAAATACTTACCTAATATTAATATAATAATTATTTATTATTTTCTATAATAAAATAATAAATATTACTGCAACTAAGTCATTTACAATGGAACACACCAAGCAACCTTAATATCAGCAAAAAAAAAAAAAAAAAAAAAAAAAAAAACAACAATTATTATCTTACAAAATCACTAATAAGAAGCTGTAGGATCGTTTCAGCCGTTATCTTTTAGAAATTTGTTTTTATTTTTATTTTTTTATTTTTTGCAAAAGCCAGGCAGCCGAGAAAATCAGAAAACAAGAAAAAAAATTAAAAATCAAAAATCAAAAAACAGCGGTTACCTCCGTCACGCCGCCATCGCTCCAAGCCTTCCAACGAGCGTTATTTATTAGATGGTGGCATATCGACGGTCGCCCCTGCGGACGGAAACTCGCCCACCCGCTAGCGGCCGAAAAAACAAACGAAAAAAGACCTTTCGTTGCGTGGTTTTCCTCCACGTCGGAGGAGCAGAAGAAGACGCCGTAAAGCTCCCCCAAGGGTAGGAGATTCTTGCCGGTTCTAGGATTCCTCTAGGGTTTCTGGGTGCTGCCTCCCGTCGGGATCCCGCTCGGGAGAGCCGTTGGTTGGTGGCGGAGGTCGCGGATGGGGGTCTCCTTTAAGATCTCGAAGGTTGGGACCAGGTTCCGGGCCAAGCCGAGCGTCGTCCCAGAAGAGCCGGTTCTCTCCAGCGAGAGCCCCCGCGTTTTAATCGGATCTGGATCAACGCGCGAGGTTGCTCAAGTTTCCTTGCTCTCCCCAGTTTCTCGATTTCTATCTTGTTATATCTGCTTTTGAGTATTCCGACTGCATTTGAGCTCTGATGGTGAATTCACCTTTTATGAAAGGATTTTAGAGAAAAAAACTTGGTCTTTTTCGGTTTTCTCGGTGATTTTCGTTATGCCTTATCCCGGTAGTTCTTTTGAGAGATTCAAGTTTTTTTTTTTTTTTTAAAATTATTATTTATTTTTATTATTATTTTTTTTTAATCATTGTTTTTTCTGGTTTATGATACGCAGATTCAGAAGTCCAGCCGACACCAATCAAGCTGATTAATCTATTTTCTATGCAGGCTATTTTCTTTATTTAGCTTGCTATTTGGTTAATAAGTTGTAAATCTTATGGATAACTCATTCAAGTAATGAAATATTGCTGCCTTTAGGCTTGGAAGAACGACCCCTCGAAGTGGTCAACATTCACAAATTCTTTCTCTTTCCTTTTAATTTCACCAAATTTCAATGATAGGATCTTAGGATCCTATCAACTTGGTATTAGAGCAGTAACGATCTTGTTTTGTGCATGGTCTTCACCTGCGGACAAAAAAAAAAAAAGGTTGGACATTTTAGATTTGGGATTGTACGCCAAAGCTTCCGAAGGTTCTTCTCAACAGATCAATGAGAAACATAGTAGAGATCGAAGGTAGGAAGCTGAACTTGAAGCTAGATTAGAGGCAAAGTTTGATAACAAGCTTGAGCAACTCAAAGATTCTCTCCAAGCAACCATCGCTCAAGTTTTTGGGAAAGTGTTTTGAAAGAATCGGTAAGATCCAGGCTCGGGGTCGGTCATAAATTCTAGAGACCAATTTGATCATGTTATAGAGGAGTCTCTTGATCGATATTGGTAGGGACGTGTTACACGAGGAGGCGGATTGGCTATCGATCGTGATGGTAGCCCTCCTAGTATGAAGGTTGAGTTCCTTCGATGGGAGGGTGGTGATCCCACAGGATGGATTTCCTGGATAGAGAAATTTTTTCGATTCCATCACATCCTTGATGTATCAAAGATAGAAATCACCTCTATCAATCTTGATGGTGATGCTATTCAATGGTGAGACTGGTTTGAATCTTACCATGGGGTTTCTACATGAGAAGAATTTATCAAAGGCCTCTTAGTGAGATTTGGTCCCTCTGAATATAAAAATGTTGATGGAGAGCTTGCAAAAATTCAGCAGACAACCACAGTCTTGGAGTATCAAAGCCGCTTTGAGCATTTGTCCAATAGAGCCTAGGATTGGATAGAGCATCAATTGGTTGGTACTTCTTAGAAAGACTTCGATCAGATTTTAGACATGAGGTTAAAGCTAACAAGCCTCACACCATGATGGTGGCGATCTCTTTTGCAAGACTATAGGAGGAAAAGATTAACGAAGAAGGCCGTCGCTCATAGAAGCCATCAAATGCTCGATTCTCGGAGGCATCATGCGAGCACCCACCAACTACTCAACATAATGTTAATGTGGGAAGGCTTGCTCAAGATGAACTCAAGGAGCATTCGACTAAAGACTTGTGCGGGCATTGTGATGAAAAATGACAGAAAGGGCATTGTTGTTTGCAAAAATGGCTCCTAATGATTGAACCAGTTGAAGATCTTGAGAAAGCAGATGATCAAGAAGAGGAATTGGAACATGATGGTGACATTGAAGAAGTTATTAATCAAATTGTTGCTATTTCTGTTCATGCATTAGCCGGTTATTTACTCCTCAAACTATGCGGATTAATGGTTCTATTAAACATCAACCTATTACTATCCTCATTGATTCGGGTAGTACTAACAATTTTTTATATGTTAAAATTGCAAAGAAGCTTTCATTGTCTGTGGAGCAATCGGAAAAGTTTGATGTAAAAGTAGTCGATGGTAGGTCCCTACCTAGCACAAGAAAGTGTTCTAATATAGAGATCTACGTATAGAGTCATATTGTGACCACCAATTTATTTTTATTACCCTTGGATGGTTGTGATGTCGTTTTGGGGGCTCAGTGGTTGCAGACTCTTGGAGACATGGAATTTCTCGAAGCTTATTATGCAGTTTGTGTTGAACGGGGAAAAGATAATTTTAAAAGAAAAAGGGCGCGGCAATATAACCGCCGTTAGCATTCACTGCATGGAGCAGATCTTTATGAGGGAGCGCTGAGGTTTGTTGGTTGAGATAAGGAGTATGGAAGAGTTTGTGCACTTTACTACTGAAGATAGTCTCTTTCATTGGAATTTGGTGATACTTTTATTGAGCCTAAAAATCTACCGACGGAGAGATCTCACGACCACCACATCCCCTTACTACCGGGAAGTGCACCTACTAATGTTAGGCTTTTGATAAACACTTAAATTAGGATATTAAAAATATTAAACTGTGTATTATTTGATCTTTATTTATTAAGAATTTGATGCCTTTTAGTCTATTTTGCAGATAATTGGAGGATTGGGCTGACTAAGATTCAAATTGGTTCAAATCCAAAGAAATACTCAAGAACTAATGGACTAAGTGCAACCAACTCGAAGGTTAAGTCATGACCAATGGCTTAGAAGCAACTCATCAAAATCCAAGGGCTATTAAGGAGAGCCACATTAACCAAAACCCTAGAAGACCTAGCGCCTCAAGTCTTCAAGTGCCATCCCAACTTATTTTTAGTGTGGGATTTTTCACATGAAGGAAAAGAAGAAAAGAAAGGATGCCGCCTCAAGTTTCCTAGCGCCACTCCAAGATTCCCTTTCTTATCAAAACTTCTTCATGCCCTAAACTTTATGCGCCCTCCTCTCCTCAATTAAATGCGCTGCCCTCTTTCACGCACCCTTCCTATTGTTTTCTCACATCATAATTTCTTTCCACAATCCTAACAGCCAACTTCATGCTAAACTTCCTCTCCTAATTATATCTCACGTGTGCTTCCTCTTAAAAATACCCCATGCGCACAAAGTCCTAACGCTACTGCCTCCTTTCCTTTCACGCTATTCCTTAAACGCCCCTAAGCTCCTCATAAGATCTCACGCGCTTATTTTTTCTCACGCTCTTTCCAACTCTATGTGGTTCTAATCCTCCATAAATACTTCACGCACCATATCCTAGCTGTTAGAAAATATGTCCTAAAGTCGATCATCTAAGTTGTAGATGATTGAAATTAGTATATGAATTATCAAATAATAATAGTTATTTGACTTATTCATCATAAAAATTCTATTTTTTTTAAATAAACTCCCAAGTTATAATGAACTCCTTAGAACCATACTCAATTGATAAAGAAAGATTTATCGAATGGTTATTAAATAGTTCACAACTAAATGATAAGTTATTAATAAGGACGATAACTTATTAAGTGTAGGTCGCTGTATGTCATATGCGTTGTCCTTATAACTAAGTGGTGTGTAGACACTGATATGGCATGTAAGAGAGATGTAGGAGTACATCTGCATTGAACATGACCAATGTAGCACTCTACTGTCAAGGGTAGCTAGCTAAGACTAATGGGTATAAGTATTCCTTCGATCTGAGATCACTACGGTAATTTGCAAGCAATTTACTGTACTTTGATGTCGGACTATCTGTATTTCTAATACAGGATTGGAAGATTTTTAGGTACAGTCAAGTATTTGTAAAGTTGGTGTGTGAGTCAAGATGGGATTGATCAATCCTAATTAACTTCGGGAAGCGAATGTCTCGCTGTGTTTTAATTTAGCAAAATCTAGGCCTGGATAATCCTCGTGAGGAGTCAGGAGATTTGCAAAATTTAGAGACACAATATGGATGACTTGTATGAGTGTTGACAGCTAACTCGAAGTCATCTTGAGCATTATTGGTCAAAAGGATGAATTATACGGTAATCATAGGCCAGGGTTCTTAGAATGTTGCTTTGCATACATTCGATCTATCCAGACGTCGGGTACCATTACTAGATGGTCATTCTGATTGGTATAAAAATTGATTCTTGTGCTACCGACTTAGGTTCGAACCTATGGGGTCAGACACATAAGAGATTGTTATCTGATCATATGATTGATCGACGATTGAGAATCATTTTGTGATCGAATCATTAATATGATTGATGATCGTTCAAGTGTATGTATAGCAGGAGGATCGACTAGCAATTGGATTGCTAATTGGCTCAGTTTGATCGAGCAATCGGACTGAGATCAAGTCTAATTGAATTAGATTCATTTAGAATTGGTTTGGATTTAATTAGGTTACGTCTAATTGATTTATTGGATAAGCCAATTCCAAGGAAAAAATAATTTCTTATTAAACTAGGACTTGAGTGTACCTAATTCTTAATTGAGTTAGAATTTAAATCAGATTTAAATTTGGTTTGATCTGATTTAATTGGGCTCCTAGTTGGACTAGGATCATCCTAAATTGGGTTGTATTAATTTTGGTTTAAATAAGATTTGAATCAGATTTGATCTAGTGTAAATAAGAGTCCTAGTTGGACTAGGATTCCTCCTAGTCCCTTGTGCCAAAGATCTCCATGCCCCACTTTTTATTTTCAGATGTTTACGTGATTTTTTTCATGCCTAATAAGAAGTCCCATGCCCCCATATTTGGTTGATTTGGAATTTAGTTTTGAATTGGTTAAAACTAGCAATTGGTTTGAACAACGATTCTATTTGATAAAGTCTTAAGAATCCAAAATTCTTCTCCTCTCTATGGATTTTTTTCCAACGCCCTCCTTATTTTGTCGCATCCTTTTTCTTCTTTTTGTGCGTGTATTTGTTGGAGCTTACGCCTGAAAAACAAGGGGAGGCATCTGTTTTGAATGGTTTTGACTAGGTCTTTGACCTAGAGTTTAATTCCTATGGGATGCCTCCTATGACATAGGTTTTGGGCATAAGAAATCCGGGGAATTCCACGAACAAATCAGAGAAAAGAGGGAGAGAGGGCATGAGGGATGAGGTGCCAATATTCTTGGAGGAAAAGGTTTCATTAGGACATGAAGCGTTCAGGTCCTGTTGAGAAAAAGAGAGAAGATTGTCTTCTCTAGGGTTTCTTTTTGAGATCTTTCTTCTCCATCTTTTAAGAGGCTTTCCATTAGAAAAATCAGAGAAGAAAGGAGAGACGGCGTGGGAGGATTAGTCCTCCAAGTTGTTGGGGCATTGGCTTTCTTTTGGATATAATTTGATCATATCCTGATGAGAGAAAAAGAAGAGAAGAAAGTCTTCTCTTGAGGCTTCTTTGAGAACCCTTTTCTTCTTTAGTTTTTGTGAGATTTTTCTGTGAGAAAAATCAGAGAGAAAGAAAGAAAGAGTGTGAAAAAATTTTAGAGGTCTCCTCTTGTCTAGGCTTCGACATCTATTTAGGACATCAACGGTTGATGTTCTAAAAGAGAAGATGGGTCTTCTCTTATAGCTTTTCTTAAGCCTTTTATTTTTATTCTTTTGGGAGATCCAAGGATTGGTCTTCTCTCTTAATCCTCCTTCTAATCTTTATCTCTTGGAGTATCCAAGAGATCTGAAGAATTTTTATAGATCGACCATCAGAAGGGATCCGCGAGAAGCTAGCACTTTGAGCGGATCTTCGTTTGACGAACCTCCGATCAGAGTGGCAACTTCGTGTGGACTATCTGTAGAGGCCAAACGTGCTATGCGGCTCCAAGCAACTAGGACAACATTGGATATCAGTTGCGGTGTTCTCGACCCACGCAAAGGTGAGAGATATGATCTCTTTTTTGTTCTAGATGCGATCTAGGGTTTCTAGAAGTGTTCTAGATCTAGAGTATTGATATGATCAATATCTATCACTGTTTTATTTTTCAGATTTATGTTTGCATCTTGATATGTCATAAATCTTAGATGTAGGGTTTAGTAATTAGATTACATGCATAATTAGGTTAAATAGTTTAATCTATATCTTTCGTTGCGTCTTGTTTCGAAAAAGTTTCGAAATGTATGCATGAAACCCTGCATGATTTTCCAACAATCCTTCCTATTGTTTTCTCACATCATAATTCCTTTCCACAATCCTAGTGGCCAACTCGATGCTAAACTTCCTCTCCTAATTATATCTCACGCGCGCTTCCTCTTAAAAATCCCCCATGCGCACAAAGTCCTAATGCCACTGCCTCCTTTCCTTTCATGCTATTCCTTAAACGCCCCTAACCTCCTTACAAGATCTCATGTGTTTATTCTTTCTCACGCTCTTTCCAACTCCATGTGGTCCCAATCCTCTCCAAATCCTTCACGCGCCATACCCTAGCACCCTTGATTCTCTCACGCGTCTCCATCTCACGTCCCTAACTCTTCCTCACGCCACTCCTTATCTATATAAGACATCAAAGCCCTAGCTCCCCAAATCATTCTTTCTCTCAACACCTCTTAAACACATCCTCTCTCAAGCTAGGGTTCTCAACCCTTCTCTTTTTTATGCCACATCTCTTCCCTTCTCTCTTCTACCTTCTTCTTTCATCTTTCTTTTCATCCAAAGGAAGAGGGTTCAGATATGAAATCCAGAGGATCCACGGGCGAGAAGAGCACCTTCAAGAATCCAAAGATGCAGTAGATTTTAGCCTTCAACCTCTTCACCATGCGTGGCTAGAAGCACAAGTCTTTGGGGAGTAGAATAAGTTTATATTTTATCTTGAATATTCGTTTTGTATTTATGTTTGATGCAATTAGAAATTAAAAGAAACTTGTAAGCTTTTCACCTTGAGTTTGATCAATCGTACCATGCTTTCAAGTTCACATCTTTCAAATTCTTATGCTCATGCTTATGTAGTTAATCTTTGAATAACCTATGCGTTCGTAGGGACGGATCGTGATCGGAAGATACGATCCCTGCTCAAGCAAAACAGGTTATCTTAAGGATTCACTCATGGATCTATTTATCTATTTTGCTTTTAAAATCTGTTTTATTATTCAAGTTTGATTAACTTATACTGCAGGGAGATGGATTGTGATCAGGAGATATGATCCATACTCGAGTGAGATAAGTTAAGCTTGAATCTGATTATAAGACATCTTAATTAATTAATTTAATTATTTCAAAAGAAAATACCAAGATTGTTATTAAAGATGGAATCGAAACCCTGAGACTCTCATTATCATATATCTTTCTGAAATTTTATTCCTTAATTAACTAATTCTTAAATCATCGATATTTGCTAAGATACGTCTTTCTATAAAAGTTTTCTTATTTTTCTTAATCTTTATTTTGTTACCAACTTAGTCTTTTGATCCTTGTGAATTCGACACCCGACACATGCTGTACTATTAAATAGTTGCATCGGAGTTTATTTTTATCTTTGGTTGATTGCGACACTCAATCATATCACTATCCTCATATCCAAAAGACAGAGATTGGGAAGATGGTATGTGAGATGCTGCAACAAGAGATCATTTGACTTGGTGTCAGTCCTTTCTCTTCTCTAGTTTTATTAGTGCACAAAAAGGATGGGTCTTGCTGCATGTGTATTGACTATAGGGCTTTGAACAATATCACTATCAAAGATAAATATCCCATTCCAGTTGTGGATGAATTGTTAGATGAACTTGGTGGAGCAAAATATTTTTCCAAGTTAGATCTGCATTCAAGCTATCATCAAATACGAGTTCATGAGGGAGATATTCCGAAGATAGCTTTCAGAACTCACAATGGGCATTACGAATTTATGGTGATGCCTTTTGGCCTGATGAATGCTCCATCAATATTTCAGAGCTTGATGGATGATATTTTTTGGTTACACCTGCCTAAGTTCATTGTAATCTTTTTTGATGATATTTTGGTGTTTAGCATGACATATGAAGATCATTTGGACCACCTACATGTGGCTTTCACTCTCTTGTGGGAGCATTCTCTTTTTGTGAAGAAGTCAAAATGCAGTTTTGTACAATCCAAGATAGAGTATCTGGGGCACATCATTTCTCAAGATGGATTTGCTATAGATCCCTCGAAGGTGAAGGCGATGATGGAGCGGCCCATACCGAAGACAATTAAGGCATTACGAGGTTTCCTTGGGCTAACCGCTGACGGGCTACTACCACAAATTTGTGAAGGATTATGGCAAGATTAGTGCACCTCTTACCGTCTTGCTCAAAAAAGATGCGTATCGATGGTCCTCTGATGCAGAAAAGGCTTTTGATAAGTCAAAACAGGCTATGGCATCCGCTCCAGTATTGGCTTTACCCGACTTCACCAAGATGTTTGTGATCGAAACTGATGCTTTAGGTGTAGGGATTGGAGTCCTCATGCAAGATGAGAGACCATTGGCATTCACTAATAAGGCCCTATCACCGACTCATCCGAAGTTGTCGGTTTATGAGAAAGAAATGATGGCGATTGTCCATGCTGTCACGAATTGGAGACTATATCTCATAGGAAGGCATTTTCAAATTCGAACATATCACAAAAATTTGAAGCATTTTTTGGAGCAATGGATCTCATCCATGGAGTAGCAAAGTGGGCTACAAAGTTGATTGGTTATGATTATGAGATAGTATATAAAAATGGATGAGAAAATGTGGTGGTTGATGCACTATCTCGCATCCCTGAGCAGGAAGAGCTAGCTACGATGTCGATGTCTTTATGTAACAATCTTGAAGAGATTTGGAAGGAGTTGGCGAAAGACAGTTTCTCAAGACATCATATAGTGACTATTGCATGCTCCAAACTCAGTTCTTTATTATTCATGGGATTCGGTGGACTTGCATTACAAAGGATGGCTTGTTTTAGCATCTAGTTCTGCTCTAAAGATGATCATTTTGCAAGAACTCCATGGATCACTAGCAGCTGGCCATTCAGGCTTCCTTTCTACGTATAGTGTATCTCGGATGTTTTGTTGGAAGGGGATGAAAAAGGAGACCAAACAATTTGTTGCTGAGTATGAAGTTTGTCAAAGAAATAAAGAAGAAACCGTGCCGACTCCAAGCCTCCTCCAACCCTTGGTTATTCCTAAAGAAGTTTGGTCAGATATATCTATGGACTTCATCGATGGATTGCCACTGTCATACGGAAGAACTTCAATCTTGTTGGTGGTAGATCTCCTGACCAAGTATGCTCATTTTTGCCCAATATCTCATCCTTACGCTGCCTCTATCATTGCTCAAGTCTTTGTTGAAAATATCTTAAAACTCCATGGCATGTCGAGATCCATTGTTAGCAATCGTGATCCAATTTTTACTAGTAAGTTATGGCAAGAGTTGTTTCATGTGCAGGGCACTCGACTTAATATGAGTACTGCTTACCATCCACAATCAGATGGTTAGACCGAAATGGTAAATTGATGCTAGGAAAATTACTTAAGATGCTTCACCAATGAGCGATCGAAGAAGTGAGTTCGTTGGCTTCCATGGGTTGAATGGTGGTGTAATACTATGTACAATTTAGCAACCCATCTTTGTTCTTTCGAGGCCGTTTATGGGCGCCCGCCACCTATCATTACTAGCTATTTACATGGCTCTTCAAAGGTGCACAAGGTAGATCGGGACCTACATGATCGGGATAGGATTTCACAACTTTTCAAGAATAATCTAAGGGAAGCTCAAGCTCGAATGAAACATCAAGCCGATAAGCATCGAAGCGAACAGGAATTTGAAGTTGGAGATTTGGTTTTTCTTCGTCTGCAGCCTTACAGGCAAGTCTATATTAATGTCCGTGCCTCTATGAAGTTGTCCTCGCGCTTCTATGGCTCATACAAGGTGTTGGAGTGTATTGGTCCAATTCAGGGGTGGAGCCACTTTTTGTATTGGGGGTTCAATTGAACCCCAAGTTTTGGTGTAATACCCTTAGGCGTATGTGAATACTATATATATATATATTTGAACCCCCATAAAACAAAAAATCTTAGTTAGCTTAGTGGTTTGAACCTCCACCCTCCATCCCCCATGTCCTAGGTTCAAATTCTTTCTTTCACTTTTTGTCCTCTTTTTTCCCTCTTTTCTTTCTCTCTCACTTTCAATTAATGTAATGTTATTAAGTTTATTTTTATTTATTTATTTATTTTATATATTGAACCCCCAGGCTGAAAATTTTGGCTATGCCACTGGTCCTGTTGCTTACCACCTTGATCTATCAGGGCATTCAAAGATCCACCTTGTCTTTCATGTTTCTTGTCTTGAAAAGAAATCTGGTAATAACATCATCTCTCAGCAACATTTGCCTAAGATCGCCTCCAATGGAGAAATTAAATTTGAGCCTCAAGCAATATTGGATCGGAGAATGGTGAAGCGACATAGCCAGCCAGTAGTTGAAATTTTGGTTCAATGGGCTAATTTGCCAAGTGAAGATGCTACATGGATTTCGTATCATGCAATCAAAGAGAAGTTTCCAGATTTTGGGGCTTCACAACCTTGAGGGCAAGATTGTTATTAAGGGTAGGGGAATGATATGCAGCTGATTCAGAAGTCCAGCCCACACTAACCAAGCTGATTAATCTATTTCCTATGTAGGCTATTTTCTTTATTTAGCTTACTATTTGGTTAATAAGTTGTAAACCCTATGGGTAATTCATTCAAGTAATGAAATATTTCTGCCTCTAAGCTTGGAGGAATGATCCCCTCAAAGTGGTCAACATTCACAAATTCTCTCTTTATCTTTTTTTCTTTGATTTCATCAAATTTCAATGATAAGATCTTGGGATCCTATCAGATTATCAAACTCTCTGGATTGGAAATTATTGGGGGAAGGCATGTGGCTAAAATTCATGCTTTTTTTTAAAAAAGGATTTGGTGAGGTATTAGGGTTCTAGGGAAGCCTTTGTTCTTAGACTTTATTTCATCCTGGCTTTTATCAGTGCTATAATAGTTTTCTTTTCTTGTGCAAATCAATCATTTTGGATTCTATCCACTTTATGCTGGATATTCTGCATAGGATTTCAGGTAGTTTTTGTTTCAAACTATATATTATGGGATGCAAGGGTCTTGTTTTCTAGCTTTTGTTTCAAACTATATATTATGGGATACTAGGATTTTGTTTTCTTTTTTCATATATATATATAGGGGTAGACTTGGATAAGGTTGACTGGATTGGGCTTAGGTCCGGTCAGGTCAAACTTGGATAATGGGGGTCCTACATCAATAATCTAAGCCGTTGGATGTAATTTACTATATTAAAACTGCTTGCATAGAAAAAAATTATATGATTTGAAGATTCCTAGTCTATGCATCAAGTAGTCAAAAATTAGACATCCTAAATAAGATTAAATTAGATCACATTATATGATTTTTGGTATCCAAGCAGTTTTAATATAGAAGATCATATCCAATGGCTTGGATTATCGATATAAGACCTCCTATTGTCTAGTTTTATTTGATCGGATTTGAGTCCAAATCCGATTAATTTTATCCAAGTCTGCCCCTATATATATGTATGTATGTGTGTGTATGTATATGTGTATATATATCTATACATATGTATATATGTGTATATATGTATATACATCTATCTACATATGTACACACACACACATATATGTGTGTGTGTGTGTGTGTATGTTTATATATGTATATATGTGTATATATGTATATTTATCTATATATATGTGTACATATATATATTGTTTATATTGCTTATGCCTCCTGTCCTCTTACTTTACTTTTTACGAAAAGAAAGGAAAAATAGGAAGTCAGAAAGGATGGTGTAATTTGTCATGGTTGTCAGAGAAATATCTAACCCTTGTCTAGAATGATAGGAATTAAAAACTAAGATGCCATTTTTTAAAATATGGCAGGAATGCTATCTTCGGGGTTAGAACCTAAAACTTCTCCCCAGCATGTACCCTGAGGAGAATGGTGCCAATCGGCAGACCCAAGTCTCTTTGGAAAAGAATTCTGATTATCGACTATTGAATTATAAAGAGACTTTTAAAACTGATGCTCTTCAAGGTGTTCTTAGTTGATGCAATATTCAACTAGCTTCATTCTTGGATCTTAGTAATAAGCTATCTAGTCTTGAAAAGGGCACAAGGAAACCATCCTGTTTTAGTGTAATCTCCTCTCCTGCATTTGCAAACTATCAAGTTCAGCTGTAAGCTGTTAAGGTAGATCAAGGGTTTGGTCAAAGAATCACCAAACTGTACAGATGGACTGGAGTATACCATGTGTCATCTGCATGGTTTGAGACAGATGACCAAAGCAGAGCATCACTTACTGCTGTGGAGCTTACTTTTATCAGTAGAATGCTTGTGACTTTAATTTATGTTGGTGCTTTTTCCCTTGTTCGGATGATCATGAGGTTGCTCTTGACCACAAAAGCACATCTCCTCACTGCTCTATTTATGTTGTGCTTTGAAAACTTTTCAATTTTCACCATGTGTACCCTTTTAGCTAAGAATTACTATAAGTTAATTATTTAACGTACAATTTTATTCATTGTTACATGGATATAGACATGAGAATCCGATTTGGACACATGTCCAGCCGTCTGACACAACAAGAGGGAAAAGGGAGATTTGTGGATACATAGATAAAGTTATTGAACTAAAATACACAATTTAAATTTTCTGAAAGTAAAAATGTTATTCAATCTACATGTTTCTCTTACAAATTTCCTAATAAGCTTAAGGATCTTAGAAACATTGTGAAAAATTTAAATGCTTACATTTTTAATCAGTCTTTGAAAAGAACAAAAACTCACTCTGAACATTATTATATTGAATCAAACTTATTGTTCGAAGAATCGAACTCTACCAATTTCAAGAAGCTGCAACCCAAAGGTTATTATATCCAAATGTCTGGCTTGTATTCGATTTGGATATGTATCTGGCATAGATTCTAGGAGCTGGACTTAAGTGTTTAGATAACACAGCTTTTATTGTACTTATGTGATTTCCCCAACTATTACCTCCACTTGCCATGTTATTCCAGATGTCAGCTATATATGTGTTATTTTCAATTTTTTATTCTCCATTAATAACATGAGACTTCACATTTCACTGCATGGTCTTCCTCCTGCTGAGATTATTATTTGGTTTGGACCTGCCACGTTTGGAATACTTTAGGCTAAAATATTACAATTTCCATTTTTATTTTTTCTCAATATTTTAGACTTGAAACAAGTGAAATGATTGTCCTGATTTGTTGGAAGATATCATGTTTTCATCGGGAAGTCACCACTTGTATACCTATGAATTTTCCAATTTTAATGATACATCTCATTTAAAACATTTTTTAAATTTCTCATCCAAGCTTACCATTTCGGAACTTGACTTGATAAATCAGTCCTGACTTTTTAAGTAAAATAGTTGCTGATTTTTTTCCAGCTTGGTAAGTCAGCCATTTTTTATGACTTTATGAAGGAAAGTGCTCTGGGGAGCTTGTTATGCGCACATGAAAAGGTTATTGGGCTCATCACTGCTGATTTGGCAATTCCATGATCAACAGAAACCCCATATATGGTAGCAAATCTCATAAGTTGCACCCACCCCTCTTGCCACATGGCAAGAGAACTGTTCATGTGCACATAACAGGAGCCTGTAGCATTACTCCATTATTAAAGGTATGCATTCATGTTCGTGCTGCTTCTAAGAAGGAAATATCAATGCTAATTAGAGTTTTAACTATCTTTGTGTAGGTTGATATTGCCGAGGCAGTCAATGATGCTAACGGAGCCTCAGTTTCATCCACTTGTTCGGAGGGGCTTGTATTGCCAGGTAAGTAGTGTAAGTAGTTTTGAGCAATTTTCTCGTGTACACATTATATTACTAAGATATTCATTTGTTTTTGTATATTTTTTTAAATTTTGGCAGAACATGAAGTTTCTTTCACATTGAACCTTTATCAGAAGGGATATATTATTGGGAAGACTTCTGAGGTCTGTCTGAAATAAAACTCTGAAATTGAAGTTTCTTACCATTTCCTACTTCATAGTGTGTTCCTGATCATTTAAAGTGTGATTGACCTGAAGCTGAAGCATTTCTTAGCATCAATCCTATTCTAATGTAGATTGAAACTTGTCAGATAGACAATTTTCAACCTCTTCTTCAAGATGCTAAATCATTGCATCCATATGACAGGGCATCAGAAACTCTATTTGCTGTAAGTACCATGCTCTGCACACATTTCCTTTATTTTTGCATTATTGGAAGGCCATTGTCAAGGTATTGTTTGGATGATGATGTAATCAACATAATAGTGACATTAATCTTGCATTTTTTTTTAATACATAAAGCCAAATTTATGATATCTATTGAACTTTTCTAGAAGCCATATTGATTCCATTAGAGTGTCTTATGTTATTCTCTATTATTTCTTTATATTTATAGTTATTTTATTTATCTTTTCCTAATTAGACTTTCCCTTATTTATATTTTTTCTTATAAGACTTTTCCTCTTTAGGAAATAAAGAAAAACGATTCATTGTATCTAGACGGTTCATTGTATCTAGATTTCTATTATATGGTTCATTGTATCCAAATGGTTCATTGTATTTAGACCTTTATTGCTCTATATATAGAGTTTCTTGTAACATGAGTGGTAATACAATCAAATACAATCATTTTCTTTATACAATCTATTTCTCTCTCTATCTCTACTTTTCTCTTTCTATTGTTCTTTACATGGTATTAGAGCTTAGAGTTCTTCAAACAAAGGGGCTTCCTCTACTGAGCGATGTTAAGGAAGAAGTGTCGTTTCTTGCTTCTTTTTCGGTATATCAGGATCGGATCTGTGGCTTACTACATAAATATGTTCTGTAGCTTGCGATCAATTTAAGTGCTTGCTATGCCTGCCTATATGTGATGATTCTAGACTAGCAAATCTACCACATTGACTGTTTGTCTATATATGGTGATTCTGGACTATTGAATCTACCACATTCATTGCCTGCCTTCATACTAATTTGATGGCTGATACTACTCTAACAATGCCTTCAATTGTTGGATCTCTGTCTTCCTTACATCTGCAAGGTCTTACCATTGTTAAACTTAATGGTAAAAACTATGTTGTATGGTTCCAGAGTTAGGGGGGGGTTAAGATTACTGTTGCACCCATTAAAGTCGCTTCTGATGCTTTGACTATTTCTCAATCAGACTTGGAGCAATTATTCTGCTAGGCAACTCAACTGTCTTCTGTCTCTTCTTCCTCGACTCCTCCCATAGCATCCTTTGCCTCAGGTGGCCGATGTATTCGCTAAGCCTTTGGGAGGTAGCAAGTTCTTTCTATTGCCCGGCAAGCTAGGAATGTTGGGCATCTATGATCCCCAGCTTGAGGGAGTGTCAGGGTGTCATATGTTATTCCCTATTATTTTTTTATGCTTATAGTTCTTCAATTTATGTCTTTTTCTAATTAGACTTTCTCTTATTATATTTTTTTTATAAGACTTTCCCTCTTTAGGAAATAGAGAAAAATAGTTCATTGTATCTAGACGGTTCATTGTATATAGATCTCTATGCCATGGTTCATTGTATCTAGACCTTTATTGATCTATATATAGAGTCTCTTGTAATATGAGTGGTAATATAATCAATATAATCATTTTCTTTACACAGTTTCTTTCTCTCTTTATCTCTCCTTTTCTCTTTCTATTATTCTTTACAGATTCATTACTTTAAAATGCTCGTTGAGCAAATATGTGATTTTGTGAAAGATATCCTAAAAACTGAGTTGCTCTAGTCAAGCAGTGGGTCCAAATTGCACGTACGTAACCTGTACCATATTTCAATATACCAACTTAATGATAAACATACTGAACCTTAGGCCAAAATTTAGTAGTGGAAGGATATTTGTTGAAGGTTTGCCATCTTGGTACCGGATCCTGTACTAATACCATCCTATTATGGTATCGGTGTGTGGTTCGATATGGTATGAGACAATATGCTGACTGTCGGTATAATATGAGATAGTGTATCGGTTCGGTATCGGTATGCATGATACATCTGATACATATGGTACTGTTGTTTCTATTTCTCATGGAATCTCATAACTTTAGGGTTTCATAAAATATATGCATTAAGGACACACACACACATACAGGCTCTCTCCTTATTCATATCTATGCTCTTATGCTGATAAACAATGTTACATGAATACGGACATGAGAATCAGATCCAAACATGTGCCCAGCCATTTAACACGGTAGGAGGGGAACAAGAGATTTTTTTGGGTACATAGTTAAAATAATTTAACTAAAACACATATATTTAAATATTCTTTTAAGTAAAATTTAAAATATTATGTGTTAAGATTTGTCAATAGCATATTTCTCAAGCAAATGCCCTAATTAGCTTAAGAATTTTAGAAAATTGGCACTTTGCCAAGTTATTTGAGTACATACAATCTTAATCAATCTCTAAAAAGAGCAAAAGCTCACTTTAACATTGTTATAGTGCATCATACTTGTTGTTAAAAGAGTCAACTCTACCAATTCCTATAAACTGCTGCCAATGAGATTATAAATATCCAAGCATCTGATGCATCCAATTCGGATATGTATTAGACATGGATTCTAGGAGCTGGAGTTGAGTGTCTAGGTAACACAGCCCACACATACAAATAGACACACATATAATCATTAGGAATTATTTTTTTATAAAACTATTGAACATTTGAATCATTAAGTGTTCTGAACTTCCTTTTCATTTTCATGCTGGTTTAGTACGTTTAATAATATATGCCTGAAGATTTATAAGGATTGGTATTTTACCTAGTTTTGCTAATGTCAGACTCGGAATGCAGAAACTTTTGAATGTTTAGATGTGACATGTTATATTGGTGAAAGGAAATAGAATTTCTATATCACTACCTTCTATTAAGTTTTTACCAAGATTTTGGCTTATATGCACCAGGAAAAAGGTGGATTTTTTTATCCTCTTCCATCATGCCTTAAAATTCCTGCTTTTATCATTTTTTTTTCTGCATGTGCATTTATGTCCTTACAGGCGGTCGAGTCAGGGTGGTTGCCAGGAGATATTCTTGATGATATACCTAGCAAGTTTATTAATGGGACCCTTGTCTGTGAGGTTAGCTACTCTGCTCCTTGCATTGACCTGTAGCTCATAGTTTCTCATTAATGTGTATAAGTAAGTTTTCTTCTTTTTCTGGTTAAGAAAATTGTGATCTCCCTATCAACTTGCAATTTTAGTTCAATATGTATTTGTGGTTGTTGTCTAAAAGTCAATGATGCTACAGCCTGAACTAATCAGAACCATTACACTTATGTTTCAAATGAAGTAGCAATATGCTAGGTCAAGTATAGTTGTCCAAGTTAAGGTTGCACACTAGAGAGTATTCTTGGGCTTGAAGCCTATGCTGTCTGACCTTGCTGGTTGTCTGATGTGTACGAGGTGTTGGACTGGATTTGTGGACCAATGCCAATGCTTGAACAATCAACCAGCTGACATTATATCCTGCCAGAATCCTATGACCTCTACAAGGCCTATCGAGCGCCATATATATAATCTTTTATGTTTGATATGAACCTTACATTATGACTAACAAGATCTTGGGAACATCTGCTACTAGGTAGCAAAACCATATCATGTGGCCTTGGTGAGTACAAGCCCCTTCTGATTGTTGGTGTTGGCAGTGACTTCTACTTAATCCAAACAATCAAATATTTGTTTATACCTTGCTTTTAATAGCCTGAGTTGGGACTTGGGTCATATATTGCTGCACATCTATAGGTAGGAGATATAATTTAGTTGCATTGTGAAGTGCTTTAGTGATTGAAGAGCATAATAAAAGAGAATTGAAGAATAAGTAGGTAATCTGGAGGAGCACAGAGCTTTTCCTTCCCCTGCCCCCACCTGTTTTTTAAAAATACAATATGAGGGAAGGTGGCCTTCCGAAAAGCCAAAAAATAAAAAAAAAAAAGAGAAAAAAAGAAAAATAGCTTGAGGAGACTGATAAGATTCTGAAGAAACATCAAAGAGAAAAAAGGTGACAAGAGAATTAGAACAAAAGGGAAAATTTTTGTGCAAAATAAGCTATAAAAACCAAGAAATCAATAAAAAGCCATGAAGTGGCAAGCGAGATTTCAGAGCGTTAAAGAAGGGTGAAAACCTATAGAGAAGGGTTGGCTTTATTTCCATAATGGAAACAACTGTGATTTTCAACTGAAAAGGTTGGGGGGAAAAACTGGGATTTTCAACTGAAAAAAGTTGGTGCTCTTCAGAAGCTAGCTGACAGCATGTGGTTAATAGGAAAATGCAAAATCCCAAACCATATATGTAGCAAGAGAGATATTTGTAGATGAAAGTGAGCCAAAGGGGTTGCAACTTGCAAATGGTTCTCTAGGTTCTGCATCAACCAAGTCTAGATATGGCTTATTTCCAAGGAAAAAATTCATTAAAACATTTGTGCATTAAAATTATGAAGAATATGTTCCTCCTTTTCATGTTGTTCTTTGCTTTTCTTAAGGAATTGATTAATAGTCTTAAAGGGGTCCAAGTATTGAAAGTGTAAATTCTTAAGTATGAAGGAACATAATCCCAAGTATTGAAAGTGTAAATTCTTAAGTATGAAGGAACATAATCTGTATTGAAAATACCCATAAGCAATATATGGCAGATAAGTTTGTTCAAGGTTTCAAAACCAGCGTTGCATGAACAAGGATATGAGAATCGAATTCGCAATGCACATCCAAGTTTCTGACTTGGTAAGATATAAAAAAGGAGATATGGGGATACATAGTATAATTTATAATATTAACCAAATTATACTATATTTGTACCTTCAAATATTGTTTGTTTAAGCATTAAAAGGGAACCTCCTGATTAATTTAAGGATATAAGAAAAATAATATTTTGTAAAATTATGCAAGTTCATATATCCTTGGTTAATCACTCAAAAGAAATGAATATTTGTAACATGAAAATTGAGGGTCAAACTTCATTGCTGGAAGAGTTCAACTCCAATCTTTAAAAGTGACAGCTACCGAATTTTGTAAGTATCCAAGTGTTGGATATATCCGACTTGGATACATATCTAACATGCATAGCTGGACATGAGTATCCAGGTAACATAATTCAAAACCGAAGTATGAACCATGTCGGCCCAAACTTGGTGCCTTGTGCACCATGTTCTGTATTGACCCTGTCATAGCCAAGATGGCTTGAACTGGTTAACCCCTAGCTGGGACCATTTTTGGCCTCTGATTCTCCCACCCTCTCTCTCTCTCTCTCTCTCTCTCTCTCACACACACACACACACACACACACACACAAATGCTGGTTTCAATGCTTGTCTTGCATGAAAAGTATGGTAAGTTAGTGATTTAAATGCTTGAACAATCCTGTTTTATGAATGCTGAAGCTCTCCATTGCTATTTATTACGTGTATGTTCATGTGATACATAATTTCATATAACTTATCATTAAAAAAAATACATTGAAACTACTATATATGTGCATCACATGCTTTCCTGGTGATATGAGCTTCAAGATCTTGAAGTCTTGATGCATGAAAGCACCCTACTATCTCTCACTCTTGTTCACACCTTGAAATGGGGGAAAAACAAAAAGAAAGGGGTGCACTGAGGCCCCCTTTACTGGTTCTCCACCAATATGGGGGCAGTACACTGGGTACCTCCATCCTTGGTAAGGATAGGAATTTTCAAATAACTCTGTAAACAAGTCATTTGCATGGACAGCGAATGCTCTATTTTTACTGGCATTGTCATTACCTAGGCTTGTATTGCTCCAGAATTTCAGCAGCTGGCAGTGGATGGGGGCTAGATCCCTTTTTGAAAATTAAATCTAGGCAACATGTTCTGGTTTAATTTGTACACTCTTTGTTATATATAGTAATTTGATGTAAAGATTGCCTTGTTTGTTGAGACATTCTCTATTTTTTTCCCCTCACACACTGAAATTGTTTCTTCATGTTTTTCCTTTTCTGCTATTTATTGAAGAGTCTATTTCGGAAACTCTATGCTTTTGTTAAGTGTTGATTACTCCGTGCAGGTGCATGATTATAGAAAATGCATATCTGAACAAGGAACTCATATGTCTGCTGTGGATGGGGTTCCTATTGTACATAAAGTGCGGTTGCAAATGTCTCTTGAAAATGTTGTTAAAGACATTCCATTAATATCTGATGATTCTTGGACCTACAGTGATCTAATGGTCAGTTTGCCAATCCTCTGAATATGTCATCATCTTTTTTTTTTTTTTTAAAAAAAGAAAATTTACTGAGATTTGAACTGATCTATGTTATGATTTTGCGGTACAGGAAGTTGAGTCACGCATAGTGAAAGCACTGAAACCACAACTTTGTCTGGAACCTACGCCAATGTTAGATAGGCTTTATAATGACCCTTCTTCTAGTAAGGTATTGAACATTTGCTAAGATGATAAACAAGGGAAGACCACCTTGCTAATGCAATTTGTTTGCTACTGATGTCCAATATTTTATCTGCAGCTTGATCTTGGTATTGGAAGAAAAAAGAGATCACGGCAAACTCTTGAAGTGACAGTCACATCCAATTATCAGACTCATGGAAAGAAGGTCTGCATTGATAGGGTGCCTCAGAATGCTAATTGTAGACCGGATGACCAAGGAACTCTGTTAGGCAATGCAACAATGCAGCAAGTTCATGAGAATATGGCCACCCAAAATGTATCAAGTGGGGTTTCATCCTTAAGATCTAACAATTTTGCACAAGAAACTGGGAGCCCAACTGTACCTTTGCCCTCCCAAATCATGCATCGGCCAGCTGCAAACTATCCCACTGTGGTGCATGATCATGTCTCTGGACCTGCTGTGAGTTTTGCAGGAGTTAACACCACTATGCCGTCATCTCGGAACTTGATGGGTTCTTATACTGACAATGTCAATGGTAATGCACCCCTTTCTGTGAAGAGGGAGAACCAAGATGCCCAATCAACATCATTAGTAAGTGTGAAGAGACAAAAACAGACACCAATGGGACTAGATGATATCCAGCAGCAGCAACCTGGGCGTCAGTTTGTTGGCCTCAATGGGCCTGACATGCAGTGGAAAAACCAGCTGTTACATTCTCAGTTAGATGTGGTAAAGGGAATGCAATATTCATCTGCTCTGGGTCGTCAAAGATATCCTTCTCTGGTGATAAATAATATTTCTAATCAAGAGGCGGGGGCATCCTTTTATTTTAACCAGCAGGGTATGAGATATGGTGCTAAAGAAGAGCAGATCGACACAGAAAAGATGGATAGACAAGAGCTGGAGGGGTCTAAAGATGCTCCTCAGGCACTGGTATCAGAAAACAGTATAGTGGACCAGCATCACTCACAATCTCAGCATCTATGGCAGCAACAATCCATGAGAAACCATCACCCATCCCATATGCAGTGGCATAATACCCAACAATTAGCTGAGAAGGATATGAGGAAGGATGATGTGCTTCAGAAGAGGAAATCAGTAGTGAGTCCACGAGTCTCTTCTGGACCCATGGTTCAGTCTCCTGTGTCATCAAAATCAGGAGAGATTTCCAGTGGTTCAGTAGGTGGCCAGGTTAGTGCTGTTGCAACAACTTCTGCAGTAGGTTCACATAAGGATAAAGTGGCAGCAAATTCTAATGCTGCATGTGGGGCCCCTTCTGTGACTTCCAGTCCCAGCAATTCTGTGCATCGGCAACACCAAGCCTCGGTGGCTGGGAAACGCAAAACAAATTCTGTCCCCAAAACACAAGCCATGAGTGGGGTTGGATCTCCTGCCAGTGTTAGTAATATGAATGCTCCACTGATTGCTAATAGCCCATCTATTGGGACTGCACCTATGGGCGATCAAGTAATCCTTGAGAGATTTGCGAAGATTGAAATAATAAGCCAGAGGTATGTTTATACTCAGAAATGTCACTTAGAAAAAGATAATCCTGTGATGCTTCATCTTCCCTTTACGTTTTTGTATCATATGCTGTTATGATTATATATATTTATCTATTTTTCTACATGGGCCATCTGGTTCTTGGGTGGAAGTTTCTATGATTTGTGTATCTTGCTATTCTTTCTCAGTAATCATAAATTAAACTACAGACTGTAACAGCTTGAGGGCAAAGGTTGATATAGTGTGAGTATACAGAGCTAACTCTGAAAACACATGATGTAATATATAGTAGAATTCTAAAAAAAAAAAAAAAGAAGAAAAAAGTTTGATCCATGCAAATCAACACATAGGTACCCAATCAAATGCCTCCAAGTGCTTTAATTTTTTCACTCCTACTAAGCTGCACTTGGTCTATTCTTTGAATGTGCAGTTCTTGTTTCATTTGATCATCTTGTCCATTGCATTCTTTAAAGATTCAGTAAAATTTGAAATTTTAAAACCAGATGGGATTTTGCTTGATTGAGATATTTGAAAATAGTAGTTATAAGTTATCAACAACTTAATAATTTTTTCCGCTCATAGTTATGCATATTGCTTTTTTTTTTTTCTTCCAAATATCATCGTGCTGTGACATTGTGTTGACAATTGACAGATACCACCTCAATCTTAAGAAGAACAGGGTTGATGATTACCCTGCAAGGAAACCTGTAACACATGCAAATCAACGGCTTGCGTTATGTCTCTCTAATTCATTCAATGCTGAGGATTTCACTGACCCCATAAGACCAATGTCTAGGTCTATTTTTGGTGGAACTATTAATACCTGTAAGACCAGAACATTGCATTTCATGCATGCAGAATGCGCGTATCAAGGTTTGTCATGCTTGATGGAACACAACTAAAATGTATCTTGTTTGAGCTGAAAAATTGGCAACTTGACTCTGTTGACTTCAAGTGCACTTTTTTAACAGCTGTTCCTCCTAGAGCCCAGTACCAAATGACCTTGACTGAGAAGCCTAGTGATGGCACGGTAGCGATTCAATATGGAGATATAGATGAGTCTGATTTTCCTAATACTCAGGAATTTGTCACGTTACCCACAACAGTGAGTTCCTTATCACTTGGTCCGTTATCTCTACATAGAGAGTTGAATCTCTTCATTAATCTCTTGAATGTGTTTTTGTCAGCACTATGCCGATCTGCTTGCAGCTCAGTTTTTTGCACAGGTAAATGTTCTTAATAACACTTGAATCTCAAAAAAAAAAAAAAAAGAAAAAGAAAAAGAAGAATCATATTCCATTATCCAGATCTTGAATTTTACTTGTTCTATGTTTTGAAGATGGAGCGTGATGGATATCGGAAAACTGAAGATAGTACCCAACCTATACCAGTGCGCATGGTTGCTCCTTCCATTAGCATGACCACAGTTTCAGGAATGGCATCAGATAATGCTGCATCTGAAGTGAAACACCCAGAAGTAGCTCTTAGTCAACCATCTCACATAGCAGCCACAAATGCTGTGGGACCTCTTAACTCTGCACAGAATCTTCCCAATGGTGCACGGATGCTGGCTTCTGGAAATAATAGCCAGTTGTTGCAAGGTTACTTGCCAGGGGCTGCTATGCCTGCTAGGACACAGCAGCTTGATCAAACTTTGCTTCAGCAACAGCAGCAGCAGCAGCAGCAGCAACAGCTGCAGCAAAGTGTGCAATCACAGAAGCAACAGCAGCAACAAATTCCATCGCCTCATATTCAAAGATCATCCCCGCTGCTCTCAACCAATCCGCTCTCTCATTTAATGGTGCAGAACCCAAACTTGCAGATTGGTAATAATCCCATGGTCAACGGCAGGCGGACTGCTTTGCAGCTTCAGATGCTACAGCAACAAGCACAGCAACAGCAACAACAGCAATCGCAACATCCCAGGAAGGTGATGATGGGTCCAGGACCAGCCATGAACATGGGAAACATGGGCAATAGTGTGGTGGGCCTTAGTGGTCTAAGCAATGTCATGGGCATGGGGGGAGTTCGGGGCATATCCTCCCCTATGGGGCCCATGTCAGTATTAGGCAACATTAGCCCGAACCAGATGAACCTGGGATCTGCATCCACTTTCAGTGCAGGACTTCATGCAGGTTCGATATCACATGCACAAGCTGCAGCAATTGCTAAGCTGAGGATGACACAGCAAACCAGGGCTGGTTTGTATGGTCAATCTGGGATTGCTGGTGTGGTGGGAAATAATAATCAGATGCTGCCAAGCTCGGCCGGCCTGTCAATGTTGGGGCATCGACCCAACATGAGCCCTTTGCATCGGAATGCACTGTCGCCTATGGGCCCACCTAAGATCCCTGGAACAAATGTTTACCTGAATCCTCAGCAGCAACTACAGCATCAGCAGCAGTTACAGCAGCAACAACAGCTTCAGCTTCAGCAGCAGCAGCAGCTACAAAAGCAACAACTGCAGCAGCAGCAGCAGCAGCAACAACAAAAAATTAGCTCTCCGCTGCAGCAGACACGGGTGGGATCCCCACAGGTGGTTGGTTCGCCGCAGGTAAGCCAGCAGTCTGCAATGAGTCCTCAGCAGTTGAGCTCAGGGGCATTGCAGAAGATTAACAACTGTGGCAATGTAGTAGCTGGGCCAGCTAGCCCTCAGTTGAGCTCACAGACATATGGGTCAGTTGGTAGCATCACAGGCTCACCTATGGAGCAGCTGCAAGGTGCAAATGAGGGTGGGTCCGTCAATAATTAAGTAGGGATTTAAGTCTCTAAATTCACTTCTATCCTGCATCACCATCCCAAGACAAACAAATTTAGCCTTCGAAGGGGGTGATTGACATTAACAGTTGCCAAAAAGTTGCTGTGCAGGTGCCTCGATCTGTATAAATGGAAGAAATTAATTATTTACGTTTTGCAGCCATAATGCCCATTTTGCATGATATAAATTTGCAGATTATTATTTGTTTCTGCTGGTGAAAATCCATGTTATGTAAATTGAATGAATGCTTTATGATGTTAAGGATTATATTTGTGAATAAAAATCTATTTCACATTCGTACAGTCAATTAAATGACATGTTTAAAATACATTTCTTGTGACGGTAGCTCTGGGTTTGTTCATTGTTCCTGCTTTTCTGAAGAATTACTGGCTTTGACAGCACCAGGGCCGGAACTGCTGGGATAAATATCACGGAACATCAATGTAATGGGATTATCATGCTTCCAGAAAGCTTTTAAATCAGCTTTGAGATTGTTGATTTATTGGACTAACTTGATTATCGTAGGAATACTAATTTGAATCTATATTAAGTTGACTTGGTTTATTATATTTTATTCCTATAACTCTAAGTAAGAGAATAATTGAGCCTCGTAAAGATTGAGGAGGTATTTGGTTCGCAAATAAAATTGAAATAAATTGGAAGAGAAATCAAAATGGCCTTATCGATTTGAATCTGAGTCAACCATTCTCATTTTCCAACCATTCGATGGAGGGAGTCCGTTGACTTTGCCCCCAAAAAAAAAAAAAAAAAAAATCACCCCGCGGGCACCGCTCGTTGAGATCTGCCATGCACCCCGCCCAGTGGCACCCGCTCGACAGCGGCCTCACCCCATCCCCACATTGTACCGATCTCTTGCCCCGTCCCCCTCTTCCACCAGGTCCTCTTCTTCCTCCAGTCCGCCCCCCTGAGGAGCTCTTCCGGTCTTTCCCGACGATATCTGGTATGGTCCATCTCCCTGTCGTGAGGAGGAGCCCTGGCTATGAACTCGCTGGTCCTTCTCCTCCGTTCTTCTCCCCATCTGCACCGGCGGCAGAGGAGTTCGGCCGCTTGGAATCGCTGGAGGATTCTCTGCCTTGATCGGAAGGAGAGGGAGGAGAAGAAGAATCGGTGGTCGGAGCTACGGTTTGTGATTCGGCAGGGGTCTCAGAGGGGGAGGGTGGGGAGTAGGACATGGCTCGGGGTTTGATGGGGTGAGAGGGAACGCGAGCCTGATCTGGGTTTAAGGTTTTTGGGGCAAAATAAAAATAATAAAAATAAAATATTTTTAAAATAATGGATAAAAAATGTTAAAAATAAGATGAAGTATTAAAAATAAAGATAGATAAAAAAAATACTAATAAAATAATAAATAAGGTAAAAATATTAAAAATAAATAAAAATAATTAATTTTTTAAAACTTTTTTATTTAAAATAAATATGTAAATCAAGTTAATTTAGATTTTTATTTTAAATGAATCAGCAATAATAAAAATTATCCATTTTGATTTCGAATTCGATCGTGAACTAAATTTTTTAGGGATATGATAACGATGATTTTCATTTCAATTCATTCATTCAACCCGTAGAGACTAGGTTTGCAAGAAAATCTTGTACTTTATATATTTTTCTTCTTAATTTTTTAGTATGAAATTTTTGCTACGTTTTTTACTTCAAACAGCCCAAATCAGATAAATATTGTGCTCTTGACATTCCCTTGTTCTTTTCTTCTTTTTCCTTCTCTTTTTGTTGGTTTTTCTGCCTTAACTACATGTATGAATCAGATGCAATGTAACTGCATCGATGTACCGAAGGGCGATTGGGTGATGCAGAACTTGTTTAAATTTTCGCCATGCATCATGTGTTAACAAGAGCAAAAATGATCATGAAGATTTTTTAGTTGTGGATGCCAGAAGGTTTTAGCAGCTTCCTCCTCCTGATATTTTTTAGCTTGCGTGGAGTAATGGTACAGGGGCCAAACCCGGTATCAGAAAAATTGCCCTTAATAACTGAGGCCGTAAAGTATTTTCTTTTCCTCGATCATCTTATCAGAGCTTTTCCTATTTCCTGAGTAAGAGGGAGCCCCACCCCTTACATAATTGCCAATTGGGAGTTGGGCAACATCATCTCGGGGCTTTAATCTTGAACCATTTATTTATGAATAGAAAGATATAACAATGATCCATACAGTATCAATCTCATACCGGTATATAATCTCCTATCATACGAATACTACATCAATCTCTCGCTGGTACACTATCTTATATCATATAAATACTTGAAATGCTGTCTCATATCATATTGATGTTCGTTACACCATCCCATAATATACTATCGACACTATAATAAAATAACATCGGTACGAAATCTGATACTGATGCAATTATTAAGCTAATACTCAGGTACTAATAAAAAAAACACTGTTACAAACTAAATGTACCTTGCTAGGAGTATAATCAAATTTACCTAGAGATTTTCAAATTGAAGTATCTGTCACCATACCCTACCTTCGGAAGATGGAGCGATACAGATAAGATTAGAATTCGGAACTCCTCTTCATAAGACTCAAGATATAGATTGCTAGCATACCACAACAACGTGACTACCATAAATAATAATGTCCCCATTACAACTGAGGAAAAAATATGGTAAAGTTAAAATCGAAAACATGAACCACCATTCTGAAACAGCCTTATGTCATCCTGTGCCGTAGGTTAAATATGAAGATGCAAATCAGAGATCTGGTGGCCTTCAGGGATGAAGATAATGAAATCATCATGTCCATCGATCCACGCTCGAGTAATACATAATTTACATTGTCTAGGCATCACTGCCTGTATTCAGGTAGTTTAGGATGAAACCAACAGCAAAAAGAAAACAATTGATGTTCTCAATCGATCATCCAATAGACGACTTTTGTTCTCCTTATTTCGAAAACAATAATATGTTTTTTTATCGATGTACCCTCATTCACATGAGGGATCTCCGCCTGTCATGCTTGGTCCAGACGTGATTCCTGGTAATATCCTTAATGCTGGGGCTGCCTGCCAAGGCCATGGTCAGCTCCAACTCGTTCTGAAGCATTTCAATGACCCTTCTTACTCCATATTCCCCTTTTGCTGCCAGGCCATAGACCACAGGTCGTCCAATCTGTAACACATGGGAACAAAGTGATAGGATGAATCAAAGGTGCTACCGATTTTTTTTCTTTTTTTTTTCTTTTCAGTAAATATAGTTGAAAATTTTGATGAACCGCTTGAAAAAAATATAAAACTAAGATGGTCGAGAAGATTTGGAATTAATGGTGGCAATAACAAAGCAGGAAAAAATGGTTAACAACTTAACATAAAGTTGGGAGGTATTAAGGTTCACCAGTATAAGATGACAGACTTCTAAATTCCAGCAAGAACATAAAAGTTAAAACTAAAAGATATTTCTTTAATTGTGAAATCAGGAATGGAGGGATTAATTCCTTCAACTTATCTGTCTTTGCTGTACAGGATTCATTACAGAACTTGGTTAAATATACGCATTCTTTGACGAGGTTGTGGTTATGTTCATGACTTGAGAAGGCATACCATCACAGCTTTAGCACCAAGAGCCAAGGCCTTGAACACATCGGTTCCACGTCGGATTCCTCCATCAAGTACAACAGGAACTGCTCCTGAAACAGCTTGAACTACCTGGGGCGACAACATGGATAACAAAATCATAAAATCTGGACAAGTACACTTGAAAACTGAAAGAAAGGAGATCAATTTGCTTGATTTTGCCTTCAAAAAAATTAGAACCCCCATCCCAGAAAAAAAAAAAAAGAAGGAAATAGGAATCAGTTGAAAATTTTATAGTAAAGTATATATTAATGCATCCAACTTGCTTCTGTCTTTTGAATATTTAAGTAAACTCAAGTAACATTAGCACCAACAATCTCTATATATAGCATGATACCATGTTTTATGATGATCTAATCATTAATATCTAGTAAATTTAAATCTATTCATGTTTTAAGATGTGTGGATCATGATCAATGGAGTGAATTTTCAAATTATATGCTGTATCATGTATTTCCCTAAACTAATATAATTGAAACCACTCATTTTTATACTAAAATATATAAATTTTGATTTCTAAGTACTTTTTTCAGTATAAATCATGCTCAATGATTTGGATCTTCAATTTGGAAGGCCTAGCAATGATTTTAAAAGTATTAACTCCATTTACCATGAATTAATATAAATTTTGTAGTCCAACTCATACATAAGTACATACGTACGTACGTATGTATGTATGGACCGAAACACACACGTATATATAAGCAGAGCAGGAGTTTGTAAGCGGTGAAGCAATACCTCTTCGAGAACAGATATTGTTGCTGGTGCATAATCAAGCTGGCGAGCACCATGATTAGATACAACTATACCAGATACTCCTGCTTCTACTGCCTTCATAGCTGCTAGCATTCAGCATTCATAATATAAGATCAAAAACGTTTACTTAATTACCAGCTATGGTACTGTTAGCTCAAGAGGATTGGAAGAAGATAAATTTTACCATCTTCTGCGGTCAGAATGCCCTTTACCAAAATTGGCAAGTTTGTAATAGATTTTAGCCATCCTATGTCCTGCAAATACCAGGACTAGGTAAAACTATGATTTATGAACATAAAAGCAGGAGTCTGAATACGATAACAAAAGATATTCTCAAACCACCTTCAAGTATTTTGATCTCTGAACATGATTTTTCATTAAATAGCTTGTCAATATCCTTAATCTCTTCTACAATCTCCATTTTCCTAAGCCTAATTTAAAACTTTTGCCCATGCATGGAACATCTTCTAAGATGCTGACATTTTTGTAGACCAACACACCTCATAACTTTTTTTTTTAAAAAATATTGTTTTAATTGTCTCAAATTCTTCCTTCAAATTAAAAAAAATATGTATCCCAAGTTTTATAAAACTTCACAAGGGACCATTTTGATGCCTTTTCAGTATTGATTTTAACAAACTCTGTGCTAAATCACTTGTAAGGTTGATTGAGGGCTTCATACCAAAATGATTGGCAAGGAGTGCAAATCTTGAAGCCCTTTAGGAAGAGTGAGTATTTTTGTGTATGTAGAGAGAGAGAGAGAGAGAGAGTTTGGATTCAACTACCTTCCATCCAAAATCAATGATAGCCATTTTAAAATAAAAATCCACAATGCTGATCATGATCCAAAAATTCTAGATTATCCAGAAACCAAAATCATGTATCTTGGAGGTCCCTTACACATCAAGCGGATACAAATTGGACAATATTTAATGGTACCAATACCATAGCATGCCCTGATTGAGTTTATAGTTAGAAGAGCTCATGAGTCATAGATGTGATGTGCATGCACATGAATGTGCACAAAGGCACAAAAAGGTTAAGGGCACTGCTTAGAAGAAAACTACTCGAAGAAAATTCCAAAAATGATTATGTGCCTGAAGAATACAATTAATCAAAGCTGCTCACAGTTTCAGTTTCCTTCAACTAACAAGAGAAGTTATGATTGCCATAGAGATGATACATTAGAAACAACCTCATGCTTCAAGAAACCAATGTAAATGGTTCCTGAAGAAATACAGAACTAACAGAGACGTTTGGTTGGTACCTTCCAACTCAAAGAAGGATCCAAAGTTGCAGATGCAAAGGCCTCAAGATTAGAACCACCTTTCTGCAACCAAAAGTAGCGACAACATGATCCGATCATCCAACAGTGTAGGAATATTTATATTAATCCAGGTAGCATAGCATCTTAACGTTACTTAGCTAGCAGTATACATTTTTTCACAAAGTACCAACGAAATGCATTCTACTCACAGCATCAGCGTCCAGTGATAACAGACCTTCAAGATTTTTTATTCTTGGTGCGATCATCCTGCAGCAGGAACCAACTTGGTCAATATAGAGAAAGCATCCTAATTGTGATTAGATGAACATAGAACTTCTCATGAATATTGTTTAAGGAGCAGAAGTTCCATCCCAAACTATAAGTTTTACATGATTGCATTATTTGCCAAACATCGGTTGCAAAACAAATTACAATATCAGTGTTTGAAGGTCAAATTGAATTGCATCCATAGGCCTGAGTGGAAGAAATGGCTCTATAATCTTTAAAATTCTTAGGAGCTGCATTTGATCTCCATAAGTTCGAACTTCAAATAATATATGCCTACCCCAATGGCCTAAAGCTTTTCAAGAGGTAAATGGAGAAAACTCTCACTTGTTTTTTATATCCGCCTCCCTTCGACCAAGCCTTGGAGTGTCAACTGTTAGAACAATAGCTCTAAATCCATTACTCTCAGCTTTCTGTATTAGTTTTGCTGAAATATCTCGCCTTTTGAATACCTATCAGATTTGCAAGGAAAAAGAGGGAAAAAGGCAACATAAGCAACAATTTTTTTAAAAAAAGGGGTTAAATG
The DNA here is from genome assembly GCA_006176705.1 of Cocos nucifera. Taxonomy (NCBI): domain Eukaryota; kingdom Viridiplantae; phylum Streptophyta; class Magnoliopsida; order Arecales; family Arecaceae; genus Cocos; species Cocos nucifera. The sequence goes on from QRFJ01000046.1 coordinate 2,160,580, forward strand.
AGACAGACAGAAACAGTAGGAATTGTGAAAGTAGTGCATACATATAATTGAAAGAAACGAACAGCATTGCAAGTGGAAGCAACCTCCTCGATAGTGTAACTAGACGCAAATGATAACACCTGAAAACAGAAAGATCCTTCAAAGCTTCAAGCACACTTATGGAATCAAAGATCGTACATTCAAACTAAAATGTTACCATTATTGTGTTGCATGCTGCTGCAGCTTTTGCTGTTGCCAATTCCCCTGAAAAGAATAAGAAGCCAGCAATCAGAGATCAGAGATCAGAGTCACACACTTGACTTGTAGAAAACTTTAGGATGGAATCAAGACCTTCAGGATGTGCTAACATCTGCCCTCCAGTCGGGGCAACCATGATAGGTGAAGACATGTTGTACCCTAGCAAGGTCATTGACATATCTATTTTGCTCACATCTACAAGAACCCTGGGCCGTAACCTGAGGATCCAAGCTCATTAAAGTATCATACTTTTTAACCTCTAAACAAAACAATAATTTGAAGCATCAAAAAAGCAGTGGCCATTACATAATTCTTTGAAATGCTTCAATATTCTCCTTCAAGGTAAACTGGTCTTCAGCTCCTCCACTGATATAATCATAGTTCATCTTTGGAAGAGCTTGTCTGGCAAGCTCTTGAAACTCACTGACATTAACCGGGTCGTTCTCCATGGTTTGCTGCAAAACGTAGCCACCATAGATGTGACAAAGGAAACATCCATGAACATATTATTGCAGAGGTAAGATGGTTTACAGACAGCAAAGACTCAGTTTATACCTAGTCACTTAAAGATAAGAGGATTGCAAAATTAACTATAAGATCAATTTGTTTCGTTCTAAGACCACATCTCGCTTAAAAAATAATGAGTGCTCATTGTTCCTTGTGAATGGAAAATTCAGACAAGGAGGTTCCTTGAACAAATTTTACACGAGAGAATGTATTCATCGGAATCCAATAATTGTCTGGATATCAACATATCTGGTTAACTTCAGACAACCTGACATAATTGAACTGGAGGGGATTTGAACTCATGACCTCTAGCAAACATACATACCATGTTAACTAACCAATCAAACCCCCAAAACTCAAGCTCATAGGGAAAAGGTCAACGATGTACATTAGGCGTAACAAGATCATCCCTAAATCCTATCAAATAGGCATCTTAGTCTTTAGCATAATGGTGATGCCAACAAACAAAACAGCCCTAAAGTGCAGCAGTTTTGTGGCAGTAGGTATTGTAATAAGTAGCGAAATAATTTGGACCATTTGGTACAGGTCTTGCCTTAAATGACGGCGGGGAAAGCACAGCACATATCAGCGATTGACGTCACACTAAGGTGCTCATAAATACCACAGCTCATGATTCTTTATGTGGTCGTAACTTTGTTTTCTATCAAATTTGAACCATGTAGTTATTACCACTTCCTACCAGCTAATAAATTATATTTATAATTTAATCAAGATCTTTTTATCCTAAAATCATGAAGAAATCGCAGAAGAAGGGAGATTTCTACTAACCTCAAAGATCCGAAAGGAAGAGCAAGATCGTACCTTGGGGACAACAGACACTCGCAGAGAGAGAGAGAGAGAGAGAGAGAGAGAAAGAGATGGGTTGTGACCTTGATCGGTAGATGTCCGGAAAAAACAAAAAGAGATATTTTCGTGGATAGAGTCCATACAAACCGTGCGCATAGAGAAATCGATGCGCTAGTGCCAATCTCGTCTGCCGTTGTGTAGCGTGGCGCTCGAGCGAAGACGACACGTGTCTTGACGCTACGAATGGACGGATGACAATACTTCCAGAGGCGTAAAATGCTTTTGTCGCTTTCTGGTCGGATTGATGATGCTTTAGAATCTAACTTCCGAGAATTCAAAACATTTCCCCTAGAGTGTGGTAAGCTTGCCATTCCACTCGTAGATTCGCAGCTACCCATTGGTAAAAATTGCCGGACGAAAGGAAAAGTATTTTCAGCTGGTTTCGTTATCCATGCCTTGGCTGTTAACGGTTGGAGCATTTTCATTCCGCAGAGCTTCATGCTACTTGAAGCTGAAATTTTGTACAAAAAAAATCTTCAAAGATGACTCTATCATTATTATTATCTAAATTCAGAATGACTCGAAACAACAGAAAACTCATCCATCTTCATTAATCTACTGTGATGCCTATCCGACATATCTATCGAAAGATAAATAGTGCAGTATACTGGACTGCTATCTTTATGGTGGAGCATTCAAAAAACTAAATTTGGAGGCTAGGAGATGTCTGCCGGTTAGTTCTATGAAATATTTTATATTTTAATTATTTGGACCGTTCTTGTACTAGAATAGTATGATCGTCCGTTTGTATCAAAAAAAAAAAAAATTATCCAAACTAATAAATATTTGTAGAAGAGTTCATATGGACCTGAATTTATATAGAATTAGTCTCTTTTTTGAAAATATTTAGGATTTGGTTTGCCTAAGTCTAAATCAATATATAATTTAGAGAAATATTTTATGCACCATGCATGATGATTGACTCATACACGGATCCAAAAAAAAAAAAAAATTTCACGCATCGCACTTTAGCCCTACATGTGATCTAGTCACCATGTGCAGTGCGCACTTATCGCACCGTGCATGGCACGTAAAGAATTTTTCTATAATTTATATAGATGCTTACAATCTGTCTCTAGAATAGCACCACTCTAGATGATAGCAGCAACATTGTTATCATTGCTGTGCATTAGATAATATTGTTGATATGGATTCCATTCAAAAGAACTAGAGTATGTAGATGGTTGTTGTGGGGAATTGCATGTAAAAGAATTTGGAGAAATGAGAAAAAAATGCTATCCTGCATTTTTGACATAGATGTCAGAGCAAACAAAGATATTGATTTGATGGATTAGGTCCGAATGGATGAGGAATCAGGTTGATTGCTCCTGATTCAGCTGATTTTGACATTATCACGTTAGAATGGACATAATCTTTTCATTCAATATTAGAATTGCTATTATGATCCTAATTTGAAAAGTTTTTTTCGAGCCCTACCATTTCATCATCACAATTGATTTTGGAGCTTAATTCAATTATTTGACAGATTAACAGAAGCCCGGAAAATTTTAGATGAGTTGGGACTTTCAGTCTTATTCTATTTTATTTTGGATTCTTAGTTTGAGTCTTAGTTTAAGTCGATTAGGATTTTTTCTTTATAAATAAGGCCTTTTGGCCAATGTTGTAATCAATTTATTTTGTGATATTGAATCAAAAACTCCATAAGAGAATTTTCTTTTTCTCTTGCTGTTCTCTTATTTCGTGGATCTTCCTTTCTCTCTTCCAACAAATATCGTGCTAGACTGCATCAGTTGGTACCAAAACCCAGTGATTCCGTATGCAGTGATTCCTCCCTACAGCCTAGATGGTGGGTGGTGGTTGCAAGAAAAACCAAACTGCAAATTAGGCGGCAGTGGCCCATGATAAAATCACATAACAGAAACGAGATCTGATGTTGAAGTGTAAAGATTTGAGAAGACAAGTGATAGATCTAACTACGCATCTTACGTAGTTGGAAATCCAGACTGCGAGATTTAGGATGGATCATTTAGGATGGACCCAAAAGATCGTAGATCAGAGAGAGATGCTTTAGATTTCGAGAATTCTTTTTATCAGGATATTCCCATACATCGATGAGAAGGTCGTAGTGATCCGTTCGAGCGATCAACCCATTGGTATGATTCAATTAAAGTAGATATATTTGAATATTTGAATAGTATATAAATCAAGATGTTTCTCGATTGGTCGAATCAGATTGAGCATATCTTTTAGTATAAGGAGATGCCTGAAGGTGAAACTTATTGCCTTGAAATTGATAGATCAGACTTCTGCTTGGTGGCAATAACTAAAGAAAACTAGGAAGCGTAGAGGCAAACCGAAGATCCAAGATTGGAAAAAGATGAAGAAGACATTGAAAGGGCAATTTTGGTCTCCAATTTCACACACACCCTATACCAACGCCTGCAAAATCACTGATAACGGTCTAGATCCATGAATGAATATACGAAAAAGTTCTATCAACTGATCGCTAGAAACGACGTAGCAAAGAGCGAGGAACAGATGGTCATGAGGTACCTTAGTGGCCTACGACAACAGATCCAAGATGTTTTGAGGCTCTACTCCCTATGAACGGTCAAAAAAGCGTACCATCATGTTGTAATCACTGAGGATTGCAGTGAAAGCCTATTCCTAGATTTGATCTTCTCCTGCGAAGCAACCAAGTGCTAAAGAATCAGAGGGACATGGGGCACAATATGGCTCCTCCCTCTTCTACTCATGGTGCTATTGATATGAGATCTTCGAAGCCAACCCCAGTAGAATCTTTTATATTATAATGTTCCAACTGTGATGAGATCAGGCACACATGGAATAAGTGCAAAAATCCTACTAGACGGCCTGAGAAGCAGTTGCAGATTGAAAAAGGAGATGAAAAATCTCAAGAGCTTGTTTATGATGAAGGGAGTGAAGAAGAGGATGATTCCATAATATTTGAAGATAGCCGAGAGGCTTTAATAGTTTAAAAGAACCTACTTGCACCCAAAAAGGACGAAGAAGACTAGAGATGGATCAATATCTTACATACATGTTGCATCATTAAAATGAAGGTCTGTAAAGTCATCATTGATGGAGGTAGCTGTGAGAATGTCATCTCTTAAGAGGCCATTATGAAGCTGAATATGATAATTGAAAAGCATCCTACAAACTATTATAGTTCAAGAAAGGGAGCAAGGTGATTGTTGATAGTCACTGCCTTGTATCGTTTCTATCAGGCAGAAGTCCTTCAACAAAATTTGGTGTGACATCGTTGCCATGGATATCTATCATCTGCTTTTGGGGAGGTCGTGGCAGTACAATCATAGTATTTCTCATGATTGTTATCGAAACATCTACACATTCTAAAAGGATAGTTAGAAGATTACTCTAGCACCGATGAAGAATAAGTAACTATCTAAATCCAACCCAGAGACCAACATCAACTTTCTGATGAAGTACGCCTGCTTGATGGAAGCAATAGAGGCTTCAAACTCGAGGATGAGTTCTTCCCAGTCTGAGGAGGATGATGTAGACATTAGATTGGACAGAAATTTTGATTTGATGGATCAAATCCGAATGGACGAGGAACCGGGATAATTGCATTTGATCCAGCTGATTTTGATACCATTACATTAAAATTAGCATAACTTTCTCATCTGATGTCAGAATCACTATTATGACTCTAATTTAGAAAGCTCTTTTCGAACCTTATGAGCCTGACCATTTTATTATCATAATTGATTTCGACGTCTAATTTAATTATTTGATAGGTCAATAAGAGTTTGAAAGATCTTAGACAAGTTGAGACTCTTAATTTTTTTAAATTTTATTTTGAATTTTTAGTTTGAGTCCTAGTTTAAATCAGTTATGATTTTTTCTTTATAAATAAGGCATTTTTTGGCCAACGTTATAATCAGTTAATTTTGTAATATTGAATCAAAATTTTGGAAGTGAGTTTTTTTCTTCTTTTTCTATTCTTTTATTTCATGCATCTTCTTTCTCCCTCTCGACAAATGCCGCACTTTGCTGCATCCATTTCCAAAAAAGAAAAGAAACCTAAGCTACATCAGGCAGCATCTTTTTCCCATTACAGGCCCTTTTTGATTTTGCAATTATTTTGCTTAGTAACTCTCGGTGACAAATTAACAGGAGTAAGATTTTTTTTTCTTAGAAGGAAAATTGAGGGTTGGCTATTCCCAAAATTTTCTCTGAAAAAAGGAAACTTAGATCATCTACCATATTCTTCATGGTCACGTACCCTCATTCATCTAGCAAAATCTTGCTAGTTCTGCTCCATGACTTGAACCACTTAAATTTGATTACAACTGAAATTTCACTTGAGCTGCTTCTAATCTAGTAATATGCCCATGAAAACATTGCTGCATCATTTGCCTTTCATGGTATACAAGTAGAGCAAATAGTATATTTCCACCAAAATAATTTCACCAAGGTACAAACTTGTTTTAATCTCAACAGAATTCTAGGTGGACTCAAAACTTATCGACCACATCCAGCTTCAAAGCTCATTAAAGCAACAAAAGCAACAAACCAAAAGTTGTCTAAACTTCAACAAAGTTGCTGGATATCAGAACTGAATTCATTCTCTTAGTCATGCGCATACCTGCAGTTATCTCCAAAGTAGCACCTCCCTTGGCGATGGAAGCGGCAAAGTTGTTGTTGCTGTATGGGATGATGATGTCGTGGTGGACTCAGGAAAGAACTTAATGTTAGATGTATGTTCTAGAAGTTAGATTGACTGTCATTTATAATACACTTTTAAGAATAATTTTATAATTTTAATTATAAATTAATAAATAAATTATTTTTCTATCATAGTATGTATTTAAAAGTGTCTGTGATACATCCTTTGAGTTAATGGTAATGATAATTCATATTTTCAAGAGTTAAAAATTTTAAATATAAATTTTTATAATTAACTCATAAAATGCTTCTGACTGTAGAATTATCATGAGGATGATGATCGATCCAAAAAGTTGATGTACGATCGTTTTCTTAAAATAGACGTATCTTGAGTCTATGGTGTAGAGATATCGAAGCGAGAGTACAGATATTTATTAAAAAATGAGGGCACTAAGCGTGACCACCTTGAGTAGTCATAAGAAAGTCTACCTTTTTATCGATGACTGACTCGATGCTGCAGTGGTGTGTATGGTTCTTTGATCTAAGGTGCATCGATAGTTCACCTTGAGGGTGTTATAGTTTGACTACACCATAACTTAGTCTCTTAGCTATTCAAAATTCTGAGATGTATATTTGCTATAGCATGTTCATTGTAGAAATTGAATTGCACCAATAAGAGGATCTATCTACTTCGGTAGATGAGGAGTAGCCCTATGATAATTATGAGATTGAGTCCTTAAGCCCATGGTCATGGTAGAGTGAAGATGATAGAAAGAGTTTTTTTTAAGATTTCATATTGAACTCGAATTGAATGATTAATTCATATGATGGATATTGGGTTTGACGAGTTCACCTTAATCCTAATCTTGTCGGAGCTCAAGATAGAAGAATACAATTACACAGACAACTGTATCGAGAAGTTCGCTTTCAGTTTAGATGGATTGCCACCATATACTGTTAGATGTTACTGATAGATTTTGAAAGCAATTAGAATGATTTTGATGATCAATTATTCTAATTGTATGAATCAGAAAAATTTTAATCCATCAAAAGGTGTTTCGATGATGTCGATGATGAAGATCATGATATATCTCATTATCATATAGAATTGAACATAACTGGATCAAACAAACAAGGATTTGGATCTAGATGTCATCAATTGAGCTAATCCAGTTTGATTGATTTGGATTAGATTCAACCAGGTTCAAGATAATCGTGCTAGCACATGATTGAGCCTGACTTTCTCCTTCTAAAATCTTTTTAATTTATCACAACTAAGTCAAACTTAATTTGACTCATTCTTGTATTTTGAATAGATTTATTTTTATCTGATTGAAATAAGTTTAGGTTAGATTAATTATAGAAATTAAATTCATTCATAGTCAAATTGGACTAGGATCAAAAGTTGACCTGTTTGAGAGAATTGAGGGTCACTTGATTAGATACTTTTAAAAAAAAATTTAAAAATTATTTTGATCTAATTTTTGGATATATGATAGAGCATGAATTATTCAATGGGTGTACTAAATTTCATTATTTTTAAAGATATCTAGACTGAGTTATGATAGAGTTTAATTTGGATCAAACTCTTGAGGGAAGAATCCTAGGCGTAGTAGACTCTTCCTTATCTACTCATGCTACCATCTTCTAGATTGATTTTTGGCATCAAAATTAGATGAGATCTGAGGATTTTCATGGAGATCAAGTCTAGGGGTCCCAATGATCAAAAAAATAAGGATTTTGGTCAAAGAGGGACTTTAACTTGGTGCTATGCTTTTGCATAAGAACCCTTGCACCAAGGCTCTTAACGTAGAAATATTTTTCATACCCAAAGGCTACCATTCTAGGTATCCCACACCCTCTCTATCCTCTCTCTCCCTCTCTTCTACATGTCTAAAAAGTTAGGCATAAATCTGAGAAGAAGATCCAATCAAATTTATGAAGAGTTCAGCATCTATGTGACGGTATTCGTGAGATAAACATGCTGCCTTCAGAAATTTTTTGAAGAACTTTCAGATCTGATCTTTGAAGAAAAGATTTACGAGGAGAAGAGGTCTAGATCCTTCTTGAGTGAATACTGATAGAGGCTAGGTGCATGCATGGCTTCTTCCAGAATCTTAGAAAATATCAGAATCATCGTAGAATAATCAGATTATCCAAACAAGATATGATATTAAATTTGATTTAATTTTTATTTTAATTTTTAATATTAGATCATCATGGTCAGATTTGAGAACTCTTAGATTAAATTAGATCATTTAATTTTTTTTTAAAAAATTTATCTCAGATCTGATCAGATCTACATGATTCTGTGGTGGAAAATAGGATTTTTTCTTCAACTGGTATTAGAGCCAGGTTAGCAATTCTTCAGATCTACCTTAGATCTAATTTTATTTTTATTTATGATCTGATATTAAAAAATTTTAGATGTCACATAAGATGTGATTAGATCTAAAATTAAAAAATTAAAATTTAAATAATTTAGATCTAATATGTATGAGATGAATGACTAGACTAGGTATAGAATAGTTCTATATGTAGTCTAATATGATCATGTATTTATTTTGATTAAATATAATTTTAGATCTATTTAATTTTTATTTTTTTAATATTATAATTATTATAATTAAATTTAAAAATAAAAAATATTTTTTTAATTTTTAATTTATTCATATGAGATATGAAAGATGCATGCTTAGACTAGTTATAGAATAGTTCTATAAGATGTCTAGAATAGTTTTATATTTGATATGATCAAATTTAAAATTTTATTTTTTATATTTAATATATGATATTTTAGATCTAAAACTATGCATATTGATGATATATGAGATGTATGTAAGACATATATTAGTTAGATATTTTTATATGTGATATATGATCTAACTAGTTTTATAGTAAAAAATTATATTTTTGATTAAGAAGTTTTTTATGGCCGTTCGATCATAAGAATAAAGTAGAATTTAAAGGTTCTTTCCTCCCATTCGATGGGATGTTCTTATGGCGTGTAGGGGTGCTAGGTGTTCGTCTTTAATAAAAAATCAAAACTTATTTTTCTGTAAAATCCTAGAATTTTTATTATGTGTTCATAAATCCAAAACTTAATTAAGAATTAAGATTATAAAAATAATTAGATCTAAAAATTATAAATTTTTAGATCTAAGATATATTTATAAAATTGGGTTCGAACTTGGGTAGCTCAATTAGGTTTAGCGGTTGATCAAACCAAATCAAGAGTTGGTTAGGTGGGATCAAAGAAAGCTTAGATTTGATCAGCCTAATAGGATTAAGTCTGAATCAAGATCGAATCACATTGAGATGTGACTCGATCAAGTCAAGATCTAATTTGGCTCCATGGTTTAAGCTTGGATTGTAGGCTAACCCAATTAATTCTGATTCAATAATTTGGTATCTAAGATAAGTCTGGCAGATATTACCGATTGATTTTTAATTAGAAGCTATTTGATCTGAATACATTCTTATCGAGTTAATAGCATATCCCTTCTACCGATCTTACTTATCTGATATTTATATCGATCCAATTTTGATTTGAGGTGGCTAATAATTTAAACCAATTCATGTCTTTAGGTTAGTCATAATTATTATGACTAAGTCAAGTCAACTTTAAAGAGATCTAAATTAAATCTTCTTAAAAAAATATTAAGTCTAAGATCTTTCATCATTGTAAATGTGCAGGCCTTTTCTGAGGTTGATTGTTCTCGACTGGATACAGTGGTTTAGTTACACCGAAAAGATGCAACCATGTCTATTAGGCATTGGATGCTATGGATTGAAGGATGGACGGGGCTCAATATTCTAGATATGGTGAGAGATCCAATCAAAAATTCAATCTGTGCAAATGGTGGGTCTGACTTAACTAAGGAGTGGATCAATATTTTGGATATGGTGAGATTTATAAATTAGAGATCAGGTTAGAATGTATCATGATTAGACAATCATTGGATAAGAGTTATTTACTCATTGATTGATCCATCACTAATAACTATTAGATGAGATGGTGAGTTAATTGGTGGGACTGCACCACCACTAGAAATCAATAATCGTAGAGATTTTCGTATCTTTACCAAGAGAGTATAGAGATTCAAGTAAATAGTGAGAGCCTAATTTATTTAAAAATAAAATTTTTAAATAAATTGATTAAGTTTAATTATAAAATCTAATTAGAAACTTTGACTCTCTATAGAAAAATATCTATGTCCAACCCATTAGCCCGTATCCTAGACACCCATAGACTGATCGGACCCAACTATAAGGATTGGCTCCAAAATTTTAAAATTATTTTGGATTTTGAGAAGTTGACTCATGTATTGGAATAGAATCCTTTTACCTTATCAGTTCGTCCATCTGTTGATCAGAAAGCATCTCTCGAGGAGTGGACGGATGAAGATAACAAAACTAGGTATTATATATTGGACTCGATGTCTGATGAGCTCCAGCGCCAACATGAAGACATTAAGACTAACCACCAAATGTTGGCTCACCTGTAAGAATTATTTGGTGAACAGAGTTGCAGTCAAATATCAAGTCACTAAAAGATTGTTTAAAGCTCAAATGCATGATGGACAGTCAGTCCAAGATCATTGTCTGATGATGATCAAGGGCTCAATGATGATCAAGGACTTAGAAGAGCTTGAGAAGCTCGGTGTCAAGTTAGATCAGGATCTGCAAACTGACATAGTTCTGCAGTCCTTGACTGATGCGTATGGGCAATTCATCATGAACTACCATATGCATAAACTTTAGAATACCTTGATTGAGCTCACATGAATATACTGGTTACTGTTGAGCTTTATGTAAAAGATTCTAAAGGCTCAGTACTTGCCATGGAGTAGACTTCTTCTAAGAGAAAGTCTTTTGGAAAGAAGAAGAAGTCCATGAAGAAGTAGAAAATGGATGGTGGGAAGAAGAAGAAGACAGAGTCGAAAAGAAAGGCTGCTAACAAAGAAAAATATTTTCATTGTAACACTGATGGCCATTGAAAGCAGAACTGCCCACTTTACCTGGCCAGTTTGAAGAACAAGAAGGAGGCAGATCCTTCTAGAGGTATGCTCGTTATAGAATTTAATCTTACGATTTTTTCTGCATCCAGTTGGATGCTTGACTCTGATTCTAGTGCTCACTTATGTACTTCTATGTAGGATCTTGAGGATAGCAGGAGGCTGAGAGATGGTGAGATGATCCTTCATAACGAGAATGGTGCAAGAGTTACTACTGTGGTCGTGGAAACCTATCCTCTATTATTACAGTCAAGATTAGACTTAGTACTTAGAGACTATTTTTATGTGCCTGTAGTAAGCAGGAATTTAATTTCTATTTCATGTTTAGCATAGGAAGGCTATGTAATTAGTTTTCTTAAGGACCATTGTAATATTCTTTATGAAAAAAATAAAATTGCAAGTGGTTTCTTATAAATGGTCTCTATGAGCTACATATTGATGTTTCTATTTTTAATATCAAGTAAAACATGAATGCCATAGGATCAAAGCGATCTAGGAATAGTCTATGGCACCTTAGGTTAGGTCATATAGCTGAAGACAGGATTAACAAATTGGAGAAATCTGAACTGTTGAGTTCATTAACTTTTGAGTCATATCTGATTTATGAATTATGCCTTCATGGCAAAATGATCAAGCTTTTTTTTGTGGGACATGAGAAAAGGGCCATAGATCGGCTTGTCCTAGTACATACTGATATATGCGATCCATTTGATGTACCAGTCAGGAATAATTATATCTACTTCGTCATCTTTATCGATGATTTATCTCGATATGGATATGTGTATTTGATGCGACATAAGTCTGAAGCTTTTGAAAAGTTCAAGAAAAGTTCAAGAAATTCAAACTCGAAGTAGAAAAATAAATAAAAAAATCTATTAAGATTCTTCGATCAGATTGAGGAGGCGAATACCTTAGTCAAAAATTTCTAGACTATCTTAAGAATAATAGCATAGTCTCTCAATGGACTCCACCTGAAATGTCTCAACTCAATGAAATTTCAGAATGGAGAAATCGGATCATATTAGATATGATTCGATCCATGATGAGCTTCACAGACCTTCCTAATTTTTTTGGAGACATAGTCTGTTGACCGCTATATATCTACTGAATAGGGTTTCATCTAAAATTATTTCTACCATATCATATGAGATATGGTATGATAAGAAACCAAGTCTGAGTCATCTCAGAATTTAAGGTTGTCCGACCCATGTCAAGAGATAACAGGCAGATAAATTAAAGTCTAGATCCTTTAGATCTCGATTCATAGGATATCCTAAAGAGTCATTAGGATATTTTTCTATCTTTCGGAAGATCACAATGTGATTATGAGTCGACATGTCATATTTCTTGAAAAATAGTTTATTCAATATGGTAGCATCGGAAGATAGATTAGGCTTGAGAAGAAAGTCTCCCAAGAGCCACAAGCCACGAGCCAAAAAATCTATGGAATCCAATTAGATTGAGCTAATCCAATTACTACCTCGTCCACCTCGTAGATCAGAAAGAATTTTTCATCCTCCTAAAAGGTACTTAGGTACTATTTCAGAGGACGTAGAGAAAATGTTCCTCACAAGAAAAGGGGTTCATAATGATGATCCCAAAACCTATGATAAGATGATATCAGATATCGACTCTAAGAAATGGTTAGAGGTAATGAAGTCAGAGATTGACTTAATGCACTTGAATCAAGTTTGGACCTTGGTAGATCCACCTGAAGGTATAGTACCTATTGGGTGTAAATGGATCTTCAAGAGAAAGATAGATGTCGATGAGAATGTAGAGACATTCAAAGTAAGACTTATAGCGAAAGGATATAGTCAGTGTGAAGGCATTGACTATTAGGATATTTTTTCGTCAGTAGCCATGCTCAAATCTATCTGCACATTGCTTGCTATTGCAGTCTATTTTGATTATAAAATTTAGCAGATGGATGTGAAAATAGCATTCTTAAATAGATATCTTGAGGAAGATATCTACATGGAACAGCTGTTGGATTTCACATCTAGTGATACTGATCACAAGGTCTACAAGCTATAAAGATCCATATATGGACTTAAGCAAGCATCTCGGAGCTGAAATGCTCGTTTCAATGATGTGATCAAATCATTTGGATTCATCAAGAATAAGGAGGAGTCCTATGTTTTCAAAAAGGTCAGTGGGAGCATTATTTTTTTTCTCGTACTATACGTGGATGACACCTCCTTATTGGAAATGATATTTTCATGTTGATTACGGTCAAAATATGGTTATCTAAATAATTCTTCATGAAAGATTTAGGAGAGGCATCCTTTATTCTAGGAATTAAGGTCTATAGAAATAGACCAAATAGGATGCTGGGTCTCTCATAGAAGATGTATATAGAGGAGGTGCTAAAGAGGTTTAGCATGGAAAACTCCAAGAGAGGATTGGTGCCCTTTAGACATGGCGTTCATATCTCCAAGAAGATGTGTCCTAACACACCTGAGAAGATTGAATGCATGAGCAAGATCCCTTATGCTTCAGCAATAGGAAGCCTCATGTATGCCATGCTATGTACACGACCTGATATTGTCAATGCTGTAAGTGTCATAAGCAGGTATCAATCAAATCCAGATGATCGAAATATATCCTTAAGTACTTGAGAAGGATTAAGAATATATTTCTAATCTTTGGTAATAGAGAACTACAGGTCCAGGGGTATACAGACTCGAATTTTATGTCCGATATAGATGATCGAAAGTCGACATCTGAAAATCTATTTATTTATAATGGTGGTGCTATCAGATGGAGAAGTTTCAAGTAGACAGTGATAGCAGATTCCACCATAAAAGTAGAGTACGTCGCTGCATCGAAAGCTGCAAAGAAGATATTCTGATATAAAAAGTTTATCGTAGAACTTGGAGTGATGCCATCAGATGCCGTCCCTCTATACTGCGACAATAATGGCGCCATAGTTTTAGCTAAGAAGTCAAGGTTTCATCAAAAATTCAAGCACATCGAGCGATAATACCATCTCATTCGTTATTATCTTGAGAAGAAATACATTGAGATCAAGAAAGTCGACACTGTAGATAATATGGCTGACCCGCTGACAAAACCATTAAGCCAGTAGAAGATCGAAGTCCATCTTGAGAAGATGGGACTTAGATTTATAGCCAATTGGCTTTAGGTTAAATGGAAGTTTGTTAGATATGTACCCTAGAAGCTAGATTGGCTGTCACTTATAATATACTTCTGAGGATAATTTTATAATTTTAACTATAAATTAATAAATAAATTATTTTTATATCATAGTGTGTATTTAAAAGTGTCTGTGATATATCCTTTGAGTTAATGGTAATGACAATTCATATTTTTAAGAGTTAAAAATTTAAGATATGAATTTTTATAATTAACTCATAAAATACTCTCGATCATAGGATCATTATGAGGATGATGATTGATCCGAAAGGTTGGTGTATGATTGCTTTCTTAGGATAGACGTATCTTGAGTCTATGGTATGGAGACACTGAAGTGAGAGTACAGATACTTGTTAGAGAATGAGGGTACTGAGCATGACCATCTCGAATAGTCATAAGAAAATCTATCTTCTCGTCGATGACTGACTCGATGCTGCAGTGGTGTGTATGATTCTTTGATCTGAGGTGCATCGATAGTTCACCTTAAGGGTGTTATAGTTTGACTACACCATAACTCAATCTTCTAGCCATTTAAAATTCTGAGGTGTATGTTGGCTATAGCATGTTCATTGTAGAAATTAGATTGCACCAATAAGAGGATCTATCTATTGGAAAATGTATTCTAAAGCTAATCATCTAGGTTGTAGATGGTTTAGCTAAATATAATTATACTTAAATTATTAATAAATAAAATTATTTTTTTGGCATATTCATCACTTTGTACATCTTTCTGTAATGAATTCTTTTGTGATGAAGTCCTCAGGACTATTTAGACTCGACAAAGAAAGATTTATCATTTAGTCCTCAAATATGTTTGCGATCAAATGATTCATTGTTATCCAGGATGACAACGTATCGAGTATAGATCATTATGTGCCATAAATATTGATTGTCCTTTTAACCAAGAAGTATGAAGATACTGTTATAGCATGCAGGTGAAGTGTAGGGATACATTTTACTAAACGTGATCCAACTATGGAGCTCTCTACTATCAAAAGTTGCTCACGAAGGATATGGGTATGAGTGTCCCTTAGACTTGAGATCACCATGATAACCTGCAAGCAACTCACTGCACTTAGGTACTAGACTACCTGAATTTCTAATTTAGTGACGGAAGGCTATTGGATACAGTCAAATACTTGGCTTGTCGATGTATGAGTCAAGATAGGATTGACCCCTTCAAGTGTTGGAGCAAGTGCATCGTTGTTTTTCAATTTAGCAAATCCTCGATCGGATAGTCCATATGATGGATGCTAAATTTTGAAATATACTATGGATGAATTTTAGGATTGATAGTAAATTTTAAATCATCTTTTGAGCATCGAGATCAAGAAGATGAATTATACGGTAACCATATGCCATAGATTCATCGATATTGCATTACAATCATTCGACCTACTTGAATATCGGGTATCATTGCTAGATGGTCACATCGATTAGTACAGAAAATTAGTTTCTGTGCTACAAGCTTAGGATTCGAACCTATGGGATCACACACAATAAAAGTTTCTATTTAATCTGATGGCTGATATTGAGTCCTTCATGTTCGAAACTCTCTAATCGAGAGTTCTGATGATATGAAACTCTATGGTCAAGAGTTCCACTAGACTGAGATTTTGTGATCAAAAGTCCTACTGGTTGGGACTCTTTGACCAAGAGTCCCACTAGACTGAAACTATGAGTTCTTTGTATTTAGAACTCTCTGATCGAGAGTCTTGATGACCTGAGGCTCTATGGTCAAAACTCCTACTAGTCTGGGACTTTATGATCGTGAGTTCGATTCGTTTAGGACACTAGGTTCAAGATTCCCACTAGTTTGAGACTCTTCAGAAATTTTATTTTGATGGAACTCTGTTATTCGGTAATCCATCCGATTTGGACTTAGATATTTTTTGAAAGATCAATTAGCAATTCAATTGTTGATTAGCTCAATTTGATTGAGCGATGAGGATTCGATCAAGTTCGATTGAATTTGATTCGATTGGATTTGACCCGATCAGGTCATGAGATAACCTAATCACTATAAGAGTTTTGACCCTGATTTGATCAGGACATGGACCTAATTAATTTATAATTTAATTAAAATTTTATTAGATTAGGCTAAGCCTAATTTGATTGGGTTTAACCTGATCTAATTGGGTTTAGATTAATTGGTTTGGTTGAAACCAATTAGGACCAAGTCAAATGAAGTTTGAATTCAAACTCTCCTATGCGCCCATCATTTTTGACTTTTCCACTCTTATTCTAAGCTCAAAATTTTGTACATAACTTTTCTATTATCTAGAAGGTTTCTGTGCCCCCTCTCTTATCTACTTTTGATCTAGTCCAAGGGTTGGACCAGTTTAAAGTAAGTTGAGTTTTGAATTCAACTCAGTTTGTTGAAAGTTGGAACCAATCCAACCTTATCTACTTTCCATGCCCTTTCTTTTATTTATCGAATATTTTTTGGAGAAATAAAAATGTGTGCACATAGAAGGAGAGTTCTTCTACGTGTTAAACACATGGGAGGGGGCGTTGGATAAGGATAAGAGGCTCACTTGATTTTTGAAATCAAGTGAGTGGTTAAAACCTTCCAACCACTCAACCCTTATCTCTTTCCATATATTTTTCTCATGGTATTCATGTTAATAAATTATGAAAAATTTTGAGCATGCATTAGAAGGGATTAGCATTATGTGATAAAAATTTTAGAGTGATTGGGCATTAGTTTTGGGCAAAGAAAACTCTCAGAGTGAAGGTGAGCAGGGTCCTGCAGCATTTTATTTTTTCCTCATGCCTCTCTTCACTTCTGATTTTCATCTCTAAGGATACCTAATTTTTACATATGATCTAAATATGGTTTATAGATCTAAAAGTTATCTTTCTATAAAAATTTATTTCATGAAAAAACTCTACACAAAGAGAGTGTGATAGGATTTTTAATGTGTTAGGATTTTTGGGCCGAGTGAAATCCTAAATTTAGAAATCTGGGTTCGGATGGAGAGATCGAGTGCTGTGAGTATCGGATCACCACCAAATTTAAAATATCTCTTCATCATCCTTCAGTATTTTTGTTCTAATTTTTTAAAATATCTAAAAAATTAAAAAATATACTATCGATTGGATCAATCATAATCAACCATTGAAGGCCCCAGTGAGGAGCTAGCACTTCAGTAGGGCTGATCGAGATCAAAAGCTTCGTGTGGACCAACCATAGAGGCTGAACATATATGCAGCTACTGTGCGATACCAGAGCATTATTCGATGGATTCAGATTGTGATGATCAGCTATCCATGAAAAGATATTGTATTCTGAACAGATAGATGTAGTAAACAGTTTGCTGCATAGTTTTATTTTCAGACTATATGAATGCGTGCATATTGTATTTAGATCCTTAGTATAGAACTTAATATTTTAATATAATTAAAAATTAATTAATTAGATTAATTAATTTTTTACTATATTTTAGTTATTTTTAAAAAAATTTTTGAAAGTAGTACTGCAAACCCTGCACTGCATCCTTCAAATGGTATCAGAGCATAGGTTTGCTAAACATGATATGCTTGCATGATTAGATTAATAATTTAGATTTGATATAAATATTAATCTAATATTTTAATTAATTAGATCTAAAAATTAAAATCAAGATTGTATGGACTGTAGGTTGTTCTGTTGTAGGGTTTATCCTCTATAGTGCAAAGGTTGTCCTTGTACGTGCTTGATTTTATAGTTGATCATAAAATTTTTAAATTAGATCTAATTTTTTATGATATGTTAAATTAGGCTTTAATCTAATTTTTGATCATGAATACATATTTAGATAGGATCTAAAGTTTGATTCATGATTTAGTATTATGTAGTGTACATAGTTTTAGATTAAACCCTACAACTAGTATTGTTTGTGAATTGAGCCGATTCAATTTTAAAGTGAATCGACTCAATTGGTGAATAATGCTAAGTTGTAAAGAACTTTTTAAAATTTAAAAATTATTTTTAAAATGCCGAACCCTAATCCATCAGTTCAAAACTTAATTAAAGAAATTAAGTATTATTCATAGGGTCTAGAATTGTGAATTAAGATCCTAAGACAAAGGCATAAGACTGTGGGTTAAAGGGTTAGATGAATTAGGTCTATTAATTGGATTAGACCTAAGATTAGTTAAAGAATGGATTAATCTAGAGTAATTGATCAAATATAACCAAGTGTTGAATTAGATTAGGTCAAGGACACTCTAGAATCAACTCTAATAGTTATAGTTGGATGAGTCCATGTCTTTAACAAGACCAAAATGGACTTAATTCATGATTACGCGATTAAGTTCAAAATTACTGGGTTGATCAGATTAAACCTAATTAAGCAATTTGTGTCTAAGATAAGTTTGGCAGTCTAGACCAGTGATTTTTAATTGGGAGCTACTCGCACTGATTCAATCTTTGACGAGTTAATGGCATATCTCTTCCACTGATCTCACTTACCTGGCCGACATGGTCGATTAAAATTTGATTAGATCATTTGGTGATTTGGACTGACCCATGTCATTAGGAATCAGTTTGACTGATTTCAATCAGTAAGACCGAATAAGGTGCCCATGGATCTAAATTGATCCTAGTCCTAACCTATTGACTTGGTGAAGTCAGTGGGAGGACTTGACTTGGTGAAGTCAGTAGGAGAAATTTGATCCATATCCTTTCTACTCTTAAATCATAAGTAATCTAAATCCTCTAAATTATCAGATTTTTAAAATGATTAAGTTATGGAGATAACCGAGTCATAGCCTTCCATTAAGATGTCAAATTTTCTAGGTGGACATTGGAGGTGCCTTACACTGGATGTTTATTTAGATATTAGAATTACTATCCATCATATGATGATTAGGTCGCACTTTCTTAATAGTGATCAGGTTAGCCAGAGCTTTCCTCAGGCCTGATTATCATTGGTTTGATGCATTAAAGTTAATCATGTTAATGGTTGGACTTAACCAGATTTTTTTAGTGAAAGTCATAGCCTACTAATTTGGTATTTGGGGCAAAACCTAACTACTAAAAATTATTTAGGAAAATAATTGATTATGAACCTATCTGTAGATGCACATGAGTTAGCTAGAGCTTTCCTCGGGCCTGTCTATAGTCTATGTGGATTTCAGTATCCACTAAGAAGTTAGAGTAATTCCTCGAATTGGAGGTAGAGGCTACCACTTTGTTAAAAATAGTGAGAAAATATTTAGACTAAAGTTCAAATCTTTAGAATTTAAATTTATTCAAGTACTTATTAGGTTTCAAGTTTTTCTTTCAGATAAATAGAATGGCTATAATAAGTCTGCTTCGTTCACTGTTGGACAGTGGTAAGCATTTAGGACCTAAGAACAAGGAGTCTAGTATTGACCCTAATAAGATAGACCCAGAGAGGAATGATCCTCTTAACCCAAATAGATTGAATAGAAGAAATCAGCAAGTGATTGCTGGTCAAGGTTGTTATATGATAACACCTTACAATTTTTTCGTATATGACACGTCTGCCTGGGTACTAGATACCGAAAGTTCGATTCACATATGCAATTCATTGCATGAACTTTAAATTAGTAGAAAATTTGAGAATTATGATAGATTTCTTAATGTCGAAAATGAAAGTCAAGTTCTAGTCCTAGCATTAAAAACTCTTGAATTATTTTTTAAAAATAATAGTGTTATTTTAAGTGACTGTCACTATTGTCCATCTTTTATGATGAACATAATATCTATTGGGCTATTGGCCCAGGATGGTTATTATTTATCAATAAAAAAATTATTATAATATTATTATGAATGATGTTACAGTACTATAAGAATAATTAAGAAATGATATTTACATTATATCATAGCCTAAAGTGTAATGTAGACATCGAATAAACGACCAAAACTAGATAATGTTACTAATGCTTTTCTTTGGCACTATAGGCTCGGTTATATAAATAAGAATAGGATTAATAGGTTAGTCAAGGAGCGTATCCTTGATATTGATGATTGTGAATTGTGAATCATTAAATATCTATGAGTCCTATCTTCTTGGAAAGATAACCAAATCATCTTTTATTGAAAAAGATGAACGAGCCACTGAGCTTCTGGGTCTAGTACATACTGATATATGTGGGCCTATAAATATATGTACTAGAGATGGATATTACTACTTCATTACATTTACTGACGACCTATCTAGGTATAGATACGTCTATCTTATGAAGAATAAATTTGATTCATTTAAAATGTTCAAACGATATCGAAATGAGGTAGAAAAATAACTTGAAAAGAGTATTAATACTCTTCGATCTGACCAAAGAGAGGAATGCCTTTCCAATGAGTTTCTAACATATCTAGGAGAGAATGAGATTCTCTCATGATGGATTCCTCCTAAAATACCACAGCATAATGGTATATCTAAAAGGAGGAATCAAACCCTGTTGGACATGGTTCGATCTATGATAGGATTTACAAGTCTGCTGATTTTATTTTGAGGTTATGCACTAGAGACTTTCTGTTTTATTTTGAATAATGTTTTGAGCAAGCCTGTTGCAAAGACTCCATATGAGATATGAACTAGGCATAAGCCGACACTCTTTCACTTTAGGATTTGGGGATAAGCCAACACTCTCTCACTTTAGGGTTTGGGGATGTCTGGCTTATGTTCAACGTTTGCAGCCAAAAAAGCTTGGACCTAGGTCCGATAAATGCTTGTTCATAGGATACCTTAAGAAAACTAGAGGTTATTACTTCTACCTGCTGAAGAACAAAAGGTGTTCGTCAGCAATAGAGCATTCTTTTTGAAAAAAAAGTTTCTCAGTGAAGGAATAGCTGTCTCTAATGTTGAACTTAATGAAATTCGACAGGTGAAAGAACCGACACATTCTAGTGAACCTGCATAACTGAATTTAATAAGATCAAATCTAGAGCCTATTGAAGTGACACCAAGAAGATTCGATAGAGCACCGCATCAATCAGATAGATACTATAATTTTTTAATTTGAGATGGTGATTCTATCAAACTCGATGAGAACGACGAGGATCCGATCATTTACATGAATGCCATGCAGAGATCTAACTCTGATAAGTGGCTATGAAATCCAAAATGGAGTCCATAAAAATCAATAATGTACGGACACTGGTTGATCCATCTGAAGGGATAAAATCCATTGGGTGTAAGTGAATTTTCAAAAGAAAAAGTGGCATAGACGGAAAGATGGAGATCTATAAAATTCATCTGATTGTCAAAAAATATCGTCAGCATTATGGTATTGACTATGACGCGACATTTTCTCCGGTGGTAATGCTCAAATCTATTCAGATCATACTTGCGATAGCGGCATACCTAGACTATGAGATCTGGCAAATGGATGTAAAAATAATTTTCTAAAATGAAGAGCTGGATGAAGAGGTGTATATGATACAACCTAAGGATTTTACATCCACAGACGAGTCTAAGGTGTGCAAGCTTTAAAGATCTATTTATGGATTGAAGCTGGCATCACGGAGTTAGAACATGCGTTTTGATAAAGTAATCAAAATGTATGACTTCGTTAAGAACGGAGAAGAACCCTGCATGTATAAATGGGCTAACGGTTCTATTATTGTATTTTTTGTACTGTATGTAGATGACATTCTCTTAATCGAGAATGACATCCCTGCATTATAGAGAATAAAGATTTGGCTGTCATCTCAATTCTCCATAAAGGACTTGGGAGAAGCATCCTTCATCCTAGGGATAAAGATCTATAGAGATAGATCTAAAAGGTTGCTTAGATTGTTCTAGTCTACGTACATTGATACTGTGCTGAAATGATTCGGCATGGAGAATTCTAAGAAGGACTATCTTCCGATAGGTCATGAAATTTCGCTCTCCAAGAGGGATTATCCGACAACTCCTCAAGAGAGGAACCATATGAGTAGAATACCATATGCTTCGATAGTGGATTCTATTATGTACGTTATGATGTATACGAGAGTGGATGTAGCATACTCACTAGGAGTAGTGAGTAGATACCAGTTTAATTTAGACGAGAATCACTGAAAGATTGTAAAAACTATCCTTAAGTATTTAAGAAATACTAAGGACCAGTGGCTCATCTATGAAGATTTTGACTTGAAACTTATAGGATATACTGATTTTAGTTTTCAGTCAGACAATGATGATAGCAAAAGTATGTCAGATTTTGTGTTTATCCTAAATGATGGAGCGGTCTGCTGGAAGAGTTTCAAGTAGCACACTATAGTCGATTCTGTGTGTGAGGTAAAGTATGTCGTGGCATCTGATGCTGCGAAAGAAGTTGTGTGGCTGTGAAAGTTCATCGACGAGCTAAGAGTGGCACCCTCCTTGAATGATCCGATTCTGCTATACTATGACAGCACCGGAGCCATAGCTCAAGCGAAGGACCCGAAGGCATATTAGTGCACCAAACATATTCTACGTCGCTACCATCTTGTATGAGAGATCGTGGAACGAGGTGACGTTAAGCTTCAAAAGATCGATGAAAAGAAGAACATAGCCAACCTCTTTATTAAACTCTTGGAATCAAAGAGTTCGACAATCATAAATGAAAGATGGATATTCGATACTGTTCTGAGTGGCTTTAGTCTAAGTGGAAGTTGTTGAAAAATGTATCCTAAAGCCAATCATCTAGATTATAGATGGTTGAGCTAAATATAATTATATTTAAATTATTAATAAATAAAATTATTTTTTTGATATATTCATCATTTTGTACATCTTCTTGTAATGAACTCTTCTATGATGAAGTCCTCAGGACTATTTAGACTCGACAAATGAAAATTTATCATTTAGTCCTTAAATATGTTCATAATCAAATGATTCGTTGTTATCCAGGATGACAACATATCGAGTATAGATTATTGTGTGCCATAAGTGTTGGTTGTCCTCTTAACCAAGAAGTATGGAGATACTGCTATGGCATGCAGGTGAAGTATAGAGGTACATTTCACTGAATGTGATCCAACTACGGAGCTCTCTACTATCAAGAGTTGCTCATGAAGGATATGGATATGAGTGTCCCTTAGATCTGAAATCATCATGATGATCTGCAAGTAACTCACTGCACTTAGATATCAGATTATCTGAATTTTTAATTCAGCGATGGAAGGCTACTGGGTGCAGTCAAGTACTTGGCTTGTCGGTGTGTGATCAAGATGGGATTGACCACTCTAAGTGTTAGAGCAAGTGCATCGCTATTTTTCAATTTAGCAAATCCTCGGTCAAGATAGTCCATATGATGGATGCTAAATTTTGAAATACACTATGGATGAATTTTAAGATTGACAGTAAATCCTAAATTATCTTTTGAGCATCGAGGTCACGGGGATGAATTATACGGTAACCATATGCCATAGGTTTGTCGATGTTGCATTATAATTATTCGATCTATCTGGACGTCGGATACCATTGCTAGACGGTCACATCGATTGGTACAAAAAATTAGTTTCTGTGCTACCGATTTATGATTCGAACCTATGGGGTCACATACAATAGAAGTTTTTACCTGATCTGATGGCTGATATTGAGTCCTTCATGTCCGAAACTCTTTGATCGAGAGTCCTGATGATTTGAGACTCTATGGTCAAGAGTCCCACTGGATTGGAACTCTATGATCAAAAGTTTCACTAGACTGAAACTCTGAGTCCTTCATATCTGGGACTCTCTGATCGAGAGTCTTGATGACCTAGAACTCTGTGGTCTAGAGTCTCACTTGATTAGACTCTATGGTCAAGAATTATACTGGTCTGGGACTCTATGATCGTGAGTTCGATTTGTTTAGGATATTGGGTTCAAGAGTCCCATTGGTTTGAGACTCTTTAGGAGTTTTATGCTGATGGGACTCTATTGTTCGATAACTCATTCGATTTAGACTCAGATATTTTTTGGAGGATTATTTAGCAATTCAATTGCTGATTAGCTCAATTTGATTGAGCGATGAGAATTTGATCAAGTCTGATTGAATTTGATTCGATTGGGTTTGACCTGATCAGGTCATGAGATGACCTAATCGCTATGAAAGTTTTAATCCTGATTTGATCAAAATCTGAACCTAATTAATTTTTAATTTGATTAAAATTTTATTAAATTAGGCTAAGCCTAATTTGGTTGAATTTAATCTGGTCTAATTGAATCTAAATTAATTGGTTTGGTTGAAACTAATTAGGACCAAGTCAAATAAAGTTTGAATTCAAACTCTCCCATGCGCCCATCATTTTTTATTTTTCCACTCTTGTTCCATGCCCAAAATTTTGTACGTAACTTTTCTATTGCCCAAAAGTTTTCTGCGCTCCCTCTCTTATCTGCTTTTGACCTGGTCCAAGGGTTGGACCGGTTCAAAGTAAGTTAAGTTTTAAATTTAACTTGGTTTGTTGGAGGTTAGAACCAATCCAACCTTATCTGCTTCCCACATCCTTCCTTTTGTTTGTCGAATATTTTTTAGAAAAATAAAAATGTATGCACATAGAAGGAGAGTCCTTCTACGTATTAAACACATGGGAGGAGGTGTTGGATAAGGATAAGAGGCTCACTTGATTTCAAAAATTGAGTGAGTGGTTAAAATCTCCCAACCACTCGATCCTTATCTCTTTTCATATATTTTTCCCATGGTATTCATGTCAATAAATTATGAGAATTTTTGTGCATGTATTAGAAGGAGTTAACATTATATGGTAAAACGTTTAGAGTGATTGGGCATTAGTTTTGGACAAAAAAAAATCTTGGAGTGAAGGTGAGCAAGGTCCTACAGCACTTTAGTTTTTCCTCATGCCTCTCTTCGCTTCTGATTTTCACCTCTAAGGATACCCAATTTTTAGATATGATCTAAATGGGGTTTATAGATCTAAAAGTCATCTTTCTATAAAAACTTAATTCATGGAAAAACTCCACATAGAGAGGATGTGATAGAATTTTCAGTGTGTCAGGATTTTTGGACCGAGTGAAACCCTAGATTTAGAAATCTGGGTTCGGATAGAGAGATAAGTGCTGTGAGCATCGAATCGCCATCAAATTTGAAACACCTCTTCATCATCCTCCAGTATTTATGTTTTGATTTTTTAAAGTGTCTGAGAAATCAGAAAGTATACTATCAATTGAATCGATTATAATCAATCATTGAAGATCCCAGCGAGGAGCTAGCACTCCAGTGGGGTTGATCGAGACCAGAAGCTCCGTGTGAACCAACCATAGAGGCCGGATATATGTATGGATATGGTGCAATACCAAAGTATTATCTGATGAATTCAGATTATGGTGATCAGCTATCCATGAAAATGTATTGTATTCTAAATAGATAGATATAATAAAAAGTTTGCTGCATCATTTTATTTTCAGATCTATATGAATGCATGCATATTATGTTTAGATCTTTAGTGTAGGACTTAATATTATGATATGATCAAAAATTAATTAATTAATTTTTTACTCTATTTTAGCTATTTTTAAAAAAAATTTTGAAAGTAGCACTGCAAACCTTGCACTGCATCCTTCACTATCTACCTTGGTAGATGAGGAATAGCCTTATGATAATCATGAGATTAAGTCCTTAAGCCTATGGCCATGGTAGAGTGAAGATGATAGAAAGAGTTTCTATTAGGATTTTATATTGGACTCGAATCGAATGATTAATTCATATGACAGACATTGGGTTTGACGAGTTCACCTTAACTTTAATCCTATCGGAGCTTAAGATAGAAGAACCCAATCATACAGGTAACTACACCGAGAGGTTCGCTTTCAGTTCTAATGGGTTGCCACCATATATTGCTAAATGTCACTGATGAATTTTGAAAGCAATTAGAATGATTTTGATGATCAATTATTCTAATTGTATGAATCAGAAAAGTTCTGATCCATCAAAAGATGTTTCGATGATGTCGATGATGGAGATCATGACATATCTCATTACTATATAGAATTGAACCTAACTGGATCACACAAATAAGAATTTGGATCTGGATGTTATCAATTGAGCTAACACAGTTCGATTGATTTGGATTAGATCCAATCAGGTTCAAGGTAATCGTACTAGCACATGATTGAGCCTGACTTTCTCCTTCTGAAATTTTTCTGATTCATCGTAATTAAGTCAAATTTAATTTGATTCATTCTTGTATTTTGAATGAATTTATTTTCATCTGACTGAAACAAGTATAGATTAGATTAATTGTAGAAATTAAATCCATTCATAGTCAAATTGGACTAGTATCAAAAGTTAACCTATTTGAGAGAATTGAGGGTCACCTGATCAGATGCTTTTAAAAAATTTTTTAGAAATTATTTTGATCTAATTTTTGGATATGTGATAGAGCACGAATTATACATTGGGTGTACCAAATTTTGTGATTTTTAGAGATGTCTAGACTGAGTTATGATAGAGTTTGATTTGGATCAAACTCTTAAAGGAAAAGTCCTATGCGCAGTGGACTCTTTCTTATCTACTCATATCGTCACCTTTTAGATTGATTTTTGGCGTCAAAATTAGATAAGAACTGAAGATTTTTGTGGAGATCAAGTCTAGGAGTCCCAATAATCGAAAGAAATGAGAATTTTGATCAAAGAGGGACTCTAACTTGGTACTATGCTTTTGTATAAGAACTCTTGCGCTAAAGCTTTTCACGTAGAAATATTTTTCATACCCAAAGGCTGCCATTCCAGATATCCCACACTCCTTCTATCCTCTCTCTCTCTTCTACATGTCTAAAAAGTTAGGCACAAATCTGATGAGAAGATCCAATCAAATTTGTGAAGAGTTCAGTATCTACGCAACGGTGTTTGTGAAACAGACATGCTACCTCAAAAATTTTTTGAAGGACTTTCAAATCAGATTCAAATTTGATCTTTGGATGAAAGATTTGCGAGGATAAGTCATCTAGATCCTTTTCGAGTGGATATTGGTAGAGGCTAGGCGCGTGTGTGGCTCCTTCCAAAATCTCAGAAAACATCAGGATCATCGCAGGATAATCAGATTACCCAAATAAGATATAATATTAAATTTAATTTAAT
Organism: Cocos nucifera; assembly: GCA_006176705.1. Taxonomy (NCBI): domain Eukaryota; kingdom Viridiplantae; phylum Streptophyta; class Magnoliopsida; order Arecales; family Arecaceae; genus Cocos; species Cocos nucifera. The sequence continues at coordinate 2,187,980 of QRFJ01000046.1, forward strand.
TTTTATTTTAATTTTTAATATCAGATCATCATGATCATATTTGAGAACTCTTAGATTAGATTGGATTATTTAGAAATTTTAAAAAAAAATTATTTCAAATTTGATCAGACCTGCATGATCTTAAGGTGAAAACATGATTTTTTTCTTCACTTAAGCGAGCTGATGGTGAGCATGCTGATTGCTGTCGTGGCGGACTTCTGTTGAAATAATTCGAGCATACTGATTGCTGTCGTGGTAGACATCCATTGAAATAATTTGACGGTGCCAACGGCTGTCGTGGTGAGCTTATCTTGACAGAATTTGAGCATGACGATTGTTTTCGTGGACTCCACTCACAAGTATGCAACAACGCCGATGGCTGTCTATAGGAGTAGGGTGCACCGGGGAAAGGTGGTTGATGATATCTGCGAGCAAGTTGCACAAGGTTGTTGATGATGCTGGTGGTGTTTTTCATCAAATTGTGGTGGATCATGAGTGAGAAGAAACTCAAAATTCCAAGGCTGGAGAACTGGATCAGTGCTGCTAGACTGAAACTTACTAGTAGCTGGCTTCGGAACTTGATAAGAGTTGTCATAATTTTCTTTTTGAGGTAAAGAGTTGTCATGATTTTTAGCAGTTGTTATCTTGTCAGATTTGATTCGACTTTCATTCTGAAAGTGCATTTGTTTAAGAACCTTCGATTTAAACGCATCAGGGTGATGCTGAGACTGCTGCAACGGCTGAATGTTTTTTAGTTGACGATCTGTTTGGAGTAGATTCGGTTGGTTTTGATTTCTCTGTTCTGCTGGTTTGTGTTTGCCCTTGTTCTCCTTCATCCTGTTATATGATAGATATGACGTCCTTTAAAATGCTATCAGCCTCAAAGAAATAATATCATTAACAGTAAATTTTTTGTTTGATATCTGATTCCAGAAGATAACAGCATGTTTATAACAATGGATGCAAGAACTAAACTCTCATTATTATATTAATAGCAAGAATTTTTTGGTTCATTATCATATCAACTGCAAGAACTAAAACTTTCTTTATGAAATTTACTTATGTATAAAATATTGATTTGCAGAAAATGCTAAAAAATCATATTACTGCGTCATTTTAAAGAAAAATTGCAGGTTCCATTAGAAAGATTTAAGACCAGGAGAAATGTTTTATTTACTACTGCAGGCCCTAAATGATACGGCAATAATGTGCACATCTAATAGTGGGAAGTTTTTGGCTCCTTAAGATGCTATGATGTTATTTTGAAAATCTCAGCTGCATTTATTAGAAAAAGTTGAAGAATAGATGGTGAGGATACTGACTACCCTCTCATTTCTTTTCCCAAACCCGACTTGATACCACAATGATGCAAGCATCATTCATTTACTTGTGCACTAAATTGCACGGATCTTATATAAACAGTAATCAGTTTTTCCTCATAAAAAAAAAAAGTAATCAGTTCAGTTCACACAATACCTAATTATTCTGTTTATTTTCTTCATTTCCTTTTGCTGGATCCTGTTCTCCCTTGCACATGGTGGAATAGAACCTCTCGCATGCTTCTCTTTCAGAACTTTCTTCCTTTGCTCTTCATCAGCCCATCTCTGTACATTAGGAATCAAAACCAGCCTTTCTAATAGCAAGTACTTGCACAAGTGGGCTAAGATGAAGGTTTACCAGTGTGGTAGAACCCACCTGCCTCATTGTCTTAAGCCGGCAGAGGTTCCTCCCCTTGATGAGGAGTGGATGAAGGGGAGGCAATGGTTTTTCACCTTTGCTCCATAGCACCTCAATCTACTCATTGTCCAAATGACAGATGCCTTAGATGTTGGATGAAAGACTAGACACTAATGTCTAGTATCTGATTTCTATAGTGCCTTGATATTTGCTTACCGTAAATGTATGTTGTTGCTTGGCTGCACCATAACTTTCCTTCACTATCCGGCCAGCAATCAGCCTTGTACCCCACTTGAAGGACGTGTGGCACTCCTAGAAGCAATACTGAACCTGGGCAATTATAGGCAATAAGAACATGTTAAAAACAAAATACAAGAACCAGGGCACGAACACGTTGGATGATTAACCATAATCTGGGAACTTTCTATACTAGTGAACCATAACATAGTTTAAGCCTTTCACAGATGACCGCAACTTCAGAAAGAAATATTACATTTCATAAACATTTTGCTCGAACAGCACCACATCACCTGTGCATGCATCACCTACAAATAAACTAAGTATCGGAGAGAGCAGAGTATATACATCCAAATTAGATGCAGGGCTCTTGAATTTAACATAGGAATAGTTCTATCATAGCAAGGATTGTATTGAACCTTAACTAACAAGGGTAAACATTTAAGCATACCTTAAGGTCTAAAGTGCACTTAAATACTACTCTCTGATGAATCCATATTCTATGGTTTATGTTTTAAAAAGAAAAAAGAGAAGTATTAAATCATTGTTCATGTATATATGAAATGCAAGCTTGACATTCACAGAAATCAATTTAGGATACTGAGGTCCCATTGATATATTTATTTAGTATTTGACATTGCTGTGTTATGGAAGAAATGGAAATGCTAGTCTACCTTTGCAGTTCAAAACAAAGCTAGAAATAGGGTACTTCTTCTCCCCACCACCATCTTTGACCCTGAAATTTAGCATACAAAAGAAAAACAAATTTATCCATAATGAAGGGAAATAAGTGCCCCTATATATCTGCTGCTCTAATTATAAATATTTCTGAATAAAGGCATGTTTGTCAGATGATTATATTGGCCATTATCCAGCTAGGATAGCCAGAATATAGTTCAGGCTTGATGTTAATGTGACAATGGGGATGCATCCCTCAGGAACCTAATGCTCTAGTATGTAAGGAGACATACCCAGGATGGCACAGATAGAACCTAACCAGACTGGCTCTATGGCATCCTTGCCAACATAACTAGGAAACAAATTTCCGAACTAAGAATTTTTTATTTGTATGAAATTGTGAAAAAGCAAGAAAAAAAAGGAGAAATGAAAAACCCTACTCAAGATGCTCTCTGATGCGCTCCAATGAAACATCTTTGTTGCCTGTTAATCTTAGCCCATACTTCCTTAGATACACCTTGCACTGATAAACTTTTAGTTTCTCCAACTGGCCATCTATCATGTCAACAATATAAACATGTTACTTTCACAGTTTATAGCATGTAATAAGAAATAGAAAGCACCATAAAGATGCAGTTATGAGCATGGACTGCTGTACCATCATATATGGGCGTGCCATACCATATCATATGGAAACCCATATGAGACTCGAGTTTGGATCGTTACAGATCTTGTACTGCTCTGTACTGAGGTGTGTACCGATCCATACTGAGACATACCAAATCAGCAAGGTACCATTACAATATCCAGTACCGAAATTGCGGACCTTCGTTATCAGTAATTGACTACAGCTAAAAAGTGAAAAAAGAAGATATAAGATATTAAAAAAAGGATATGACATATCAAAATAACATCTGAGTGAAGGTTGTATGAATGCTGAACAGCAATTAACTTGGTTTCTTCTGGGGGAGAAAAAAAAAGAACAGCAGCACTCAACACAAGATAATGTAGACAGAATAAATTCAGTGCACAAGGTCAGAGATGTAGGTTCCTCTTGAATAGGCTTTTCTAAGCCTGACATGAACTGATTAATTCCGTAAAATCTTAAGCTTACTAGCTAATCAACATGATAGCAGAGCAAGTTTGCTCAGGGCCGTGAGTTTAAATCCCTCAAAGACATTTATTTAATTAATTTAATTGTCATATCACCTTGTTTACATTAGAAAGAATAGTAATCTTTTTCTTGAGAGAGACTGGACAAAGTCCAATCCAATTCGTTCAGAAAATGAATAAAAAAAAATCGCCAACGGTCATACAGCAGGCATACAACAGGCTAACACAAGATCCAACCCCACCCCAGTTCCCTTACAGGAACCCAATGTAACAGAGACTTAAGTACAGGCTAATCCTTCCCAGTTTCTTCTCGCTGTAACTTCTAATCCAAATTGCCACTAGGAATTTAATACCAGAAAAAGTCTTCTCCACGGAGCTCAATTCCTCCTTGAAGGTTCTGTTATTTCTTTTGAGCCAAAAGCTCCAAATGATAAGCACTACAAAAACGTCTCAGCCGAGTAGAAAGATCTAGGACTAATGCATGAGTAGTTGATGAAACTTGGACCAAATTAAGATCAAGTTTTGTCGAAAAAATTAAATAAATTAAAACAATCATTTTTAACGCTCTCAAAATTACCAGGTTTAAAATGTCCAGAAATCTCGTATTCAGGCCCATCTCAAGCTCAAAATTCATTCAGAAATAATTTACATGGTCATTCCAAGATCTCAGTTGAACATTAGAACGAGGCCAGAGAAAATGTAATCCTTCTAATTCTTCCTACCATTTAAGCAAACACTTTAACAGCTATTGTCGGTGTCAAAGACAACTTGTACACAAAATTCGGAACAACCATCTATTATCTCCATCCAACTCACTCCCAAAAGGATAAAATAAGAAAACCTTCTACTAACCTTTGATAAGGTTTTCAACCATCTCAAAACATTTCCCATCCTTCTCATCGAGCTCTGGAATCTCGAGCTCCCCCCAATCTTCATTTCCCAGCTCAATCGCATCATCAAATCCATCTCCGATGACCATTCGTACATTCATAAAACCAGATCCAAAAGAATCCCCCACTCACAGAAATCTTCAAAAGAGATGACCATGTTGTTTCGACGATGTCAAACTTCGGGTCTTCATCAGAATCATCCGTCGCGTCGACGTCCAACAACTCTTCATCCTCCTCGGAGCCTTCTTCCTGGGAGCTTCATCTCCTTTCGTTGGTTTGAGCTCACAGGAGGCCATAGCAGCAGCGTTTGGAGGACCCTGCGCTCTTCTCTAGAGAAGAAAACATCAGGGTTTCTCCCTTTAGAGTGGGTTTAGAAGCTTTCCTCCAGAGATGATGACGGTTGGGGAGAGCCGCATTAACGGTCAAATAAGTATTTGAATTTCAAATGGCAGTCTGTTTTGGGCTGACAATCATGGTTCTTGTGACCTCAACACCATGGGCCATTGGATCCATCTACATCATCTCTTTTCCGGGCCAGGCTTGGGCCTGAACATCTCCAGTCCTTGGTATCCCTTCTGCTGATAACAATGCTACATAGGGAAATACTTTATGCACCAGACCCGTAGCCAATCACCTCAGGCTGTGCACAAAAAATTTTCCATGCTAATCAAGTTTGGTCAGACTAGTTAGATAGCCAGTGTCCTATTGGATGTTTTGTTAGCAATAGTAGGGGTGGCAATGCCGAACTATTTAACCTATTTTAATTTATTTTAATCTATTGTAGATCAGATTAGATTTTTTGGTTAATAAATAGGTCGATTTAGGTTGATAAATTTTTGATCAATTCTTTATCTGATCCAATTTTATCTAGTTCGATCCAACCCGATTACCATTAGCGTGGGGAGGAAGCTGGATGCCAGCAATGAAAGAGGAATATATGTGGTCCCTTCAGGGACATAAGCAGATCCATACATGGGATCAATGTTGATAAGATATGACTACGTTTGGTACACCTGCATTCCCCCTCCCCACGCGCCTCAGTTGGATTATTTCACACTATTTGCAAGGGAATATACTGTGATGTTGTCATACCATGGGACCACGTCTCTCTAATCATTTAATAAATGTGACGCATTCACACCTATTTTAGTCATCGTATTGGGACAACACCAGGTGGGAGAGGACGTGGGCCCACAAGGTATAAATTTATCCCACCAAAAACAATGGAATAAGCTTGTTCCTATTTTTTAATTATTATTATGGTTTTGTCTATTTTATACACACTCAAACGTGGGAGGGCAGTTTGATTTTTGCGATTTTTCTCCAAATTAGTGTAAAATCCAATACATATTAAACATACATAATTTTCTTCACTTGAACTAATTCCTTCAATCACCACCAAAATATTTCTATTTTGTGGAATGGATTTATCCCTCCCAAAGGAATAGGGCTCATCCTATTCTTAGAGTAGATAGGATTGCTTCCTATATTTTATAAAGTGCTCAGAAAATTTTATTTAATGTTCTGTTACGTTGATTCACGGTATTGATTCCTAAGAAATTTTGAAAGATTTTCCGTACAAATACTGATAGATATGCGTGTACAAGGAGGATTTGACCCATCTGCGACCAAAAAAAAAAAAAATCGCTGCCACGCACATTCTGTAACATGTTTTGTTGAAAACCGAGCATCCCTGATGTTAAGTTCTTTTGACCTTTCTTCTACATTGAGGGGTTTTTAGCTGCAACTTCTCATTATGGAATGCGGAACACATTGCAACCACTAATTTATATCTTTTTCTCTCTCACCTTTCTTTTAAAATAGTTTTTCTATTATATTGTTTGGAAATGACGTTCCATAATATGAAATGGTGCTTTGATTAGGATGCAGATAATTGAATAACATATCTTTTGATCTCATCCCACATAGGTTTCTCCGGTAGATAAACCTATGGAGTCACAAGATGGATTTGATCCGAAGAATCAACCCTCTAATCAATCATCTCTCATCCGTCCATGATTCCACTAGCAAATATTTTAGTCATCTTCTAGGTTGTTTTAACTCTCATGAGAAAATCCTATAAAAAAAATGGGTTTATAATTTAAAAATATAAAAATTATCAAAATAATTATTGCTATCTTTTCTCTGGTGAAATTTAAAAATATTTATGAATGTTAGAAAGAAACAAAAAAATACTCCATGTCACCGATTTATGATATAAAAAGTTTATCATATCCATCATTATTGATTTGATAATTATAATTAATTTATTATTTATTTAATGATAAATTATACGAGTTGCTTCAGTCCCTCTTGCTATCTGGCAAGAGAATTATTCGTACGCCTATATAACGGAAAACTAAGGCATTAATTTAGAAAAATTCAAGAGCAGAGTTATCCTGGTGGCTAGCGAAGGTATTCAAAGCTCTGATCACTGGTTCAATGACGAGCCTATTAAGGCCGTTTGTTGTACCAAAAAATTAAGGCCATCTATTGTACCAAAAAAATTAAGGCCATTTGTTAAATATCGTACAGGCAGGGCTGTCCCAGCTTGGTGGCCGTCCACCGATACGAACCATCATAGAAGTTTGGATCCAACGTTCTCCACGCGATGGTCCCCATGGTATTAAAACTGAAGCAACCACAAATCCCAACACCTAGGGTGCCCTTACCTAATTAAGTTAGCTCCCTTCAGCTTACCAAAAAAATATAATCCTTGTTTATTTATCTCATTGCTTTATCAAGTTACGTGTGATTCATTTCCAAACAAAATGTGTTGGACTCAAGATCGTAAACCACCGCTCATATAGATTAAGCTCAGATTCCGCTTGAACTCCACCGGAAATATTGAAGTTTATATCAAATATGTCATAACTTATGCAATTCACGAAATCAAAACACAAAGCACTAGTAAATAGTTTTTTTGAGGGAAAAAGTATGATTCAATAGTTGCATCAATGTTATATGTTGTTACAAATGATATTCTTGTCTTTATGTTGCATTCCTCACTTCTTTGTTTTCTTCACAATTTGATAAATACTTGGTTGGCAAAATATTTCATTATGCTTTCTTGTATTTTCTCATGTCCTTGTAGATTTTGTATCCTTTCTAATTTTTCAAGAAAAGAAAGTCTAACTTATATTGGACATAATAAGTTCTAAAACTTAAAGAGACACAAAATTATCATAATGGACATGGCAGACCATCCGTGCTCGCATCTCCATTTACTCGGCTCCATGTTTGGTAGGACCATAATGAAGTCACATTCTTTAATTTCTTCTGCATTTAATTGAACAAACAATTTCAACATCATAAAAAATTAATGCTAGAAGGACTTTCTTTGATCAAATATCTAGCAGCCGATGCCTTTAATAATGAAAACAGAAACAAACTACATACCGAAGACAAAAAAAAAAAAAAAATTCAATATATATATATATATATATATATATATATATATATATATATATATATATATATATATATATATATATATATATGTATGTATGTATGTATGTATGTATGTATATAATCATCATTGTCCATCACCATGTACTCAATAGCAATAATCTAAATCCATCATCAAGCATGTTTATCATTTACAATGGCATTATCCCTATCCATATACTTCTCTCACCATTAAATGAGTTGTCCAAAATCAAAACGTGGTGTTTCAAATGGTACCTAACTGGATATTGTCAAATATCCTGTTGAAGGTTTAGCACTTGTCCTTCTTGTAAGTCCGATGCTTGGCATTTTGCACCGATAGCTTTTACGAACTGAACTCTACTAACCTAAGTTGGGATTTATAAATAATTATCTATTACAGAAACAGACGCTCATATGACCCTTTTGAATCTCATTATTCTATCATCCTATCATTGGTGAGTTTCTGTGGTTGAATCCTAGATTATGTTAGATTATTTTATCACATAAACTATAATTTTTAGAATTTATGCAATGCCTTGTAATTTGATGCACTCGTTTGCAAGATAGAAAGAGTTTGAAAGGTTTAGAATCATTTAGTAGCAACAATTCTGGAGCTAGAGACCACGGCAAGAGCTTTTTCAATAAATATTGGGCAAGTCTCCGTACATAATTGATGAGAGGAGATAGTGAATGATTTAACTCTCCCCTGTTCCCTCCTCATATCCAAGGCTTTTTTAAAAAATATTTTTTAAATTATTCTATATTAAAAAAAAATTTATGATCCTGTTTGTTTTTTCCCTTCCTCATCCTCCCCCGTCCGTTTGTTTTGTTTCTACTTTTTATCACCTCCCTCCCTCTCTCGCACCTGGCGATGGCTCTCGCCACCTCCCCTTGGTTTCTCCAAAGCTCGCGCCTTCTATCCTGAGATCGATGCCATCTCTCATTCCGCTTATCAGCTCTTCTCCCCTTCCAAAACCTTTCGGCTCCATCCTTTTCGAGCCGTCTCCTCCCTCCCAAAATCGCATATTTTCTCGTTAAAAATCGTTCTTTTTTCCCTCCCTGTTTCTTAGTCCACTCTTTGAGATCTTAAATCCCTTCTTCGCTTCTTTCTCTTCTCTCAAGTTCGATCGGAGCGTTCTCAAGTTCTAGCTTTTGGCCGTTCCGCTTTTGGCTTCTTCTTGGAGCTTCTCTCCTCCCTTATACCGGCTTTGCTCTGTTCTCCTCCAATGGTGGGCGCCACCGTGGCCTCGCCGCTGTGCACCTGGCTGGTGGCGCCTTGCATGACGGTGGCGTGCGACAAGGAGCGGTCGCTGGGGCCGCGGAGTGTGTCCCCACGGCGGAGGTGGCGGGAGGCGTCGCTCTCCGGCGGCGGGGGCCGGGGTTCGCCGAGGCGGCTGATCTCGGCCTTCTGTGGGGCGGGGATCCAGGGGCTGATGAGCTCGTGCCTGGCCTTCGAGCCCTGCGCCGAGTTCTACAGCTCCAGAAATGGGTCGGCGTTCTTTGGGGGGAATGGCTTCTCTCTGTTCGGGCCGCAGAATGCTGCGACTACTCGAAGGCAGCGAAGGGCTGCCCATTCTTCTGCCTCTTCTGGTAATGAATCAAATCCATAAATTTTATAGTTCTTGAAGTTCTTTGTGTTCTTGCTTTATCTTGTCATGTATCGTTTAATATATTGATTAAAAATTAGTCTGTCTGTCTTTCTTAAGATTTGTGAAATCTTATATTTGTTTTTTGAGTTCTTCGTTTAGAAAATTATATTGAGTTTGTCTATTTCTACTTGTCTTGAGTTTGGTGGTTCGGATAAAAGAATTTGGATCACATTGCTTGCATATATTGCAACGATTCACCGTTGGATGGAGGAAATTTTCACTTCTTAGTAGCAAGGAAGTCACTGAATGGAAACAATGATTTCTTGAATTATGGCTGTTTCAAGTTCTTGGTTTGGCAATAGGTGCAAGAATGATCTTGGCTCGGTTTCTTGTTTTTTTCGTGGTAGCAGAGTTCATGATGGAGTTCTCAGCCTTTCTAGATTATCAAGATTCCTCTGGTTGGATCTGAAGACTTTGTTTCTTCATACTTTTGATCTTGAAAATCCAAACACTGGCATTTGTGTGCTCCATACAGTTTAGATCCAATTGACTGCTACTTGCTAAATTGACATGAAACCCGTTTCTAGATTAGGTTTCTTACTATTGTTAGTGATAGCAGAACTTGTATGGAAAGTTCTGTCTTTAAGATTTATGTATTTCCCATCGGTTGGTTTCCTGACATTCCCAATTTATGTATGGAAAGTTCTGATAGGTTATGTACCTTGATCTTGATAAATCAAAAATCAGGGTTGAGGTGGTTCTCTTCATTGCTCCGGCGGGTTTCCCATTTGATGCAATCTAGTTTCAACTTAATGCTAATTTGAATGTGAACCCCTCAATTCAGTTCCAATAAGTTATTATCATCGCAAGAGGTTGTCGATCTCATGATTCCAGTAACTGCTACCCTCTAACGGTAACCAAGAACAGAAGGTTTTGCAAACTCATAAATATAGTGACATAGTTGCTACTGGTAATGCTATTTGAAACCTGTGGGAGCTGGGCTAATGTGGTTTACGGTTGCAGGAAAAGTCATGTCCATTGCTGTGCAGCCTGAAAAGAAAGTGGCGGAGAAAAAGAGAACACATACCAAACAGCAGAGGGTTGTTGTGACGGGGATGGGTGTGGTGACTCCACTAGGCCATGATCCAGATAATTTCTATGAAAAGCTCCTCAAGGGTGTCAGTGGCATAAGTGAAATAGAAACATTCGACTGTTCCAGTTATCCAACGGTAGGCTTTATTTGGAGAATGTTGCTGTTGTCCATGTTTTGACCAAAATTCTTAGTTAGATTAGATTTAGTTTAACTATTTAATGGACCACTGGAAAGCAGGATTACTGAATTGGTTGTGCACAAACCAATCTTGATATCGCTTTTTTGTAGAGGATTGCAGGGGAAATTAAATCTTTTTCCTCAGATGGATGGGTGGCACCAAAACTATCCAAAAGGATGGACAAGTTTATGCTTTACTTACTCACTGCTGGCAAGAAAGCATTGGAAAATGGTGGACTTACAGAAGAGGTTATGAGTTGGTTGGACAAGGAAAGATGTGGAGTTCTCATTGGGTCTGCAATGGGTGGAATGAAGGTAGGATTATGCACTTGATCATAAATCTCAATGAAGAAATCAATGCCTCAAGCAACTAATTGCTTGGAACTGTTACTAAGTTTCATGTTGATTGTGGTGCTACGTCAAACAGGTTTTTAATGATGCAATCGAGGCTTTAAGGATCTCATACAAGAAGATGAACCCCTTTTGTGTACCCTTTGCAACTACGAATATGGGCTCTGCAATGCTTGCAATGGATCTGGTGGGCCAAAATAATGCACAATTTACTTTTTGTACAACTGGATTCTTAAATTATTTTGAGTTATCTTTCTGTTAAAGTCTTTCTGTGGACTGTAGGGTTGGATGGGCCCAAACTATTCTATTTCTACCGCATGTGCAACAAGCAACTTCTGTATTTTGAATGCAGCAAACCATATTATAAGAGATGAAGCTGTAGGTCACTCATTTTAACCCCTTTTTGACTTATTTGTAAAGATTTAAACTAGTTATATGTATTGCTTGTTGCTTCAATCTTGCAGGATGTGATGCTTTGTGGTGGTTCTGATGCAGCAATCATACCAATTGGTAGTCCTATTGTTCTAGATTATCTGAAACAAATGATCTTTCATTCTCATGATCATTATTTTTTTATTAGAGTTGTATCTGAAGCATGCATTTTCTGAGTATTGGACTTGCACATTTCAGGATTGGGGGGTTTTGTGGCATGCGGAGCACTTTCACAAAGGAACAGTGATCCAACAAAAGCTTCTCGCCCCTGGGATATTGTATGCATCAGTCACTTTTCCTATTGATTCTATCTTTAAATTCTTCCTACAAGATTCTGTGGCTTAGGTTACAGATAGCAGGACTGTGCTTGGTATATTTTCTGATGCTGAATGGGGTTAAGATATTAGCATGAAAACATCTCTGTATGCAACCGGGCAATAAGGATCATGCTGGAAATTTCTACTAATATTTGTTGCTAAAACTGAAATATAAGATCTGTATGATAAAAATCAAGTGTCAATAGTATTCTATGTAATGAATAAGCAGAAAGAGGTAGAGTAAATGCGCCTTGAGTTATGTTGGCATTTTTAAAAAAGTTGGATTTTCTTGTAGCAGATTTTGCAGATATTAACATTGCTGCAGTATTACATGGATCTGTCTAAGTTTATTGTCCACCATCATATGTCAGGATTGTGATGGATTTGTTATGGGGGAAGGGGCTGGCGTGCTTTTGTTAGAAGAACTGGAGCATGCTAAGGTTCGGATATATGATGGATCAGATGATTGGTTCTAGCCTCTCCAGGTTTATCTTTTCTGATTCCTTTTTCCTTTTCTTTTGCTCTCTCTCCTTTTTTTTTTGCACATTTTCAGCAAAGAGGAGCAGAGATCTATGCTGAGTTTCTAGGAGGAAGCTTCACCTGTGATGCTTACCACATGACAGAGCCACATCCTGAAGGTAAGGGATTATGATGGTAATTATTGGCATACAAAATTTGTTCTGCTATTTTTCAAAATATTTTGTATTGACTGTCTCATGCTGATATTATCATTTTGACGGCATGGGGAGCCAGGAACAGGCATCATTCTTTGCATTGAGAAGGCGCTAGCAGAATCAGGAGCAGCCAGAGAGGATGTCAATTATGTAAATGCTCATGCAACTTCAACCCCATCTGGTGATTTAAAAGAATATCAAGCTCTAATTCATTGTTTTGGCCAGAATCCAGAGGTATGTGAGTAACTATAAGAATGTTGTATTTCTTTCATCTAGCAGGCTAACCAAAAAAATTCTGCAGCTGAGAGTGAACTCGACAAAATCTATGATCGGTCATCTACTAGGAGCTGCTGGTGCGGTGGAAGCCATTGCTGCAGTACAAGTGTGCTCATGATGTCTCAAATCGTGAATTCTTCTAATTGCTATAATATCCACTAGTACTTTCATATCCACCTATTCAGCATAATGTAACTAAGAAATTGTGCATAAATAATTTGATGAGATGAAGAGCATTATTTTTCTCATAGAATGAGATGAAAGCTTGCTAAAAAGAATAAAAGAGAAGACATTTGGGGAATGTGGCTGCAGCCAAATGAGAACAAGTTGATTCATCATATATATGGAAACTTATTCAAAATAATAACAAAATTCCTGGTTTACTTAGTATGTCAAAGGACCCAACAACCAAGCTTGACTTTTTTGAGTCATAAATGATGTACAAGCAACATGAAGTTTTTTTGTCCAGTGTAGTAGTGGCCTTGAGATGCTTATTGGGGATAGTGGAAGAAGAATGGAATAGTAAGAAGATTGGGAAAACCATATGCACGAGGAAGTTTTTTCTTTCTGAATCTTCAAACAAACTTCAGATGATAAGGATTTGAAATCAATCAAACTTAAGAAAGGGGTATGTGTATGACCACTTGTTTGCAGAAATAGAAATAGATCTGAGAGTTGGAATAAAATTGATATCCAAGAGATTGTCCTGCGTGATCATTTTGTAGACTGTTTGCCTGATCATTTCAGGAACTTCAATCCATTACACTGAGTATAGAAAAATAAAGGTTTGGAATAGGGTGGACGAAATTGAGCAGCGCCTTGGAGGTGTTGTTTGATCTTCACATGCTCTTGTTTCTTCAGGGGAGCAACCCCATAAGACAACGGCTGAGATTGGAATGCACATTTTGGGCAATACAGGGATATTGTGTCACGTGTGCTAAAACTAGGAATGATAATAAGGTGAGAAGTGTGGAAGTTGCACATATTAAGGATAAAGTGGTGGATAGCTAATTGCATTAGTGTGATTATCTAAACTAAAATGTCTGTCCTGGAAAGAAGGGTTAATAGTTGTCTTGAAGGGTCAAATTGAAGGATGGAAAAATCTAATGGGCTTTAGCAAGAAGGATCTATAAGGCCTAGCCCCAGCATTTTGGTTAGGATTGTTGGTTATGCATATGGCCATGGCTGGAAGGATGGAGAAGGAACAGGAAAAGGTGGTTATGGCCTTTGTTTGTTGGTTCAGTTTTGGAGGCACCCCTTACAGCTGAGAAGGCTAGGCAGGCTTGTGTACATGTTCATTCATGCGTGCTGACATTGTAAGTATTGAGAGCTCTCATCGATGGTGTTAGAGAACATTTAATTTGGATATGCAGATTCAGATATCGGGTGTGATTACCTTAAAGTTTTCATAATGAGTGTCCGAAATTCTAGTAGTTATGAAGGATTTTGGTTGGTTTGTCTTAAAATTTGGAAGAGCTGAATTATCGTTCCTTTAAATATTGATCTTCTATTTCTTCCATGCCTTTTTTTTTTGTACACAAAAGCAAATTACTGTATGTTTTTACGAAGGATTAAGACTAACTGATGATGGTCATTTCTTGGGATGCTTTTTCTGTTGTTCACACTTAGCTTGAGATATTGTGGATTTTTTTTCATGTAGTTGTGCAAAGAAGGTAACAAGTGATCATATATATAAATAGTATGGAACACTAAAAAACTTTATTAAAAATAAAAAGGGGGAGTTACAAAGTAGTCAAGACAGGAGAAAAGAGAATACAAAATCCCTAGGAGTTTACAGCCACACTAACTTTCCTCTAGCTTTTTCAGACATAGCTCAACTTGTTTCTCTTGATTAGAAAAGAACAACCTCAGACTAAAGATATAATTGTTCTGATAGTGTAAATCCTGGTATGCTTCTCATCTCACAAGATCCTTCCATTTCTTTCAATCCAAATTCTCCAACAGATAGCTCTAGTGACCATATACCAACCAATCTGATTGACCTTTCCAATCTTTTCCAGCTTCCATCTCCCCCAAGCATCTAAGGGTGGTGGCATCCCTTTGATTCCCATCCTGTCAAGATGCCTCCAGATAGAACCGAAATCACACTGGAGGAAGAGATGATTTGCAGTCTCTTCAACCCTTCCACAAAGAACACAAGACTCTATCCGACCCAGTTTTTCTTTTCAAGTTATTAGCAATTAAAAGCTTGTTTTTGGAGACTGAATGTAGTAATATGAGTCCCATCTTCCCTGAAGTTAGCAGCTCCAACTATGGTAATTTGAATTTCAGTTCCTGTCGGTTGTAGGTTTGATCAACCTAGGTCATATTTACACCAATTTGGTTCATGTACCACATTGTTAAGTCCATGCACATTTCAAGCGTTACGTATGATGGTCCACTGGATATGCTTATTAAATTATTGCATCAAAGTTTTTAAAACATCAAACTAGACTATAAGAAAATAAACAAAGGATTAAATATCAATGTACATGCCTACTTTATTATATGAACTGTTCATGCTTGTAGATGATATATTGTTATACTATATTACTAGAATATATGGATGGATGCATGCATGCATGCTTGCTTTAGCAAAAAATACTTTGACCAAATACTGAGACGAAACATTTAGGGCTATGTTTATAGATGTGTCTGTTAGTTCACAAGTTAAATTAGGAAAAGAATAGTTTTACTAATCGATGTAGTTCTGATTCATCAGATCATTAGACCTTATCTTGTGACTAATGAGATATCATTAACCAATAAGTTTGTGAAAATTTAGTTAATCAATCACTGATAAGTACTCATTTATGCTGCTTTTGAAGGTTTCTAACTTACAGCCATTATTTTGTGGTTCTTGATAACTATTTGAGAATCCACAAAATGGTTCTACCACCCTTGAAGTCCTAAAAACTGGCCCTTGCTCTACATCTGTAGGCTTAATTATGTAAACCATAAACGTAAACTTGGTTAAAACTGGAATCCAGTTGAATTAATCCTACTGAACAAAAATTTGACCATAGAAATGAAACCGTGGACACCTCCCAAATCTTAGCACTAAATTTTTAGCTCATGTGCATTGGTTAAAATGAATTCGTTGGTGTGCCCAAGGCATTCTCATCAGTGACTGTAACTATACGTTAAATAGGAAGAAGATCAAAATTAAGTTATAAACTGGACACTTATTCAATCAAATGATATTAGGTAATTCTAAACTATATGCTACTATATGGAAACAGTCTCTTCGCACATGAGGGTAAGGCTGTATACATCTGAACTTCCCAAGGTCCCGTAAGAGTGGGAGCTTTGTTCACTAGGCCGCCTTTTCTTTTAAACTCCAACTACATAGTACTACTGATTTGGACCACCAAGAAGTTTAAAATTAAATTATAAACTGAAGACACTCGACCCTAAACTACTGACTGAATCAAAACTACATCAAATTTGGAAAACTAGTTAGAGCAAACCATTAAACAATTTGCACAAGCATAGAGAAGACCAATATGTTTTATCCTGTTTATACTCTCTAGGTAAGTTAGCACTTCCTGTCAATTTCTATTGCCAATTATTATTATTATTATTATTATTATTATTATTATTATTATTATTATTATTATTATTATTATTATTATTTCTTTCTTTCTTTCTTTTTTTTTTACAGTGTGAAAATGGATCTTGGAGGCCTATGTGCCTATCTTTCAGTGTAATTGAATAAAAATAGCTTTTTTTTTTACAGGCGGTTCAGCAAAGGCCGCTTCAGTGTTTGTGTTATAATTGAATAAAAATAGCTTTTGTTTTCATGATAATGCTAAGCATACTTTTGTATTTATTAGAACTTATTTTTTCTAAGTGAGTCTTTACTGTTACCCTATGTTCAGATACTCTCAATACAACCTAACTTTACACGAAAACAGGGTCGTAAATAAGTGCAAAGTTCTGCTCGTGTCATTCACTTCCACTTTTTAGAAACACATTTTTTAAACCACCCCAGGTGTGCTAGTAAAGCTTATGCCACTATGATCAGCAAATACGGAATTTGTAAAATCAACTGGTAACACATTCATGTTGGAGAATATCCATACGTTGGGCATGTTCATTTCTGTCCCATAGTGAGAGAGCAGTCTGCTGAAGAATTACCTTCCTTATAACCTTCTAAGGAACTTGTTCTGAGTTCAAGGTGAATATTTTCTTGTTATTTATCCTTCTCATTTACATGATGTATTTTCACCATAGATGTTCTGTATACCATCAATTTCAAATTGAAACACCATTATTTTGCCAAAATGAGTAAACCTTGCCTTTGAATTCACTTTTGGTCTATCATTTCGGTAAATTTGTCTTGCATTTGGCCAATTATAGCTCGTTGAAACATCTTTGGCAAAATCTTTGTGCCATTACCCATCAGTTTGTCTTGCAATTGGCCAATTATAGCTTGTCAAACCGTTCGTTGACCATGTCATTTTTGCCATTACCAATTATTTGGTCTTGGTTATCCAAATTTCCTTCAATCTTCAATTACCCTATGTTATTCATGGTCAAGATGAATCTTCCTTGTATGTAATAGTTCAAAGTAATCTGATTAAAAACAACTAAATGAAATGGTCAAGTAATATTTAGTAATTAAACTTCCAGAGTTTCTATCATGATATGTTATTGCAATCTAACCCATTGCGAATCAATTTCAGACTTCAATTTCTAACAAACCTGTGCAAATTTCTTAGTGACTTATTTTAGTTGGCTTGGCTATTATTTTGAAGTATGGTTGAGATGCTACCACCCAGATTTGAGCCCGGGAAGTCTCTCATGTCGAAGGGGTTGCTAAGTCTGGAATTTTGTCTTTTGATTTACATGTTTCTTATGCTTTATCTGCCATTATTCCTTCTTGATTTTTCAATCTCCAAATTCTATGAATCCTGGCAAAGCCATCACATTTGCTGTGTAAACCTAAATCTTGTTCTCTGGAAATCATTGTTTCATACAGTTAGTGCAGCTAGCAGATTTACCGTTCTTGTGTACATTGGTTTTACTTTATAAAACAATTGCTTGAGACTAGGCTGGTGGCTGGATAAGTTTGAACCATCTGTTATTGAAGCAGCTTATATTTTCCTTGCAAAGCAGCTTATAGGCTGGTTAGCTTTTTTTTTATTTTTTTTGGAACGATAGGAGAAAGTAAGGAACTTCCCCAAGTACATTAAAGAAAAAAGGAAATAAATCCAAAAAAGAACACCACTATGGGTGCAGCGAATTCCACAATAAGGAGCAGATGGTTATTGTATATATACAGATGCATATATGTATATGTATATGTGTGTGTGTGTAGAAGATGTTCAGAACTGATGTCTTTATGTTATATTTGGTGACCAAAGTTTCCATTTAAATTACATAAAATGTTGGAAGTATCCCTTTTCTAGGGTTTGTTATTTTATGATGCATTGAGGATATTTTAGAATAATTAACATTACTTAAGAAAAATGAGTACTATAACATGTTGTATATGAAATGTTAAGATTACTTTTTTGACGTCCTGTGCAAGATGTGCCTTCTGCTATGCTTTCTTCTGTTCTTCTGACTGATTTCTGGGCCATGACAATTGTATGTAGGCAATTCGAACTGGGTGGGTTCATCCAAACGTTAATCTAGACAACCCAGATGAAAATGTGGTATGCTCTCTTTATCTTTTGATTCTTGTATCATCTAATAGCATTTGTTAGATTAGCACTCAAAATAGTTTCACATCACGGTCGCAAGCAACAGAAAAACATTGGATTGCTTTGTGGACATTACCCCCATATTATGATGAGTTTGACAACTATTTGGACTAATTCCGAGAAATGCTCACCTCACCATTACTAATATGACTAGGCTTAAAAGCCATTTGTCACGATTGGAGCCTCTTGGAAGTTGACTTAAAGATGTTGATTCAGGATGTGAATAAGCTGGTGGGCTCAAACAAGGAAAGATTGGATGTGAAGGTGGCCCTGTCAAACTCGTTTGGCTTTGGTGGCCACAACTCGTCCATCCTGTTTGCACCATACAAATAAGCATCAGCTATGGTAAGGCCTTGTGCCCCTGGATCTTTTATGTTGATTTGCTTCATTCTTCAAACGATCTTAGCCGCGGAATGTTTTTTGGTTTCGAACAGGGCCTACAAAAGCATCAAGGTCATCTTACGTGTAATTTGTATCAGAAATGACCGTCTGGTGCTTACGTTTTTATTGGGCACCAACATCTTGATCATATGGAATTGGTCTAGATTCATTATAGCTCATAGAATGGTATGGTGCACTACTTTCCATTTGCTGCACTTAGGGCTGCTATTGGGTCAGGTCGGATCTGGGTTTAACGAACCTGGACCAGGTCGGATCTGGGTTTAATAAACCTGGACCAATACTTCTTGTGGTTTTGGGTCTAAATTTTGTCCCAGATGTAGCCACTGAGGATCTTGTCGGGTTTGAATTCAAATAATAAAAATATCTTAAATTCATTGAGTCTTGGTGTCGTTGGTTTATTTAGGTTCCTATTGGCTAGTGAATTATATATATATATATATATATATAATAAAGGGAATACATTCGTAAAGTTGTAATTATCGTAGTATATTAATCTATTTGATTTTCGATGATTAATGAGGACTGGATTTTTGTTTGGTAGGAATCACAATCCACCAGCAGATGCCTTGTGCGAGAAAATCAACACATAAGCATCAAGCATTTGGAAAGAGGCATCCATTAGTTAATTATGATATCTTAAATTTTGACTACTTATGATGCAGGGTCATCTCCTCACCAATAAAAGTAGACTTTGGGTGACTTTGACACCCAAATCATGTCACCATGTGGTAATAAGATTCTCATGTTCCTCATGTGTTTAAAGTGTTGTCTTCCGTGTTCCCAGATCGTGATGCAAATTTATGCCATATCAGCCATACGAATTTGGACGCCATAAAATTCATCAAAAAAGAATTTGGGTGCCATAAAAAGGACTTGAAGGAATAATATCTTTCAAATGTAGGTGATCATTTGAGATAATCTGGACATCAGTATTACTTCGGAGCTAGAGCAAACTAGTAACAGTGCAGTGGTTACACCTCTCCTGTGTCCGGAGAAGGTTGTAGTTTTGAATGTTCAGAGGTGTTTCCACAGGGGTTTGTTTAGGTAAATCATTCATCATTTCTTTGATATAGTCACTGGTGCCACCATTCCTGATCCGAGGCTTTTTTTTTTTTTTTTGTGGAAAAAAAAAAAAAAAAACTTATGACATCCTAAGGATGAGTAAAGCTCTCCTTTATGTTCTTGTCATTGAATGCTAAAATGATCTCTAGGCGGGACTAGTTAATAGCTAAAGCAGCTCACCATGAGGATCACCTGATAGAAGGGAACCATCAAAGAGCTTATTATTGGAGTAACTGTGTCCAAAATGAGAACACTACGGTTTAGAGAATGAAGATAGCCATGTCCTCGTGCAACATTTTACTCTTTTATTATTAATGCACACGCTTAGATTATGAGTGTCATATCCTGTAAAATTGGCCTAATGGACTTGATAGAAGTATGAGCTCTCTTTCACAAATTTCTTAAACTATTTTCATCAAACAAAAGAAAGTTGTTGCAACTACCCTCCTCTTAATCATTGCTTTGCACCGCCAACGTAATAATCACAGTTCGCAGAAACGAAAGGGCAAAATTGTCATTTCGAAGAAAACTTTAAGGTTGCAAATTCCTGGCGCGCCGTTCCCGGCTGGATGCACCGCATAAATAAATATTTTTCATCTCTCCGGTTTTTCCCGTTTTGCCCCTAGGTCCGCCGTCGCACCCTCCCCGCCGTCACCGTCAGCCTGACGTTGCCATCCCACAGCCTCACGACGCTGCCGTTAAACGCTGTATCATCCTAGTAACGGTACCACCCCAGGTCCCCGTCGTTCCTTACCATCCTCCGCTCCCATCCCCACGGCGCCTCTTCCTCTTCCTTCTCCTCTGTCTCCTCTCCGTCACCGTCACCCCACTCCTTCTCGTCGCTGTCGTCGTCGTCGGCGTGGAAGTACGCCATGAATCGCGCTTTGGGCGTCGCAATCCCGTCAGCGTTGCAGCTCGGTGACTGCAAGATCAGCACCGGAGCCGAGACGGCTTCGGCTCCGAAGGGGTCCACGGTGCTTGGGAGGAAGAGGAAGGGCGGCGCGGATGCGCCAGAGGCCGAGTGCGGCGGCGAGGATGGCGAACCACGCCCAGAGCGAGACGGCGACGGTGGCGGAGTAGCGGAACGCCAGGGCCTCCAGCGGCACTCCGCGGAGGTCCATTTTGAGAAGAAAGAAAAGAAGGCCCAAAACTTTGACGGCTCGAGGGGTACTTTGGGAGTAGGGAAGGAAGGTGAGGAAATGGGGAATATATGGAGGGAGGAAAAATCTGGGCCCTGGATGGGGCAGGAATCGGTGGGGAAGATGCTGAGGATCGATAGCAGGCGGCGGCATTAGTTTCGTCCTGCCGACGATGAATCAGGACAGGTGCAAGGTGGGGGATGAGAATAGGTCGGACGGGGTAACGGTTATATACCTTGGTAGATAGGGTTGAGTTGGGTATCAATATATTCATGTCTATATTTATTTTATTTAATAACTATAAATATAAATATAAATATTATTTAAATATAAAAATTTATATTTTTAATTATTTTAAATGGATATAAATATA
Organism: Cocos nucifera; assembly: GCA_006176705.1. NCBI lineage: Eukaryota > Viridiplantae > Streptophyta > Magnoliopsida > Arecales > Arecaceae > Cocos > Cocos nucifera. The sequence continues at coordinate 2,209,579 of QRFJ01000046.1, forward strand.
ATTTGAATATTAGAAATATGGATATAATTATGAATATAATTTAGATAATTTAATTTAAGAATTATAAAATCAAAAATATTATTAAATAAATGATAAATCAAGTTAATAATATGTTTTTATAATTATATATTTTTTAAAAAAATAATAAATATTATATAAAATTATATATAGAATTGAATATTCGGATATGGATCGGATAATCATCTATTCATATTCATATTCATTTTTCTTTGAAGGATATGAATATGGATATAGATATTAATCAGATCTTTAAATTTTTATCCATATTTGGATTAATTTAGATACGAAAATGGATAGAACGGATAATATTCATATTATTTTCATCTTTATTGATAGATGATATTTTGTACATATCGTTGTTCATCGTTATTATGTTAATAACAGCCATCATCTTATCGGATTCAGTTGTGCTTTAGTTTTTTTTTTTTTAAAATGATATTTATTATTGATAAATTAATCTCATAATTTGGAACATGGTTGAATAAGAAGTTCGTTTAGCAGGGAAGTTATAAACAGTACTCAAAATGGTAAACATGCAAAGCTTCTTATAGATTTCCTCGGGTCACCGCCATCTCACACAAGGGAACCTACACCAACAACCGATGGATATAACAAAGATTTTTTAACCACCAGCGGGATCCTTCGACATGGGAAGTAAGGTTGGTTTGAAACATTATCAAGGCGGACATCATCTATACACAATACGATTTATGGGTAGAGAGAATCTTTATCAAGAACGATAGAGAGAATTTTTATCGAGAACAATTTGGTGGATCTGGAATTAGGTGAGGCTTCAAGAATTACTGCTTCGGATTATTTAGATATTTCTCTATTATATCTTGATGATTATTTGATAATAAACAGTACAGTAGATTGAATTATTTTCTTCATCACCGATCATATCGGAAATTGGATATGGTGTCAAGATGATGAATGTCTAGAAACTTTACTTAATATTCTGTATGTTGATATTTTGGACTGCTGGTATAAATGATATGATCCGAAACTTCAGAGGATAACATCCGGACCACTATATCATTTGGGTCCACCCGGTGCCGTTACGAACCTCAACCACACCCGAGCGATGAAGATAATGTTCCGTTTTATAGTTTCTCCTAGTCTCCCTAGAGAGAGGGGGGGGGGAAGACACTGTTGGCATCCACCATTCCGAATCTAACCCTCGTGCTTCGTAATTAGACATTCTGCATGTAATTCTTGGATGATTTATTTATTTATCGGTAAACCCGGGAGCCAGAAGCTATATTTAAATTAACAGTCTGAAGGAGTTAACGTGGTACATACAGAAAAGGAAGCCAAAGGAAACAAAAATGTAGAAGTACAGTATCAAGAAAGTAAGATGAGTAAAATGATCAGAGAGACTGTTGAGTAAGGCCTCTGAAAAGTAATTCTCTCTTGAAGACAAATGCCAGGAGAAAGAAGTCTGCAATATTGAAACCCAGTTGGCTGTTCTAGAAGGATAAGGAGACATCATACCATTCGACGAGTCTATAATCTATGAGGTTATATAAGCTATCATAAAGCTCCATAAAGATGTATGAAGAAGTTGATTCAGATCCATAAGCCTGTATTAATCTCCAGAACTCTGCACAAAGCCATATAAAAATATGCATTTGCCGCCGTGATCTGCTGAGGATATATAGAGGTCCTGGTGGTAAATAGATCTAGATGAGAAGCTGTTAGTGAAATCATATCCAAATAGGCAAACGTGCAGCACTTTAGAAAGCCATGAACATGTAGCAAAGATGATGCAACAGCTATGTGAAGATAATATAATCCGTATAAAGATAATATGCCGTAAGTGTTGTATATGAAGCAATATAGTCTGCCAGCGGCTGAATAAGAAGGATAACAATTGAAAGACAGAAATGTATCGTTCAAACTTTTGATTTGGGTTTATGTTACCCAGTTTGTTAATTAATTTGAATGATACCAGTCGGGGTTCATAATTTAAAATTTGCTACCTATAATTATGTTAGGGAGGTGCTCAAATTCTATTCCGCAAAAGGAAAAAATCGAGAAATTTTAAATCTTTTGTTCTATAATCAAAGATAATTAGTACATGAGAATAAAGGTTGATGTCTACCTAGCAATGAGTTTTAAATAGAACTTATATATTTGCTTTTCAAATGATTTTTGAAGTAAGATCTAATATAATTCTCTTACCCACTTCTCTGGTAAAATCTCTCCTCGTTTCATCAGGTTCTCTAATAATTTACATATTTCCAAGAAGTATAAATTTTAGCTTCCGCTAACTTAGGATCCCATGCATTTAGTCTTGTCTCCACATGGTTCTCCTCCTATGGAAGAAACATAAACCTCCAAATCCTCATGCACGCAATCTTATCTACTTAATCTCAGTAAAAAAAAGAAAAAAAGAAAAACTTATATCTTGAAACAATATTAGTTTTTATCTTTATCACCTCATGATTAGAATTATACCATGTTGTATTAAGAAATGGTTTGAATTGTACCTATTCATAATAACCTATACACTAAATAATTCAGATAAACCTTGGCTTGGATAATTATTGTATGGTTAGGTCTCCATCTCTTTCTCTATAAAAAATAAATAAAAGAAAAGTTATTGATGAGTCGACAATGCTTCACCTGGACCCAGCCTAATGGATTGAGTTAGATGAATTTGGTTTGGGTACAAATTACAAACCATCATAAAATGTTAAGTAAACTAGTCTGTAATATAGCAAGACATCATATGGTATTTGCAAATGCATGCATAGAAAAAGTTTTGTAATTGATGATAACTTTATGTATTATTTTTCACTTGGGATATCAATATTATTAATCATTTTCTTCATGCACTATATACCAAAATTGCAAAAAAATTGTCGTCTCTATACGAGACATATATTTAGGATCTACTAGTAATTTGTTTTAACTTATTTCATATAAAAACTTCAAGCTTTTTACGAGTCTTACATCTATAAAATACATGGAAGGGGAGTTTAGAGCTCTCCTGATGACGCCACGTGTCGTGTCGATCTCTGAACTCCCCTGATTTTTTTTTTTAATTTCTTCGGCGCGCTTTGGCTCCCCCGATTTTTTTTTTCTTTTTCCATTGAGCATGCCAGAGCCCTCTCGAACCTTCTCCACCTCTCGCGGATGCCCCGCCTCCTCCCTACTCTTGCTTCTCCTCGCCACCACCTCTCGCCGGTCTCCGTCCTTACCTTCGTCCCCATTGTCACCGGCGTCGGGCTTCACCTCCAATGTCCCTCCCTTCACCTTGCCGCCGTCGCCGCTGCTCGCCTCCTCCGGCTTCCTTCCCCACGATGGTTTTTTTCAAAAATCTCCAACAGTTTTTTTTTTCTTTCTTTTTTTTTCCCCTCGATTCCTTTCCCGAGCCTTCTTCCTCTGGCCCATGCCTGGTTCCTCCCTGCTCTCCTAGCCGCCGCCGCTGCCTGCCGGTCTCTGTCGGTGCCTTCCTCCCCATCTTCAGCGGGTAAGGTGGAGCCGCGGGGGTGGGGCGCGGCAGCTGGCAGAGCCCTGGAGGGGGGGGGGGGGGCACCGAGAGCGCGGGGCCGGCGACCGGCAGAGCCCCCAGGGGGGCTGCACGGGCAGCTATGGGGGCGGGACCGGCGGCAGGCAGAGCCCCTGGTGGCCTGGCGGGCAGGGGGGGCGGTGGGGGATGTGGACAGCGATGTGGTCCGTCCAGCGGCGGGGGCGGGGCCGGCGACTAGCAGAGCCTGGGAGGGGGCCACGGGGAGCTGCGGGGTCGGGGGTGGGGTTGGCAGAGCTGTGGGGTCGGGAATGTTAATCATTTTTTATTAACATTCCCTATAAATATTTAATAAAAATCATAGGGAATGTTAATCATTTTTTATCGAGGCATAATAATAAATATTTTATTTAATTATAATATATATATATATATATATATATATATATATATATATATATATAATATAATAATATAATATTTATTTCTCGATTTTAGTATAAGCTAAAAAAAATTTAAAAGAATTTACGATTATGTAAGTTTTCAAAATAATATTGTATATATGTATATTTTTTTTTCTCTCAGGTGCTTTTCTTTTCACTGAGGTCTTAAAAAAAAAAAAACTTGTAAAAAAAAAATCTGATCTTTTAATTTTTTTTATTTTTATTAATTTTTTAATTTTTTTAATTTTTATTTTTTACATCTTTTGTCGGATAGAGAAGTTAAATAGAAAATTTTAAATCTATTTTAATTAAATGAAAGACTTGGAAATAGCAAAATAATTTTTTTTCAATAAAATTTATTAAAATATATTATTTTTTATAATTTTTTTATAATTTTTTGATAATTTAAAAAATTTATTATTGTCTCGATGCCATTTTGATTTTGAGATTAGTCAGCTCAAGGCGAGATAACTAAATGATGAAAAAATTATTAATATAAATTTAATTTAAAATTTATAATTTTTTTATTATTTTAATGGATAATATGATATACATGCCCATCTCATACGATTGAGAAGGCATAAGTATATATCTTTTAATTTATTTTTTTTACTTTTGTTAATTTTTTTTATTTTTTTTATTTTTATATTTTATTTTTTTTGTGGGATACGAGGCTCAAAGTGGAATAGAAAATTTTAAATCCATCTCAATTGGGTGGAAGGCTTGGAACATATAAGTTCTTCCTTTTAATAAAATGTATTAAAATTTATTATTTTTTATAAATTATTTTTAATTATTATTTGGTAGTTTAAAAATTTTATGATTATTTTGATGTTAATTTGATTTTAAGATTAGATAGCCCGAGATAATTAAATGATGAAAATCTATTAGTATAAATTTAATTTAAAATTATAGATTTTTTTATTATCTCAATTGAAAGTATAATGTACATGTTCATGTTGTAGGATGAAAAGGATATAAGCACGTACTTTTTTTAGCAAAAGTGTAACATTCATGCACTTGCAACATAGTGACATTCTTTATGTTCAGCTGAATCAGCACTTATATAAGAGTCTATAGCTCATCTATGAGAAAAAATATAAAAAAAATGAGGGCACGTTGAATTTGAAGGTACATAATATAGGGATCCCTCGCTCTTTAATTAGGGGATGGAGAGCTAGAAAAAAAATGTTTCAGAGATTTTAAATAGAGAGAGAATATTTTTATTAAAAAAAGACTATGTCATTATATTTTTTTGTTGCAACATACTATATATGTATGGAAAGTTTAGGAGGATGATTCAAAGATAGAAAAGTTCGATTGTAGGAGAGCTGAAGAAGAAAGATGAGTTTTTATTTTTTTTGGATAGAGAAAGAAGAAAGATGAGTCTGATAGTATTTTTTCTTATTTTTTTTAAATTTTTTAATTATTTTTTTAATATTTAATTAATTAATTTTTTTTGATGATATAATGACTTGAGAATGGTGGTGTTCACAAATGATGGTTTTTCCTAGGATTGGAAGGTTGTGATTTTGCAAACAGTAACCTCCTACGAATCTGATGAGAAAAAAAATCAAATACAAAATTTTTTAAATATTTTTCAATAAAATCTTTCTAACTTATTCAAGCTTTTATATCTATTAAATAATTTATAAATAAAAATGGAGGGTCATTGCAAGTGCAGCAGCAATCATTTGAAATCCTCTCCTCTTGATGATGCTTTTAGACTGATAAATTGATGAGGAGCTTTTCCAAACATACTCTCCTGTATTTTAATCATTTTGTCATCAACATTAGCTTTCTCTTTTATTCTTCCTCAAGTACTTTCCTTCCCAAAGATGTCTGAAAAAGAAAGAATTGATCAGCTTATGCGCAAAAATATCTAGCATTTTAATTTTTCCATCTTCCCTTTCTTTTCATTGATTTTTTTTAATATTTTTTATATTTTTTCGTTCATAAGATTTTTAATTGGATCGGAGGAGTAGTTGAATAGAAAAGTTTAGATCCATCTTAATCGGATCAAAAGTTTAGAGTAGATGAGGTAACTCTTTATCTCTCTCTTAATAAAAATTATTAAATTTTATTTATTTTTTAAATTATTTTTTATTATTATTTGGTAGTTTAAAAATTATAAATTTTCTTACTATTTCATTGGACTTTTCGATATAAAGATATATTTTTTTATTTAAAAAATAAATTATATATATTATTTGGATAATTTTATAGTTTTGGATCCGTCTATTGAGTAAATATCTTTAAAAAGATATTCATTACATTTTACTTTATAATAATTTATCGATAAATTAAAAATTATAAAAAAATTTAACTTATATTATATTAAAATTTATTATATTATATTATTTATTATTGGAGTAAGTTAATTGAGTGATTTTTTTTTCATGTTTTTATATGATTATGTTGATTTAGTTATATTTGATTATATCATTTAATTGTAGAGTATTTAATCATTTGGATGGTTTTTTTCATCCTATTATATTTAGCTTTTGAAGTCAATTTAAATAGATTTTTAAATAAAGATAAAAATATTATTCTAAAAGGACATGATGTGTATGATGTTAGGCATGTTTAAGAAAAAATATCAAATTTTAAAATTTTTGATAAAATATTTTTAGTGATTCTAGCTTCATAATCTTAATCATGAATGTCCATGCTATAAATATTTTAAAATATATTTAAAATATATTTTTATTAACCATTTAATTTTTTTAAAATATTTAAATTTTAATTATATAAATAAATATTATTGAAATTTAGTTAAGAAAGAAATTTGAAAGAAATTTCAAGTTTGCTTAGATTAATATATAAATTTCAGGTTCAATATAAAATAACGAAGTTATCGACCGTACTTAATAGATAAGATTGTGAATGTTATTATTATTTTTTAATTAATTTTTTATTATGTATCAAGAATATGTTATTATTTTTATAGTTTTTAGTTCATAGAAAAAATAAATTTTAAATCTATGTAGAAAGAGTCTTATCTTTTAATTTTTTGCCATCTTTCCTTAGTTTTCATAGATTTTTCATAGGTTTTTTCTGATATTTTTCTATAGAGAATTTTTCTGAATATGGATGTTTAGATCCATCTCAATCGAATGGAAGGCTTGGAACGGTCAAGATAACTCTTTCTCCATTCATGTTTTTAATAAAATTTATTAAAATATATTTTTTTATAAATTATTTTTTTATTATTTGATGATTTAAAAAAATTATTATTATCTTGATGTTCATTTAAAGTAGAATTTTAAAATCAAAGATGAAGTTCAAAATAAAGATGATACCATGATATATGTAGCTATTTATTATGCCACTGTTACGTACCAATTATTTTATATTTAATAATTATATATTTTTAGAATATCAAGATAATTTTTTAAAAAATAAATTATATATTTTAAAAAAATTAATTTATTTAATATTATTATATTTAATAATCTTTTATTATTATTCAAGAAGAGCCCGGTCCGTAGCACGGGTTACTTGCTAGTAAATAATTATACGTCAATCTATGAATCTGCAAGGGAGGAGCTGCAAAGAATTTCCAGTCTCCACGATGGACTTGCAAGTTAGGGACTGGTTAACGGTTTTCCGTCTACTTTGAAGTTCTATTTGAATGCAAATATATATCCAGGGCTCTGTTAACAATTTTACCTTCACAATTTCGAAATAGAGCGCAGTCTTTATAGGGGATTTCCAACGTAGCAACTTGTAAGCAAGTAGAGGCACCAAATAGTCTTTCTCCGTTAACCTAAATCGAGAAATGTCGGGACTCCATCTCCCTGCCCCGTTCCATCTACCTTTCCTACCTTCCTCTCTTGTCCTTCAATCGAATCCATGGCAGCCATCGCTCCCCACAAATCTGGAGCCATCTCCGAGGGCTACGGCCTCCTCTTTACTTGGGACCTAGCCATCGATGCGAACCCTAACTCTTCTTGTTTTCACTCTGCCTCAATTCCCTTCGTCTCAAAACCCCAATCTTTAGAAATATTCCTCCGAAAGTTTTCACCTTTCGCCTGATTTCGCTTCGCAGGATTGTCGAAGTGGGAGGAGGCTGCAATTTTGGCGAATGTATTTTAGGAGGTCAATGGAGATGGGGTAGAGCCGCGGAAGAGAGAAACTGGATGCATCTCACCGCCATGAAAGTAGGGGATGAAGCTTCTGAGGAGCCAGAGCGAAGCGGATGGGATGGGGATGAACTACACCGGATACCCTTGCTCGAGCCCCGAATCACGTCAGTCTCTCCAAAACCAGCCCTCTTTGATGATTTTCTACTATTTATTGCTTCAACCTTTTTTTTTTTTTATTGTGACTTTTTGGAATGTGAATAAGTTTGACGTTTTTTAAGGCGAAAGGCCTCGACTTTTCTTAATTTTAGTGATTTAATTGCGTATTTCTGAAGTATATTGTTTAGATATACTGTCATGCTGATTTGGTTAGTGGCGAATTCCTGAGATTTGCTAAAAGAAGGGAAACTCTACGTGCATGTAGTTTACTTGCTTAAAAAAGATTAAAGATGCATTCATGGCACTTCAATGTGTCCTTGACCCCTTTGTAGCCGAAAGGTCTACCACTTCGCATGATGTTTTTTGTAATTTGGATTTAATTAAAATCTATTGGCGCTCCTCTAGATAATATTGACTTCATTTGATCATTGCTTGCAACAGTCTTGTGCCTTTTATCCTCGTTTTTGCTCTGATAATAGCTGCTACATCACCTTCTACCGCCTGGCATGTGCCTTAAAATGCTTTTATCAAGCAAGTTTGTGATGCTATCACTCTAATTCTAGGGATCTATTAAGTCTTATTTGATGTGCTGATCGCAAACATTGTTTCAGCTAGATGTAAGAGGTGGAGTGGGAAATGGCATTCGGATTTGTAACAAGTGAAATCATGGGCCTGGAAAGGAATTACTATTATCATGTGTCTTATTTATATGCATATGAAAGACTTAAAAAGGATGGTAGAGAAAATTGTCGGTCGAGATGTTCTATGAAGCTAAGGGTGGTGAAATATCCTCAGACCAATCATCTGTAGTTTAGCCCTGCACACACAATGGTAGCATGAAAAAATTAAAGAGGGATTTACTCAACCATCTCAGCTATGAAAACCTGTCTTCTCTGTGTTTCTTTCAAATGCATGAGAAAATCGTTACATTCTCTCATCTTACTTCTCCAAATATGGAGTTGAATAACATGTCCCCTTTTTGTCTCCATCTCCAATAGTGTGTGCGCACACACACAGGGCATACACATCCCACTTATGTGCGATGGTATTGTAGTTGTTTGGGAAACTTTGATCAAGGAATTTTTTTTCTAAAGAAAAGGAAAAAGGATTATAGAAATCTGGAAAGCCCATTTCCATATCATATTAGTTTTCCCACCAAGCAAACAGCTAGAAAATTTGTCTGAAAAGAAAATCAGTTTCCCAGAGCCTTTTGTCCAAGCAAACCAAGTAACAGGGGACAATAATCTCTTATATACTTTGTAAAAGATGAAAACTTCTGTGTGTGTGTGTGTTTGGGGTTCTTTTTTCCCTCGTCAGCTATTGGCATGAATGTGCAACTCTACTTAGGTCCCTACCTCCCAAGATATCTCACATTGCTAGTGTGACTCAAGGTGTTTATTTAATTCATTGCCTCAAAGCAGACCTCATAATGCCAATACAAATGGTGTTTGTTAGGCAGATGATAAGATGATTGATTATTAGGTCCATCATTGTTTGTTGAATCCTTTGTGATTCAGAATATTTAGAAAAGCATCAAGGTTTGAAGCAAGTCTTAATTGCGATGACATGCTGGTGGTATTAGTCTATTGAGACATCTCTTTTTTCCATCAGGTGTCTGACAATTATCTTGAAACCATGTACATGGAAAAAGGCTCTTATGTTTTTATAGTTTAGAGTGGTTGAGAAGCGGCAATTCCACTTACTTTTTCTCCCCTCCTGTAAATTGCAGGACATGATTTCTTGGATCAACTTTGAAACCTTGTACATTGGATGGAAAAGAGTCCTATATTTTTATAGGTTTGAGAGTGGCCTTCCTGTGAAGTGATTTCTCGGATCAACTTTGATTGCCTCTGTAATGTTTTCCCGCTTACCGGCACGAGCATACCACTCTGGATCGCCCAAGTATCAGTACCCCTAATTCTCACTATTTGCGTTTCTTTCCATCTCATAAACTCCCAGGGAAGGCTCATGAACTTCCCTGATTCATCATGAAATATTTTCAAGCGGCTGGTGATGCACGTTTCATGGCAGCTGCGCATTGCTTCAAATATTTCCTCTTGTACTCTCGCTAAGATTGCCTCGTATTACTCGTAAAAATCTTCTCCACCATCGTAAATTTCCTAAGATCCCTAAAACCTTTTTTTTTGGGGGGGGGGGGGGGGGGGGGGGATTTATCTCCTTCATCCCATGCATAATTGCCTGTTCTCTTGTAGAGACTTTTTTTTTTATTTTGTAATTATCTAAAGCGATTGATAAATTAGGACTTCCTATTTATTTTGCAGAGCACTATAGCTTTAGGGTTTCCCTATTGACCTGAGAGATAACATGGGCTGTTTTACAGTTTGTTGAAGCATTTTGCTGTTTTATTTTGCGGCAGAGCATAAAAATGCTCCATTGGCTTGCGAGTCAAGATTGGCGATTATAGCATCGAGCGTGTGAGAAAGTTGGTTCATTTTGCTTTTTCCATCCTATCAACTTTCTATACATTGTCGTCCACCAAAAATTGTTGTTCATGCTCCCTTCTTGCTTCTGCTTCCGAGTATATTTTTGGCGGATGCTCTTGCACGGACCTTTGCCATGGTGCACCAGTATTTACTTTTAAAAATAAACAGCCCCTAGTGTGCTGGCTATTGACTCGAGTATTTCATATCTGCTATCTAATTATTTAGTACCTGACATTATTGCCAGCTAAAACTACTCGTTCTTATGCTCCCTTCTTGCTTCCTCTTTGATTCATTTCTGAATGCTAAGGCAAATGCTCCTAAACGCTTTTGATGCACCTTTGTGCGGAGTGTAAATGTTCATTTACTCCTAAGATTGTATAAAACGCTGATCCATGTAATTGCGACATCAGTCTATTTCATAGGTATAATGGCTTTTGTACTTTCTACTTCCTATATGTTCCTATCTACCAAAAAATTAGTGTCCCCATGCTCCCTTGCTTTCGTTTTGGTTCTTGGCTTCTGATTCTAAGATAAAATGCTGGTGGACGCTCCTTACTGTACTTGCCTGCCACAGTATGCTTAATCATTCCTTTTTTCTATTATTTTCTTGTTTTGTTTCTTTTTTCTTTTTTTCTTTTTGAATGTGGAGAAGGAACATAGGAGGGACACGAGCGCATAAAGAACAGATGAACCAACCAATGCGAGCCAATTCTTTAGCATCCAGATGCCTGGGATGTCCGAGAGCATTCCTCCTTGTGAACTGTTTAAAATTTATCTATCCTTTTATAATTTGTAGTTCTTTTACTAAGCAACTTTGCTCGAATTGTTGTTGTTTAACATTATTTCCAAGAGATTTTGCTGAAATATTTGAAGAATTAAGTCCTTGAGCGCATACAAGATTCAAATAAAAATCACACTATAATATCCGTGGGTTATAAGCCTACAAAAAGTATGGCACATAAGCATTTGCTTATATTTGTGATCGGTTTTCTTGCATTCGAGGTTTTAGGCTTCTAGGGTTCAAGGTTGAGTGGTGAAGCAAGCTCTTGCACAAGTCCAGCAGCAATCTTGAATCAGAGCTTAAGGATCTAAAATGGTGGAGAACCGACATAAAATTTAAGGAACAGAATGAGGGAGAAAAAAGAACAGAGTCCTTCTCTATGACCTATGGCACCATGGCCTAGTACAAATGTGTCTGGGGAGATCTTCCCTCTACTAATTGGCGAATTGAAGATCAATTTCAACTGCAAATGTTCCAATCTGATAGGGGAATTAAGGGAAAAGGGATTTGAAGTAGAGGGAGGCAGCCAACTGTAAATGAATTTATTGGTTGAACTTGCCAGCATGCAACACAAGTTTGATTGGGTCTAATACCAGTTTCAAACTCATACTAGACGAGTCGGATTTAGGTTGATTATTTTAATTTTCTCCGATGAGGATATGACTTGGTTCAGACTGACTAATTGCCACCTATGTTCTACATTCATTGCCAAAGCTTGCATCTATCCATTTCAATCATACACCAAGTTATACATGCAGCTTAAATTTGTAAGCATATTTCAACATGTGTTGACCTTGCAGTTGCTTGGCTCATGTGTATGTGAATAATTTATGTTTGTGTGCAAGCATCAGAGCTTGAGTTCTGAGTTCATGCATGCATTGGCATTTCAAGGTCGATAGCCACTCAATTCAGTGCAGTAAGCACCCAATGTATTTTTACTCTCAAAGCATCCAATGAGAGCAAAGCATGGGCTTTTGTCACCTTGGTACCTCTAAGTAAAGACGGCAATCACGTCGGTTCAGATACAGGATAGGTCAAAAATGTATCAACTTGAATCCGACCGGTTTATTAAATGGGTCAAATTTGACTATTATATTAATTCGGCCTATAATGGGTTCAATCAGATTAAATGGGTTATATAGGTAAAGTGTAGTTACTTTTGTCTCGGAGTAGATTCAGCTATTATCCTAGGATTGTGTATTTCCTGAGGACATACTAATTTATGCTTGATGCAAAGAAACCTACAGATAGAAGAAATGTCATTGGACTTGCTTGTGACTCGAGGAATACTTAGGAGCCTAAAATAAACAAGGTCCTTGGGCTCCTCATTAAATGTATGTTTTCAGACAGCTAAAAGAACTGCTTGAAGAACTTCTAATTTGGTGATTGGTTTGATAAATTGATTGAATTTGACCGTCAAGCATTGCGTGAATACGCAGGAAAGCTTTTTTAGCCCGTTTGCATGGTAGTTCACATCATCAGGACACTACACTGAGAAAAGTATCTTAAAAAATTCCAGGTTAAAAGTCAAAGAACTAAAGACGTATTAACATAACATTAGTTTGAAATGTGTTGTTATGGTTTCACATAGGGTTCCGATCCGGAACTCAAATCCTGGTTGCAAGTCAAAGAAATAAAGCATCATTAATATAGTATATATTGGTGTGAAAGGTGTCAGTTTGGTCTCACATGAGTTCTGATACGTAAACCACGAGAATTCAGTGTAATGGACTTCTTAGCTTGATCTCCTAACACTTTGTTTATACTGGTTGTAATGGTCCTAGCTATGTACTCAATCCATTTCAATGCATTGGATTAGGAGTTTCTAATTCTTTTACCCAAAAAAAATGTTGTCACAGTCTTACGAACTACTTTTCCTGGGGAAGAAAAACAAATAGTAGATCTGTTTTCTTTGTGAAAGAAAGAAGAAAGAAATATTTCAGCATGGACCGGACCTGTAAGCTCTCATTAGCTCAGTCTTGTTACATTATCTCACACGTACGCCCAAAAGGAAACACGAATGAAGACCATTGTGAGGCAAATACGATCTCTAGATCGCCACCCACCATTGGTCCCTCCGCCCGCAGCACCAAGGCAAAACGGCAGTCAAGGGAAGCTACTTAATTTCCAAGCTCTATGTTGCAAGCTAGCATCAAATGCACTTTTTCCATGCAAAGTTTGTACCTATATTTATGACTCCCACCCAACTTTCAAAACAATTTTGACCACCTCCATCTCACAAAGCTAACAATGTAAGGGAAAGTACGTGGACTCTCCCGTTATGTGGTGGTCGCTGTAAGCTACCATGACACGCATTTGGCCCCTTGGAGTTGAATAGCGCGCGTGAGAAATAAAAGGCCTGCTTCGTGTGGTTTGTGGTAGGAGCCATCTCATCTCTTCAAGGCTGCATCCTTTTCTTTGGTTTCGTGCTTCAGATGTTCCTTCTATCGAAGTCACCCCAACTGTTTCTGGATTCTTGATAGATTTTGGTTTGACAATTTCCTTTGGACAAGTCCAACAAGGGAAAGTGTGCTCACACTCAGGCATCCATATGAAAGTTCAGAAAGGTGGAACTTAGCCTAGTGCAAGTCTCACACCATGCATTTGGTACATATCATATTATCATGAGAACATGCATGACTCCATAAATTGAGAATTTCGCAGTACATTAGCTGCATGTGGGGAAATTGAACATTTGCTCTTGTTTGATTGTAATACATCGATCATTTTTATCTACCAATACAATCACCTTAATTAGTTCAATCAGTAACCAATGACGAGTCATTGTTGCGTGACTGGTTGTTTATTGATGGCATGATTGCCAGCAATTTAGAGGAAACAAAGATACAAACAGGACAATTTGATGCCATTGTGACCAAGCATCCCACATGGGTCATGTCTCACGCGCTTGTGTCTTGATCATTTTGCTACTTGTTCCATCACTAGCAACATCACTCGTCACTATTTCGCTTTGATATTGCCTCAAACTCGTTCCACTAGTCTCATTCCATAACTTTCAAGCAATAGCATGGTGAGGTTTCCAAACATTGAAGAATAGCAGCACTAAATTAATAGTGGTGCAAATTTGGGGCATCTATGATTAAACATCCACATCTAGTGGCATCAGCGCTTTTGTGACCAATACTAGCTTTTCCGGTGATTGTTTCCCCAAACCCAAACATACGTATGTATGTGAGAAAAAGTTGTCATACAAACCAATGTATGTAGACTATTATTATTTGCCAAACAGTATCCGGGCGGACTCCAGCCCAAAAGATGGAGGAAAAGTATAAACATGTAGTCGTAATGGTGACAGATGGTCAACTTGCTTCTAGCAATTTAATATCATTAATCCTTTCTTTGCTTTGTGTAATTAGAATAAATGTTAACATGCAAACTAAAGCAAAGCTATATAAGATTTTGCTGGGTTTTGAGCTGTGACATGCCCACCAAAAAATAAAATAAAATAAAATAATTACTTCCAGCCACATCGTATTCCTTATTACGTAATCATATGTTTGATGTGTCTCTGCATGTACACGCTTTCTCATGCGCATGTATTTGTCTCTTCCATCAAATTTCGTGCTAGGTTTGACATGGAATGCGTGTCCGATGCTATGTGATGTGTCATGGTGCATGGCATGAGTGACACTGGAAGCATGTAACATACGCGCGTGGTTAAACATTTCAGACATTCCCATGAAAGAAAACCTCTAGATGATGCATTCACATATGTCCCCATCGAATTGAAGGGTTAGGGAAACATCCTTTGCCTAAGAAAATTATTCGCATGGCTGTGATGCTCTATAACTTTTGATCAACCATTGAAACACAAAGGAAAAGTCTAGGAAAGTACGACGTGGTCCTGTAATGATTTAGTTCATAGTTTCCCTTCTTTTCTGCTGCCTCCTGCACCTGTTCCTCAAAGAATACTTCCAGATCCTGTTCAAAGTTCCAACTTCTCCCCTTATTCATTCCATTGAATGTTAAAAGCCATTGGAATTTCAAACTTCTTTCTCTATTCAGCATAAGAACTTAAACCGAACAGAGTTTACCACCTTAAAGAATGGGTCTAAGAAAAGGAGGAGACTCATCACATTTTAGACTTTTAATTTGTTTTGAATGAAATCAAGGAAATATTCGAATTTTAAACTAGTTAATTCCTACTCTTCATCACAAGAAACCCATTAAAAATTAATACCCTAAACGATGATATTAATGAGCTAAATAGTCGCCATTCATGAAAGTTCCTATCAGGCATATCCAGAAATTCTCCAGCTGGAACCAGGCAAATCATGAAGCACCATAGAAAAGGAAAATTCTAGTCCATCAAGTCCTTTAGGAGGTCGCTAATGATGTGTTAATTCTCTATATATCTTAAGTACGTTTTCCTTGTACTCTTCTACTGGTTGTTCTTTCCATGTTGCTCCACATACTAGAGCTTAAGCAACTTCCTGGTTGCTTCTATTTCTCCAACCACTCGCTTGAGATCCCATCGTGTCTCTTAAGAATAAAAATCACATTTTAGAAAAGTATATATTGTCTCCAGTAATTAGCGGTTTTCCTTTTTCATATATAATTTTTGAGAAAGAAATTAGCTATAAGGAGGTGGGGTTCAGAGAGATAGGGGAATAATTCTCCAGACTGAAGAACTTTAAAAAGAATTCAAGGGAATTGTTAGGAATGTGTAAACGGCCGGGTGAGACCAGTTTGAAATTTGAATAATCCCATTCCTAGTTTGAAGGGTAAATGCTGGGAAGATGTAGTCCACGGTACAAGTGACTCAAATATCGTTAAGGTAATCCTGGTTAATTTCCTAAGTTTTTTAATGGATGAAGACTTGGTTTATCCCTATTAGAAATAATATGCAATCAAATCATACCTAACTTGGCACCATACACGAGAAAGAAGGCTTCTCCTGGTACGTGCCATGTGGCTATACATGAAGCGCCAAATTTGCGTCAGAAACTATGGAATCCACCCTCCCAGCTCCACCAAAACCA
Organism: Cocos nucifera; assembly: GCA_006176705.1. NCBI lineage: Eukaryota > Viridiplantae > Streptophyta > Magnoliopsida > Arecales > Arecaceae > Cocos > Cocos nucifera. The sequence continues at coordinate 2,225,990 of QRFJ01000046.1, forward strand.
TGGAAAACCCAGCAGGACTTCCACAAGGGTGTCAACACGTATGTACCCACATCTAAAGCCAAGAGGAAGCTGCTAACCAAATATTAATGACGATATCCTGAGGTCAATCCCATGGGATTAGGTTCCACTGCCGGTTTCAAACTATAAGCTCCCACGTTCCAATAACCGACCCCTAGCTCCTCCACCACCAATTCCTAGCATATGCTATTCCACAAATTCATGGAAATCCCACGCCAATTTCCCTCGTGTCACCCATGTGAGTCTTACACAAAAATACCGAAACTAGAGGAAAAAAAAATTAAACGTAAAGAAAGGAAGCACCCATTGGACGGGACGATCCGGTCCAAAAGGTCTTTGTGGCATGCTGCCCAATACTCTAATCCCATTAGGAATAACGATTTTTCAATTTGGAATGTGAGGATGGCTCTTAAGAGATGGCAAGATAATATAAACGCTAGAGATGTGAAGAGCTTAATTAAATTGTTGATAGGGAATTATAGGGAAAAAGAAATAGCCCTTGCACTTAATCTTCCATTTGATTTGGACCAGTTATAATATTTTTTTTACAAAGATGATCCATTCCTAGAGAACTTCTGGACACTTACGACTCTGGTCCATCAAATATATTTCAGCCGTTTGTGTACCCAACGTCGAATACCCATAATCTGCTATTATGAACAAACTTATCTCGATATATATATATATATATATATCCCATAGGATATCCATGTGTCGAAAATTCGGCAAAATTGTAATGAACCAAATATGCAAGAATGAAATAAAAATCAGGGGTTAATTTCTGTAAAAATTTCTTTGTAACACGATGTACCAAAGAAATGCTTAATTAAGTGGTTTATATATGGAAATTTCATGCATAGACTAAGATTTGCAAAATCGAGCAAAGTCAAAGCCACCGTCCCTTCAAAGGAGCTGGCTTGCCTAATACCCTTCCTTCCACGACCCATGCGTCTACTCACGTGCATATCATGTGACCCTTGGTCTACATATACTCTCAATGCCCTTGCGTTCATCCTACCACCTTTCATCCTTTCCGCAGGGAGAGATCATCCCACCTCCTTTCATCCTTTCCTTAGATCATCCCTCCAGCTTTCATCCTTTCCTTTTGGTAGAGAGAGATCATACCACCACCTTTCATCCTCTCCTTTACGCAGAGACGCGCGCGCGCGCGCGCCCACACACACACACACACACACAGAGAGAGAGAGAGAGCATATGGCGAAGAACTTTATGTCGAGGGTGGCAATCATCGGCGGAGGGATCAGCGGCCTCGCAGCGGCTAAGCAGCTCGCTTCTTTCGACCCAGTGGTCTTCGAGGCCACGAATTCAATCGGAGGGGTGTGGAAGCACTCCTCCTACCGCTCGACCAGGCTGCAGACCCCCCGGGTGGACTACGAGTTCTCCGACTACCCGTGGAGAGACCGGACCGACCCCACGTTCCCGACTCACACCGAGATACTCGACTACCTGCATGGCTATGCCACACACTTTGGTTTGTGGAGGTTCATCAGGCTCCAGTCGAGGGTGGTCGAGATCCGGTTCCTCGGCGACCAGACCCAGGCCGGGTTCACCGAGCTTTGGGGGGCCGACGGGTCTCCCCTCGCCGGAAACCCCGTGTGGGAGGTCGGCGTGGTGACCAGCCAGACGGAGACCGTTGAGGTGGCCAGTTGCTTTAAAACTCGTTCTCTCTTATATCACCTACCTAATGGTTCTGGCTTCCTTTAAGAGATATATATATACACCTAACATGACATCCATCTCCTTAGGGTTTTCCCTTGATAACCATGGCACTAGCTCTACACCCATCTAGGACTTGTATGGCTAAGTCCGAGATGGGTGTACAGTTCTTGCACTCATATATTTCAGCTAGCATACAGAAATTAATCATGCCATGTAACTATAAGTTGTAGTAAATTGATTCCTACAATTTTAGGCTGTAGAGGATCCACTGGTGCCTTAGTAACAACACTATAACTACGTGAAGGGTTCATATCTATGACTTAATTAGTCCAAAAAATTCCATCTAGTTGCTAAAGAAATGCTAGCACTTAGGATTGGGACAGTTAAAACTCTTTCACATCATCTTTTGTTAATTAGTTGTAGAAGATTTCTTATTCTTTGTTATTTAAATGGTTTTTAATTTTTTTCCTAATGATTTATTTCAGTGGTACAAGTTTGAGTTTGTGGTGATGTGCATCGGGAAATATGGTGATCTAAAGCATATGCCGGTTTTCCCACATGGGAAGGGACCGGAGATATTCGACGGGACGGTCATGCATTCACTGGATTACTGTAAGCTTGATGAGGAAGCCACCAAGAACCTCATGAGGGGAAAGAAGGTTGTAGTTATTGGTTACAAGAAATCAGCCATAGACCTCGCCGTTGAATGTGCTGAGGCCAACCAAGGTATAGGCCAATATTATTTTGAAACTACTTCGTGAAGTTTGCACGTTCTTTTACGTAATAATCTCATGGACTTTTGCATTAATAAAAATAATCATATATCTCTTCCTCATAATTGTAAGCAGATCATTTTAGTTTTTTATTATAATTGAGCATTATTTATTTGAGAAAAAAATATGAAGAATAGGGATATGTTGACAATCATTAAGCCATTTCTCAATTGATATATTAAAATCTAACAACATGCTTAAAGATTTCAAGGTATATAAGCTAGCAAGAAGGAAAAAATAAACATGTAAGTTTTCACACACGCATGGTAGAAGAAAAATAATATGGAGGGAACCGATCATACACTGGAAGGTATTTTCTATAATTTTATCACATTCTATTACACGAAGGTGAGTGTCTACTTTATAATTAAGATTGCTCTAAGCTTTTAAAGAGACCCAATAAATGCTCTCTCTTTTCCGTTTTGGTGAAAACATCGTATGCTTTCAAGTGATTTTTCCTTGATTTTATGCATATATAAGATAAATATAACCTTCCCAAGTTAGAGGTTCACGATGACGTGAGATGATGGTATGTCTCTGAAAATGTTGGTTGGATAATGATTTCTTGTCACCTGTTCTCTACAGCGTTCTACTTCACATGCGTTTACTTTTTCATGATAAATGACAATAAAATGATAAATAACTCCCCCTAAGGTCAAAGTCAAGCATATGCTATGAAAATTTGACTTGTTTACTCGTGAAAAGATCTTAGTTCTGGGGAAGAAGAGATTTATGACGTGTTTCTTGGCCGAATAACAGAAGGAATTGAATGCCTCCAATCACAAATAGGAAGGACACAACTAAATTAATGGATAGCTGACTCTCGCAAACTGTTTTGGCAGGATAAGCTGATTTCTTAAAGCAACCAGCTACCTAACCTTGTACCTGGATCCAGGTCACATGTTAATTCCTTCATGCATAAACTAAGTAGCTATATTTTATTCGTTGACTTGTGCTTTGTGCTTTTTTTATTTACCTGTTATGTTTGGTGGGTAAAATAGACATAAAAGTTGACATATATTCTGAGAGTTTTTTATTTTTTTTATTTTTAATTTTATGACGTTATAATCATTGACTTGTGCCTTATGCGTACTATGTTGGAATGGTATGAAGGGCCAGATGGGCAACCTTGCACAATGGTCATCAGGACCTTGCACTGGACAGTTCCCTCCTACTCCATATGGGGCCTGCCTTTCTTCTTGTTCTATGCTACAAGGTTTTCTCAGTTCCTCCATGAAAGGCCTCATCAAGGAATCCTAAGATCTGCTCTCTGCCGCTTCTTAAGCCCATTGGTATTTGGCTATCTACTCTTACCCACCTTCCATATATATTGAGTTGGCAACAACAATATCGAATTAGTATTTTAAATTTTTAGAAAACCTTTAGCTATTATTTGGCTAATTTGTTGCATGAAAGAGAAGAATCTATGCCGAAACGTGCATGCACTCAATTTTTCAATATAATGGATTTGGATGACAAAGAGGAGTACAAAATTTTTGTTGGCTTCATGGATCGAGTAACACAGTACTAATTTATGCATTAGAATTATCAAGTCTTGCTGCTTGCTATTGACCTAGAATTTTCAACATGTTTGTCAGAGGAAAGGTGTTTCCAAGTTCATCGAGTCCTATCTCACATGGAAGCTTCCATTACAAAAGTATGGCTTGAAACCAGATCACCCCTTTGAGGAGGATTACGCATCATGCCAGATGGCAATATTGCCTGAGAACTTCTTCAAAGAGGCCGATAAAGGAATGATCTCATTTAAAAGGTCATCCAAGTGGTGGTTCTGGGATGGGGGTATAGTTTTAGATGACAACACTCAGTTGGAGGCTGATGTTGTGTTGCTAGCCACTGGTTTCGATGGCAAGGAGAAGCTGAGGTCCGTGCTGCCGGAGCCCTTCCGTGGATTGATGGTGAACTCTTCTGGTGTCATGCCACTCTACAGGTAAAAATTTCTTCTACGGTCCGTTTGGCTTCCAATGCTTCCAACAACTAAGTGTTGTCAAACAAACTGTGAATGCATCAACAATTTTCCATTTGATCAGGCACTACTGTTGTTTTCCCTTCTACGTACGTCTAGACCAATTAGAACTGTCAACAAAATGTCGGCACGTAATTTATCATATGAAGAGTACTCCCTCTTGATGTCTCTTCTACCAAGTATTCGACCAACTTGTCTTTCGCAAATATTGTTTTGACTTTGTTGATAAGTCATAGCCTGACGCGTTTACGTTTCATCTCACCAGAGGGCGTTTTCCTCGGTTCACGTTAATGTCATGAGCCATCAATGAGATAAACAACCATGCGTGTTATCATTAGCAAGGCCATTCTCACATTACGTACTAGATAGACGCTTATCCTTAATACATGCTTACGGTCGTCGACAAGCTAATTAAATAAATGTCCGGTTCAAATGACTCGTGGTGATTAAAGAACTTAGTTTAGTCCCATGACTTGTATTGATTTGGACCATGTTCAGTGAGAGGCCAGCAATTTTTACCTCAGATTTGATGACTTCCATAATTTTTGTTGAGTCTGTCTCTGAATTCCTCTTTCTTAACCATTGACCACCTTGCTAATAATTTTTTATTGTCAGTGGATCTAGCCTCAACCAAAATGAATTATCCCAAAATCTGCTGTGGACACAATGTTACGTTAGACACGTTCATGCATGCATGTATATGGCGATCACATCGATATATTCCTCTCAGCATTAATGTATGGGCACTGATCGCATGCAGGGGCACAATTCACCCTCTGATCCCCCACATGGCATTCGTGGGATACATCGAGAGTGTGTCGAACCTCCACACTTCGGAGCTGCGGTGCAAGTGGGTGGAAAGGCTGCTCAAGGGGCAATTCAAGCTACCGAGCGTGGAGCAAATGTTTAGGCTGATCGATGAGGAGACGGAGGTGATGAAGAGGACCACCAGGTTCTATCGCCGCCACTGTATCTCCACCTATAGCATCAACCACAGCGACGAGATCTGCAAAGAGATGGGATGGAAGCCATGGAGGAAGGGGAACTGGCTCTCAGAGGTCTTCAGCCCTTATAACAATCAGGACTACAAAGAAGAGTAATTAAGTTCAGAGAGAGCTCTAAACCATATATTACTCTCACTATCATCTTGGATCTACATATTAAGTGAGGCTATAGTACCATATGGAGTGATGGTTTTGATGATGACCTAAAGGACCAGAAAGGTCATATAATAATCCTTGTTATTTCAAACAAATTGATCATGTCCACCTTCCATCGTCCTTCCATCAGAAGGTTTTGTTGTAGCTAGTGTTTTGACCTGATGTAATGGTCTGCCATCGTTTTAAAGTCTATTTGTGTTATATATTAAGAATGAATAAGGAGTTCATATTTATTTGTGACTTCACGGCATTCTTATTTCATGTTTTTATCTAACTTTAAAATCCGTAAATCTTAATACAAAAATACCTAACCAACCCACTACACACGTATGTAAAACGCACGCATGCACTTATTCACTTACACATAAGCTCATTCAACGAGTTGGATATAGATTGGAAATCTTTTTTCTATACCTATTGAAGCAACTAAAAATCTCGTACCAATTCCTACATACCCATACCCAAGTTGGGTCAAGAAGAAGTGCGAGTCAGATTGGATTAAATCAAAAATTTATTTTATAAATATTATAAAATAATTATAATTTTGAAAGAGAGATTTATATTAAGATTATATTGGATTGGATTTGAGGTGAGGCATAAAATTATCGGTACTCGATCTAAATCCATTACAGATTTTTTTTTTAATAGAATCTATCTCTGTCCTGGGTTCTAATCAAATTGGATCAAATCCATCTCATTTGGATCAGGTTGGATATCGGGGGGGTCAACTAAAATTATCATTTCTATTCAAAAGGATTGATTGTTATGAAAAGTGGATGCATATTGATATTTGCTGCAAGCATGTATCCCTCCTCCAGATGCGTGGGTCTGGTGTTTAGGTAGCTAAATGTTGTTTCTTTGAACATTTGACATTTTTTTTTTTTGAAAAAGTGTGGAGAGTAGTAGAAAAAAATCCACTACTCACCAAATTTATTCATAAAAAAAATTAAAGAATTTATAGCTAGAAATTATAACTTTAAAATTCTCTACTTAGACAAAAGATGACCGCAAAAGACTTTACAAAGAAAAGTTTCAAAAGAAGATATTGTTAATTATATTAGTGAAGATAGAAGATTAAAAATCAAAAACCAAAAAAGAGAAGACTAGCTAGTAGTATCTATCCAAAAAGTTGCAATAAGTTGGATCTCATAAAAATCACAATACTGTTGTCTCCATCCTTGTCTCCCATCCATGCTACTATAATATAATGGATAAAGAGACAAGAAGTAGGATCAAATTATAGCTAATGAAGTCTAACATGAGAAGGTCCATCTAAAACAAAGTATAGCTCTACCAAAACATGAGATAATAATAGAGCAATCATCCTATACTAGTAGCATAACTTGGATAAAGAAGGAAGCATGTAGTGTAGTAGAAAAGAAGCCAAAGGAGATTAATCATCCTTAACTTTAGAGATTAGCTTCAAGTAATCTTCTTTTTAGTAAATTTCTGGCTAGAGAAACTGCACTAGAGTTCAATAGATTTGCAGAGAATGGTCCATCCTTGAAAACGATATATTACCTTTCTAAAAATAGCCTCTTCTGTTAAATTTTTTTTTAGAAAAATTTTGGAATTTCTTTCCTCCCAACAACTTGAAATCATAGCTGCAATCAGCATGAAAATTGGATTGAAGGATTTGAAATACTATTTACACCAATTAGAGCAAAATTGTAATACAGTGGATGGCACAAGAGGAGTTTTCAACCTGTCACAAATCCAAAATCAAATTTTGGAAACAAAAGGACAATTAATGAATAAATGATCCAAAGATTCAGCTATATCTTTACACAAAAAATAGACACCAACATTTTTGCCTATTTTTTTCGAAGAAGTTCTATGGTGTTTAGTTTATTAGGGAATGTCAGCCATAGCAAGTATTTATTCTTTAGTGGTAAATAGTGCTCTTCCAGACCATCTAACACCTCTACAGCTAAGGAAGTTATATAAGGCACATGAAGAAAAATTACCAAAAGGTTCTAATTGCCAAATAATCTTATCTTAATTCATATATATTCAGTTGCACAGCAGAGAGAATTGACAGTAAGTTGGATTTCTGCTGTAAAATAGATAGTTCGAATGCCCCAAATTCTGTCTTATATTGTAAAAAGATACCACATTTCCTTTTTTACCATAGCAATGAGCATTGAGATTGGAAAAATACCATTTTAAGAGGGACAAAACCAAGCCAACTGTCATGCCAAAAGGATATTATCAAGCATTTCCAACTTCAAATTTAACTCTATTTCAAATCGATGGCAAGGAGTTGACCACATCTCGCCACAGTCTAAAATAAAGTCTGCTAGGCTTTCAATTTTCTATAAGTTTGACCCTCTTATGATAGGCATCAGAAATAATTTTCCTCCATCAACTAGGATTTTCTTTGATAAATTGCCAATCTCATTTCGCACGAAGAGTTTGATTGAAAGAGTGAAGATCTTTGATGCCTGGCCCACCTTTTTTGGGAAGGCAGACCTTAGACCAAGAACCTTATAAGATATTGCATTGATTGATTCATATTGCATTGATTGATTCAGAGCCTTTCTAAAGAAAAGCTCTCCTAATTTTATCCAGTTTCTTGATGACCATGCAGTCAATTTATAAAGAGACATAAAGTAGATCGGAAGAGAGGACAAGACTGAGTTTATCAAAGTGAGTCTTGCACCTATAGAAAAAAATTTACTTTTCCAGCTACTAAACTTAAAATCAAATTTTTGAATGAGAGGTATAACCAATCCGATCTCTTGAGATGCCCTCCATTAAGAGGCAACCCCAAATATTTTAAAGGTAGAGGAGATTTACAATAGTTAAGCCAATAAGCAAAGTCAACATTAGATTCATCATTTGAGCTAATGACCACTATAGAGTTTTTTTGATAGTTGATGGCAAGACCCTTGAATAACTCAAAAGAGTATAGAATGTGTTAGAGATAAATCCCACTCCCACTGAAGTCCAGCCTGATTCTTAGCCTAATACAACTGATAATCACGGAAGAGATTCAATCAAAAATTCTTGTCTAGCGGTCGAACTCCATCGAACTCCTCCAGCGATTGAACCCCAACCGAACTCCTTCAGTGGCCGGACCTTAGCCAAACTCTTTCAGCGGTTGAACTCCTCCAGCGGTCGAATTTCTTTCGAATTTCTCCTTCAATCGGATGCCTCCAGGAGCCAAACTCCTTTCAAATTTCTCCATCAGTCAAGTTTCTCCAGGAGCTGAACTCTTTCCAAACCTCTCCTTCAGTCGGATGCCTCCAGGAGCCGAACTCCTTCCGGACCTCTCCTTCAGTCGAATTCCTACAGAAGCCGAACTCCTTCCGGACCTCTTCTTCAGTTAGATGCCTATAGGAGCTGAACTCCTTTCAGACTTCTCCTTCAGTCAAGTTCCTCCAAGAGCCGAACTCCTTTCGAACCTCTCCTTCAGTTGGATGCCTCCAGGAGTCGAACTTTTTTCGAACCTCTCCTTCAGTTGGATTCCTCAAGGAGCCAAACTCCTTCCGGACATCTCTTTCAGTCGAATTCCTATAGGAGCTAAACTCCTTTCGGACCTCTCCTTTAGTCGGATGCCTCCAAGAGCCGAACTCCTTCCAGACCTCTCCTTCAGTCAGATGCCTCCAGAAGCTAAACTTTTTTCGGACCTCTCATTCAGTCGGATTCCTCTAGGAGCCAAACTTTTTTCGGACATCTCCTTCAGTCGAATTTCTACAAGAGCCGAACTCCTTTTGAACCTCTCCTTCAGTCGGATACCTTCAGAAGCTAAACTTTTTTCGGATCTCTCCTTCAGTTAGATGCCTACAAGAGCCAAACTCTTTCCGAACTTCTCCTTCAGTCAAGTTCCTTCAGGAGCCGAACTTCTTTCGGATCTCTCCTTCAGTTGGATGCCTTCAGGAGTCGAACTCCTTTCGAACCTCTCCTTGAGTCGGATTCTTATAGGAGTCAAACTCCTTCTAGACTTTTTCTTCGATCGAACTTCTTCAGGAGCCGAACTTCTCTCAGACTTCTCCTTCGATCGAACTTTTTCAGAAGTCGAACTCCTTCCGAACTTCTCCTTCAATCGAATTTCTTCAGGAGCAGAACTCCTTCCGAATTTCTCTTTTAGTCAAGTTTTTCTAGGAGCCGAACTCCTTCCGAACCTCTCCTTCAGTCGGATGCCTCCAGGAGCCAAACTCCTTACTAACTTCTCCTTCAATCGGATTTCTCGAATTTCTTCAAGAGCCAAACTACTTTCGGACTTCTCCTTCAGTCAGATTTCTTTAGTAGATTACTTTCAAATTTTAGCTAGCATTTCTCTCAGATGATCTTCTCTAGTCGTATTCTCTTTAGAAGTTTAAACTCCTCTGAAATTGATGTATGTCAAAGCTCTTCACCAACCAATGCCTGCTTCCTCCGAATTTTGACTATTAAATCTCAACGAACTACCACATCACGGCAATAGATATCTCTCTCTGTAATAAATTCTACGTATTTTCGAGCAGCCCACTATCGAACGATTATGACCATCACTATCAGTCTGCTACAGGCTTCGTCTATAAAAAGAGATTCTTTAGATATGTTTTCTCTAAGCTCTCTTCTTCTTTCCAAAACTCTATTGAATTCTTGCCTGAGCACTCCATTTCTATTGACCAGAAGAGCTGACTTGATCATCAGAGGATCCTGCCAGGGCCACCATCACCGACTCCGGATGAAACTTTATTTGCAAGTCATCGATGGCAACCTCTTCTTCCTCTGCTCCAGCTCAATCCGGTATCAACCAGATTCTGCACCAACAGTTTTAAAATTTTTTTTTACTGCATCATTTAATAAAATTAAAAAATAAATAAAAAAATAAACTTTTAATGATTAATCATAATTAATTATATATGTTGGGGATAAATTTCACTCTCGTCGAAATCCAATCTGATGCTTAGCCTAATGCAATTGATAATCATGAAAGAGCTTCGATCAAAAATTCTCCTCCAGCGGTCAAACCCCACCGAACTCCTCCAGCGATCGAACCCCAGTTGAATTCCTTCAGCGGTCAGGCCCTGGCCGAACTCCTTCAGCGACTGAACTCCTTCAGTGGCTGAACTCCTTCCAAATTTCTCCTTCAATCGGATGCCTACAGAAGCCGAACTCCTTCCAAATTTCTTCTTCAGTCAAGTTCCTCTAGGAGCCGAACTCTTTTTGGACCTCTCCTTCAGTCGGATACCTTTAGAAGCCAAACTCCTTTCCGGATTTCACTCAAAACTCCTTCCGGAGTGTTTTCTTCAGTCGGATGCCTTCAGGAGTCGAACTCCGAACTCTTTTGGACCTCTCTCCTTCAGTTGGATGTCTACAGCAGCCGAACTTCTTTCAGACTTCTCCTTCAGTCAAGTTTCTCCAAAAGTCGAACATCTTCCAAATTTTTTCTTCAATCAAGTTCCTCCAGGAGTCGAACTTCTTTCGAATTTCTCCTTCAGTCAAGTTCCTCTAGGAGCCGAACTTCTTTCAGATCTCTCCTTCAATCGGATGCCTTCAGAAGCCGAACTCCTTCCGAACCTCATCTTCAGTCGGCCTCAAGAAGTTGAACTTTTTCTAGACTTCTTCTTCAGTCAAATTTCTTCAGGAGTCGAACTTTTTTCGGACCTCTCATTCAGTCAAATTTCTTCAGGAGTCGAACTTTTTTCGGATCTCTCCTTCAGTCGAATTCCTACAAGAGCCCGAACTCTTTTCGGATCTCTCTTTCAGTCGGATGCCTACAGAAGTCGAACTCCTTTCAAACTTCTCCTCAATCAAGTTCCTCCAAGAGCCAAACTCCTTCCAAATCTCTCCTTTAATCGGATTCCTCTAGGAGCTGAACTCCTTCCGAACCTCTCTTTCAGTCAGATGCCTTCAGGAGCTGAACTCTTTTCAGACTTCTCCTTCGATCGAATTTTTTTAAGAGCCGAACTTCTTTCGAACTTTTTCTTCAGTCAAATTCCTTCAGAAGCCGAACTTTTTTCGAACCTCTCCTTCAGTTGGATGCCTATAGGAGCCAAACTCCTTTCGAACTTCTCCTTCAGTCAAGTTCCTCCAAGAGTCAAACTTCTTTCGGATCTCTCCTTTAGTCGGATGCCTCCAGGAGCCGAACTCCTTCCGAACCTCTTCTTCAGTCGGATGCCTCCAGGAGCTGAACTCCTTCTGGACTTCTCCTTCAGTCGAATTCTTTGGATTTCTCCAAGAGCTGAACTCCTTTCAGACTTTTCTTTCAGTCGGATTCCTTCAGCGGATTACTTTCAGATTTCAGCTAGCATTCCTTTCGGATGATCTTCTCTAGTCGTATTCTCTTTAAAAATTCGAACTTCTCTAAAATTGATGTATGTCAAAATTCTTCACTAACCAACGTCTGCTTTCTTTAAATTTCGACTATTAAATCTCAACGAATGGCCACATCATGGCAATGAACATCTCTCTCCGTAATAAACTCCACGTGTTCTCGAGCAGCTCATTACCGGACGATTATGACTATCACTATCAGTCTGCTACAGGCTTCATCTATAAAAATTTTTTTTTAGATACATTTTCTCTAAGTTCTCTTTTTCTTTTCAAAACTCTGTTGAATTCTTATCTAAGCACTCTATTTTTATTGGCCAAAAGAGCTGACTTGATCGTCGAAGGGTCCTGCCGGAGTCACCACCATCAACTCTGGATGGAACTTTATTTTGTAGATCACTGATAGTGATCTCTTTCTTCTCAATTTCAGCTCGATCCGGCATCGATCAAATTCTACACCAACAGGATTGGCGCTAGAGGAAGGGCCCTCTATTTTTGAGGATCTCTTATTCTTAAAGAAATGCTCAGCAGCGATCTCTCTTCTTCCTCTCTAAAATTCTTCTTCGAGAAAAAATGCCTCTCAGAAAAGCTTTGACCCAACGATCAATGGTCTTTGCAGTCAGATTTCGTCCAAATCTTTCCACTCCCACTTCAGCCTCGACAACTTAGACTCCACCTGTAGCCATGGTGGATACGGAGCAATTCAACCTGCTGGTCCAGCAGGTTCACGATCTCTTGGAGGCAGTATAGGTCATACATCGATAAGCTTTGATATTGATTCGATCGAAGCAGGCTTCCTAAGAGCCCCATGATTCGATCTAGGAATGGCCGACTTGGACTACCCGACCTCTGATCTTCGAAAAGGAGAAGCAGAGGATGGAGGGCCCTTACTCGGACCATGACTCGACCCAGGAGAGGCTTCACACCCGCTCGACCAAAAAACCCTGAAGATCAACGATCGTGAAGATCTTCTTAATCAAAAGCTCCAAAAAATGAGCCAACGAATCGAAGAACTCCATCACGCTCCCTCCACCCACTGTATTGATATTTATACTGATTCTCTTTTTTTTCAGAAGATTATGCAAGAGCTCATCCCGCCAAATTTCGAGCTTATCCCGATTTGAAAACTACGACGAAACCTCTGATCCAATCAATCATTTGGAGGTCTCTCGAACTATGATGCTATTCCATGGCGCACCAGATGCCATCTTATGCCGAGCTTTTTCGTTTACCTTAAAGAAAGCAGCAAAAAATTGGTACTCAGCATTGAAGTCGGATACGATCTTCACCTTTAACTATACGAGCCTTCAGTTTGTAGCTCACTTTATCAGCAGCCGACGTCCATGTCGAGGTTCGAATTTTTTGATGAATATCATGCAAGAGGAAGAATCTATCCAGATTTATGTCATCCAATTTAATATTATTGTATTGGAGGTCTGGAATCTGGACCAATCTGTTACAATGACTGTACTCAAGAATGATCTTCAGAAGAATATTTTGCAGCAAGAAGTATCTCAAAATTTTAATCGATTTGGCCTAGCTCGGGCTAAGAAGATATGCTGAAAGATTTCAATTGAGAGATCGAGCTGCAGGGTGGGAGTCTAGTAAATCACGATTGATTAGGATCAGAATATGAGTTTTGATGAACGCTCAGGGAAATGAGAGCGCAAGCGACTCGAACTCCTGCGATCATCACAAAAGAAGCCCGATGGAAAGGCGCGAGAATTTTTTTTTTAAAAATTTCATAAACTACTCCGCCAAGTCGACAATCTTCAAAAAGTTGATCTAAAATTAAGAGAATATCAGCCAAGGGTGCTACCACAGCTAGAATCACTAATGATAGAAGAACAATAAGATATCTGCCGGCCTTTTGACTCATCAATGCTATCTTTGGAGGGCTTAGTAATTGATGAGCCATCATTCTCAGCCTCAAAGTCAAAAAATTTATCTCAATTGGAAATGCCCGTTATGAAAAAGAGAAGGTTGTGTCCGGTCCAAAACTATCATCTGAAGGAGCTCAGAAGAACAACACTCCCAACAACTTAACTCAGAGATTCTGAGAATGTACTATCGATAATTTTTATTTTAAAACTTCTCCATTTCATGTTATTGTTTCTTAGTGCAAAACTATGTGATGACAGAAAAAAAAAACAATCAAAAATAGCCATATTAGAAATAAGAAGAAACCTTCCTAAATGGATAAGTTGAAGATCTCATCATTTTAGACGAGATGGGGAGATCCTAACAACGATCCTTATGTGTCCCCAACAGTCCATTATAATAGAGAAGAACCTCATCCTAATATGAGCATTCAAGAATCCATTCATTTTAGATGAGAGGGGAGAGGCCCTGACAATGAGCTTATGTGCCCCCACAGTCCATTAGAAGAATAGAAGAAAAAATCTCATCCTAAGTAAGCAAAGTCGAAAATCTCATTTCATTTTAGATGAGATGTAGGGAGAAGGCCTGAGAGGTCTTTGGCCTCATAGTATTAGGAATCCTGGAGAAGAACCTCATCCTAACATTCAAACAAATGACCTCAATTCAATTTTAGACGAGATGGGAGAGAAGTTTCGGACAATGGTCCTTATGTGCCCCTATGGCCCATTAGAAATGGGAGGAGAAACTCATCTTAACATGAGCAAAGTTGAGGACCTCGTTCATTTTAGATGAGGTGAGAGAAAAGGCCCCGATAATAACTATAAATATGTCCCTATAGCCTGTTAGGAATAGGAGGAGAATCTCATCCTAGCATGAGCAAAGGTCGGAACCTCATAGACCAAAAATGAGAAGAAGAAAGAAGCTCGGTGGAGAATTCTTACACATATTTTTCCACGATAACCTGACTACGTCAAATGCAAAAGGCAGAACTTTATCCTAATTTATAAGAGAGATCCTAGTTTGACATCTACAATAAGTTCGGCATCCACAACGAGCTCGGCATCCACAACAAGCAGCAAGCACGAAAACCCAGGACTAGAATTCTTCCTCGAGCTTCAACTTCAATTTCAACCTCGATTTAGATAAAAAAAATTCGAGCTTTCAACTTCAACCCGATGTGAGATTATAAAATCTTCTTCGGAGCTTCAACTTCAACTTCGACTGGAGATAAGATCTTCCTCGAGTTTCAACGTCAATCTCGGCTGGAGATAAGATTTTCTCCGAGCTTTAACTTCAACGTCAATCTCGACTGAAGATAAGATCTCCCCTTCACTTCAATTTCACCTCAGTTGGAGAAAATTTCTTCCCGAATCTTCAGTTGGAAAGATAAGAGCTCTCTTCAACGATTGGAGATTGATATCTTCCCCAAACTTCAACTCACTAGGAATAAGATCTCCTCCGAGCTTCAATCCTTCAATAGAAGATAAGATTCTCTAAACTCGGCTTGAAAGAGTCCCCCCGAGCTCAATGCAGGCCTCACAAGAGATAGATCTTCTTCAATCTCGTTGAGATAAATTCTCCTTCAACCTCGCTGAAGATATAAGATCTCCCTGAGCTTTCATGCCAACCTCAAAGGAGAAATCTTCTTTAACCTCAGCTGGGAGATAAGATTCTCCGAGCTTCAACCTGAACGGGTGGCAGAGCATGAAGAGAACTTCAGTAGTCACCTTTTATTTTTTTCTCGAATTTCAAACTCGGAGGTCTCAATCGAAGTTCAGCCTGATTTTTACCTATGCAACTGGGTCTAACGGAAGAGCTTCAATCGAGAATTCTCCTCCAGATCAAATCCATCGAACTAATTACCCCAACCAAAGGATAAAATCTCCTCCATCAGAAGACAACGATTTTTTCTTCAGTCTGGTCTCTTCACGAAACTCTTTCGGACGTCCCTCAGTCTAATGCTTCAGAGCAAATCTCGTCTTTTTCGAATTTCCTTCTAGTTCCAGAAGCTCTCTTCGGACCTCTCTTCAGGATAAAAAGGGAGCCGAGCCTTTCAAACTCCACTTTCAGTTGGATTGCCTTTAGGAGGTCGAACTCCTTCGAACTTCTCCTTAGTCAAGTGAGCCGAACTTCTTCTAAATTCTTCCTTCAGTCAAGTTTCCTATGAGCCGAACTCCTTCCGGACCTCTCCTTCAGTTGCTCCTCCAAGAGCCAAACTTTTGGACCTCTCCTTCAGTCGGATCTTCCAAGGAGCCAAACTTTTTTCCGACCTTTCAGTCGGATTACTTATGAGTCGAACTCCTTCCGGAGTCTTCCTTCAGTCAGTTCCTTTAGGAGCCAACTTTTTCCGAATCTCCTTCAGTCGTTTGCCTACGGAGCCTCCTCTCCCAAACTTCTCTTCAGTAAGTTTCTTTAAGACTAACTTCTTTCGAATCTCTCCTTCAGTCGATGCTCCAGGAGCCAAACTCCTTCCGAATCTCTCTTCAGTCGATACCTACAGGAGTCCGAAACTCCTTTCCAAACTTTTCCTTCATCAAGTTTCTCTAGGAGACCAAACTCCTTTCGACCTCTCCTTCAGTCGAATGCCTACAGGCCGACTTCTTTCGATTTTTTTCTTTCGTCGAGACTCCCTTTCGAGACTTTTCCTTCGAAAACTTTCTAGGAGCCAACTCCTTTTGAACTTCTCTTCAGTCGGATTCCTCCAAGAGCCAAACTCTTTTCGGACCTCTCCTTCAGTCGAATGCCTATAGGAGCCGAACTTCTACTAAACTTTTTCTTCAGTCAAGTTTCTACAGCAGTCGAACTTCTTTCAGACCTCTCCTTCAGTCAGATTTTTATAGGAGCCGAACTACTTCCTGACTTCTCCTTCAGTCGGATTCTTTCAGAAGCCGAACTTCTTTCGAACTTCTCCTTCAGTCGGATTTCTCCAGCAGATTACTTTCAGATTTCAGTTAGCATTCCTTCCGGATGATCTCCTCTAGCCGTATTTTTTTTAAAAGTCCGAACACCTCTGAAATTGATATATGTCAAAGCTTTTTACCAACCAATGCCTGCTTCCTCCGAACTTCGACTATTAAATCTCAACGAATGGCCACATCACGGCAACGGACACTTCTCTCTATAACAAACTCCACGTAGCCCCGAGCGGCCCACTATCGGACGATTACGGCCATCACTATCAGTCTACTATAGGCTCCGTCTATAAAAAGGAATTCTCCATATACATTTTCTCTAACCTCTCTTCTTCTTTCCAAAACTCTGTTGAATTCTTTCCTGAGCACTCCATTTCTTTTGGCTAGAAGAGCTGACCTGATCATCGGAGGGTCCTGTCAGAACCACCACTACCGATTCCGGACGGAACTTTATTTTGTAGGTCACCGACGGTGACCTCTTCCTTCTCAACTCTAGCTTGATCCGACGTCGATTAGATTCTACACTAACAGAATCAATAATGACCTGGTTCATCTGAGAAATGGATCATGGATATACATGTGGGCTTACAAGTCAAATTAATCTTGAATGAATTAAATGGGTCAAATGTACCATAGTTGATAGTGGTCATTCTATGTTGATCCGAAATACGGTTTGGGATATAAATAATGGGTCATCCCGTGGTGGTTGTTTCGTCCGTCTTTGTTGAAAAATTCAAACAAGCCCGACCCTGAGCCATTTGCATTCATGGATACTTTGGTTTTCTTTTCAATTATCATTTAAGAATGCATTGGCCAAAATTTTACTCGGCTTAAGTCAAAGAAAGTTATGTGTTTGAGTACTGTTTGAATGCTATCAAGTGAAACCTTTAACAGATCCAATATCCAAGGTGCCAAGATGAAAAGAATCAAATCAAAGGATATTCTCTTTGTACAGGCCCCTCTTTTTGGAATAAATTTTGGTGATCGACTCTGTGTGTAAGCATAGAAGTCTCCTTGGTTTGCCAAAGGATGCAAATCACTTTCAATACCATCCTAGAGCTTTATTTAGGTGAAGGCCTGTCAAGTTAATCACGTAGAAAAGATGTAGTAAATTAACAAAACATCATGCTAGAATAGCTACCATCGACCTTCTAGTACTGTAGATGTATCTGTTTGGAAACTCACAATTAACTCATGCTACTAGTTCCTTTACAATGATGGTATCTTTTGTCAAAAATAAAATATTTATTTAGCTTGTTTTAAAAAATAGACTGCATGCTTGCGAAAAAGGTTGGACAATTACTTTGATCGTTCATTATATGGTTCAATCATAAATCGTTTTCTGATCAAATGTCTCTTGACTAGAAGCATTTGTTCTTCAATGCTATCTTGTCTAAACTTGAATAGATGGCCGCAGAATCTTCAAGAGCTTTGGACAACGTGGAGAGGGAGGAAAATGAAAGCATAGACCGACCAACCATGTATGCTGGCAAAAATTTAGCATGCATGTACGGAACTCAATATTTTTCAACAAAGACGCTCGTCAAAAGCAACTATTCTACATAGAATTCTACGTTCTTTTCAGCTTTGGAAAAGCATACACACAGATGCTTCTAAGAATGGCCAAAGTTACGTTCTGAATTCTTTGACGTTGTCTAACCTTACCGCCTAATATTCTTCTCTCTGTGACTCCTCTCCAACTTCCTCCTCGCCCCCTCCACTTCTCTCCACTATAACTCCTTATTGCAACTGTACACATTCTTCTTGACATTTAAATAAATCTCAAGGAAGCAATTCGCTTCCTCAATTTTTTTCCATCAAGAGAGAGAGAGAGAGAGAGAGAGAGAATAACAACACAAGGATGTAGTTGTTTGGGAGAGGTTCCAAATTCAAAATTAGACACCGTAATCAATTTTTTTAAATTAAAGCACGATCTTTCTTTCTTTTTTTTTCTCTGTTACCCAGGCAAAGCAAGCGGTAAGGAAACAAGTAAAACGGGAGGTGCTTGTTCTGGTCCGGTTGCTGGCCTGGCTCCCACGTGGCCACGGTCCGAATGAATGGAGGCATGAAAGCCTGGACATGTGCACGGAGAATATGAGCTGGTGGCCGTTGATCATGGAGGGTCACAGCCCTTGCCATGCGGTGGGCCGGGTCCATACAACTGATAGGGGCGGTCCCCACCCACACTCTTTTTTCTCGCCGTAGGGATACAGTTTCGCTTCACATGTCCTGCAATTGCGCCGGTGTTAGAAATGTCTTTACCAGAATGCCCCGCCGGTGGTCCAAATTGTTGTGTCCTTTCCGGGCCGAGAATACCTCCATGGGCTTTGAAATGGGATTGCATGATCCATGACGGTACTCGGTCCAGGACACCAGAGATGCCTATGAATGGGTTCCTTAATATGCCAAGCACTGGGTGGGGCCATTAGACACTGGTTCCTATATGAGTCCCACCTAAACCTCATTGACGGGCTATGAACAAGTCGGGGGTGGTGGGCCTTGATTCCTCAAAGATTGAGCTGATCTCTGGTGTCAGTGAGTCCAAGCATTTATTTTATTTTATTTGGAAAAGTGGTATCCAATGGCGAAAAAGTGGTGTAAATTCTTTTCAAGTCTATCAAAATCCGGAGTATACCAGTTGTAGCCATATC
The DNA here is from genome assembly GCA_006176705.1 of Cocos nucifera. Lineage (NCBI taxonomy): Eukaryota > Viridiplantae > Streptophyta > Magnoliopsida > Arecales > Arecaceae > Cocos > Cocos nucifera. The sequence continues at coordinate 2,245,313 of QRFJ01000046.1, forward strand.
TTACATCTCGGCTTGCTATTCGACCGAGCCCACAAAGTTGCGAATAGTTGTAGGGTGGCCCTCGTCTAAAGCCCATAGGTTGAACTCGATTGGGCTGCACATCGCCAGTCAATTTATACGGGAGCATCTCGTGAAGCCCATAAGGTGGACCAGCTACGTTAGCATAGAGGTGCTACAGGACTAACAATAATCATTCAATTTATGGCGCTCATCTCCCTTTAGGAAGATAGCATTTAAAATCATTGAAACGTGAGAGAGAGAGAGAGAGAGAGAGAGTACCACATCGTTTGGTTCTTCTCTCTCATCTCAAACACTTTTATACCAGTGAAAGAGATAAGGAGGGAGATGGAGATTGGTGGCTGATTCCTATTTGTCTGCTGCTCCACCTCTTCACAGGACTGGTGATGCAAGGATTGGTGGGAATAGGTTCTCTCAATGTTATATATCCTCTCAGTTGTTTTCTTCTTTTTTTTTTTTTTTTTAAATCTTTCTAGTAAAGAGAACCAATAGATAAGATCACTCTCCTTCTATCTTTATTTTATTTCATCATGAGATGCTGTGTTTTGTGATGAGTAAACGTGTCCATTTAAGATAGTATTAAGTTCATCCATAGGTTTGTACATTTTCCTTTATAATGGAAGAAAAGTGTTGGTGCAGAATTTGGTTGATGTTGGATCGAGCTGGAGATGAGGTCGCCGCCGATGACCTGCAAAATAAAGTTCCATATGAAGTCGGTGGTGGCGGCTCCGACAGGACCTTCCGACGATCAAATCAGCTCTTCTGGCAAACAGAAATGGAGTGCTCAAGCTAGAATTTGGCAGAGTATTTGGAAAGGAGAAGAGAGCTTAGAGAAAATATATCTGGAGGATTCTTTTTATAGACGGAGCTTGTAGCGGGTTGATGATGACAGCTGCAGCTGTCTGGTAGCGGACCGCTTGAGGTCTGGCGAGTCAGTCACGAGAGAAGCACCGTCTGAGTAGATTGATGGTGACAACCATCGCCTGTAGCGATCGTTATCGCCTCAGCAGCATTGATAGTGACGGCCGCAGCCTTCAATACTGAGCCTCTGGGCCGATGAAGGGATGAAGAGCTTTGCTATATCATTTTAGAAGTTCGGATCCAAGAGAATACGGCTAGAAAAGATCATCTGGAGGAATGCTAGCTAAGAAGAGGAGTCCGGACTCTGTAGAGATTCGATCAAGAGAGATACAAGGAGTTCGTCTCTGTAGGCTCCGACTAAAGAAGAGATCCAAAGGAGTTCGGCTCCCTAGGTACGAATCCGACGAATGAGAAATCGGAAGGAGTTGGGCTCCCGTAGGAGTTTTGATGAAAGGAGAAGCTCAGAAGGAGTTTGCTTTCGTAAGAAGTCCAAACCGAAGAAGATGTCGACTGAAGAAGTCCGACTGAAGGAGAAGCTCGAAAGAGTTCGGGTTTGTAGGATCCGATGAAGGAGGAGCTCCAGAGGAGTCCGGCTCCCATAGGTCCGATGAAGAGGGATCGGAGGATTTGGCTGAGGACAATCCGAAAGGAGTTTGATTCTGTAGATATCCCGACTGAAGAGAATTTGGAGAGAAGTTCCTTCTGAAGAAGTTCGACGAAGGAGAAGTCTGGAAGGAATCTGCTCCTGGGAGGAGTTCGGCAGAAATTCACCGTTGGGAGTGTTCGACTGGGGCTTCGGCCGACCGAAGAGATTTGGCTGGACTGGCCGCTGGAGTATGCGCCAGCTGAAGGGGTTCTGCTGGGACTCGGCCGCTAAGGAAGTTCGATCTGCTGAAGAAGGTTTCGGTAAGGTTCGCGTTGAAGCTCTTTCGTGATTACCGGTTGCATTAGGCTAAACATCAGGCTGGACTTCGGTAGGAACGAAATTTATCCCCAATAGAAAGGATAGGAATAACTACCAATAGTTAGAATACCATCCTTTTTCGGGAAAAATTTGAAGACAACGCATGATCACTTCATAGACCTTAGTCACGTCCTTTCGTTTAAAACAGAGCGCACACCGCAAGTATTTTTTACATTAAAATCTGTGGTTTCGGCATGTTTCGATTTCAGCTTCTCGCTAAGAGGAAAATGAATTAATACCCCTATTAATGCTTTGATCATTCTTGTTCCTGATATAACACGCACGTTTTATTGGTGGAAACAAAATGGACATTGTATTTTGCTGTTAATTTTGGTGCATAGTTAGAAGGGATAAAGATAGTAAGGCATATCACACTGCTATTTATCTTTCACGATCACAAACGTTTGACATTCTTCAATGCCACTCATGTATCCTCGTAACCATGGAGATAAATACTACTGTTTGCACATTTCATGAACTCTTGTGCTTTAAGTTTAGTAATAAGTTAATCACTAGAGGCATGTTTAGAAACAACATTCTATTATAATATATTAATATTTTATAAGTACCAAGTTTTGTAGTCTTTGAGTTTATACTTGTTATGAAAAACTCTTTATTCAAGAGGATTTTGGGTACCTCCTATGGACCTATAGAAAAATTATTTTGTTTTCCCAGATAAGGATAGGAAATAACATGATATTAAAATGTAGATCATCACTAAGTTTGCATAATATATATCTTGACTCTTGTACATGCACTAGGTGGTCTTCGCCACTTTTCCTGGCTTTCATCTATGTGGCTATTACGAATCATTGATTGTGAGGGTGGGGTATCAAACTTATAACCGAGAAAATATAGGTTTCTGATTTAGATTATGCACACACAACACATCAGTTTGAACGTATAATTGTTCTGCAATGGTCCAAAAAAAAAAATGCTAGCATCCACTAGGTCATACCCACGGCCAGGTCATATGATCATTGAATAGTTAACAAAGAAAAAAATTGCTAATTAAATTACTAGTCTCATAGACAGATCCTCTTTTATCCCCTTTGAAGGGTGAAAGGTAGAAAGGTTGGCAAGGTTGGTTTATGTTTTGGCGTTTGATTTCTTTGCGGAACAGGTAGAAAGGAGCAATTTACTACTCAGAAGCATTATCAACTCTTCCAGCTCTATAGGTCTAAATTTCTTCTGCTATTGCTGCAGCTTTGAACCATGCTGCAAATTTGGCAACCATGTTCTTGATAGCTAAATGAGAGAGAGAGAGGTGCATGGAGCATTGGTCTTTTAAACATGATGGAAGATGCCTTTCCAAAAGGTCCAAGTTTTCTAGGGGCATATAGAGAGGAAAAGACACACAACAAATGGGTTGCGTTAGTAGATGGAGATTCTCCTGTCAGATTCATAGCCGTTGCCGTAGCTAGGTTTCAAGTAGTTTGGTCCAGAGTACAAAGCTTGCAGATTCTGCAATGCTAGATAATTACCAAAATACTCACACGCACATCACAAGATCGCTGTGGCACCATTTGCTTATTTACCAAACTGTGAATTAGCTTGATACAGTGACCAGGGTTACTTCTCACCTTTGTCTCTAGGGCCAAGATGCTGTGATGTGATGAAGAAGAAAATGATCCTTGAACCTTATATGCACTTTTTTTTTGGGGAATTGGTCTTTTTAATGGAGAGCTGGGAGCTTTGCAACAGCAATTTGAGGAGGCCTAAGACTGGGATTCTACAAGTCTGTTCCCATAATGATTGAACTAACTAAAGGACCAACGGAATATAGCAAACAGTAATTACCACTACCACAGATACGACTTTAGCCACCTAAGAAACAGATGAAAGGGCTCAATACTAGCAATTTTTTTTTTGAAAAAAAAAAAACTTACCAAAATACCGAATTGCTAGAAAAAGAGCATTTATTGCTGCAATTGAGTTTTTTGGAGCAACAATAACAATAGCAGCAATGCGGGTCTCACCTCCACAAGTAATTTCGTAACTTTAGAAACTCAGAATAAAGACTTGCAGAGTTGATTAGAGTACTCTTATGTTATCCATCTTACTACACCTTTCCTAGAACTACTTCCACGGACGTTCTTTCTCAACTTCCATATCTGAATTCAACCAACTTGCATGCTTTAGCCTTTAACTTTGAACTTGACCTTAAATAACAAGTTGGGGTATATATTAGCAAAAGTTGACTCGTTGGATTTTCAAAATCCAGCCCGAATGTCGCTCTATCAAGAATTACCTAGATGACACTTAGAATCAGGATTTCTAAATGGGCAAAGGTACCAACAACTTGGGTACAAACCCCTCGGTGAATTTTCAGAGAAGTTTAATATTGTGGTCAGAAAACTAATACGCTGGTTGGTATTGAATTGTTTTGCTATTACTTGCATGTTAACCAATCTATTGTTTGGTTTTATCAACGAGGGAAGAACTCTTTGGCCTAAGGGCTTTCCCATGTTTAACCTTCTAAGAAAAAGGAAGGAGAAAAATATCAAGCAATTCATATAGTTTTAACAATAAAAAAGGATGGAAGTTGATATGCATTCCAAGGATTACATATACTTTTGTTTTCCATTGTAATATCATCATAAATTGGTAGGATTATAAATATGGTATGTTATATCAGAAGTAGTTGAACAAATTTTTTTCTCAGATTTTAATATTTAATGCATTTTAATTTTGAAAATATCAAGATATTATTAAGGGGTTTCTTACCATGGTTGTTAGGTTAGCAGGAGAACAACATTTCAACAGAACTAACAATTCAAGGTTCATTTCAAGAAGTACTATCGATAAACGTTTATGTGTAACTTTTCCATTACCAACGTCTAATGGTTAGTTTCTGTTAGGGGTGTCAAAAGGATGAGTTAAGTCATAAGTTCTGATTTATTTTTTTCAATGAAAATGAAGCTCCTTTTTCTTTTGTTGTTACATTATATTCAGTACAAAATTCTTGTATCTTAACAAGCCTTTTTATTGGAAACATTAAAGATGAGAAGATAATAACAATAATTATGATGAATAAGATCAACTATCAAAATTGAGCAGCTGTCTCACTATGATAGCCATTCTGGATCCCAACTTTCAATTTCTCCAATATCCAAGCTGCAAGGCAAAAATAAGCAAATCCAAAATAGAAACAAATCAGTTCCAATATAATGAATATAATATAAGAATCCTTTTTATGAGAAGATTTTATGAGTCAAATTAAGCCCATACTCAGTTTAGGCAGCTCATAGCAAAACTTATGATATTCTTGCAACTCCAAGTTCGTATTTAGATCCAAACAAGTAGGAGGTCAGAGGCATTGCTAAAATCTCAATATGGATATGATTGAATTGATTGTAAAACCCCTAGACATTGACATCTTTATGGATGACAAAAAAATTTAAGCATGTGTTTGGATTCTAGAACTTCAAATGCATCAAACAAATGGAATACAAACACATCAGAGCCAAAAACATTGCTGTAGAAGTCCTATTAATTTCAAAGAGTATAGAGCTTTCCTTACCATGGCAAGGCTACATCTTTTAAGTAGTCCTCTGTGGGGTTGTAGTCATCCATCTGTTGTTGTTGCTGCAAGAGGTAGCTGTCCTTGATATCCCCTGAATAGCCATCACTCAACCAAGATGGTGTGTCCAAAAACTCATTGAACACATGAAACCTATCTTCCTCTGCTCCTGTTATCCTTTCATTACGGCTTCCCTCCATGTTCTTGAGGAATTTACTCCACCATATGGACGTGAACAAGTTCATCGTGTCATTCCACTCCATGTCATACTGTTCTCCAACTGAACGGATCTCTGCGATCTCCTCATTATCCATCACTGGATGCAATATTATTGTAGAGATAGGATCCGATGCCACATCAGATGCATGTGGAGACACATCCAAGATAGAAGGTATTTCAAGACCTGACATGGTAGGAGGAGAAGAATAAGAATAGGAAGAGCAAGATGATGATGGTGATGGTTGGATTGGTGGATTGTTGGTATTGTTGTTGCAAAAGGACATGTCAAGGTTGTGAAGCCTTGAATATTGAGATTTAGGCCTAAGGGTTGGTTAGGGAGCGGAAGGTCCAGATCATCAGCAATGGATGGTGGTGGAATTGATGGATAAGCCCAAACAGGAGAAGGGTGAAGAAAGGGTGAGAAAGAGGGATACTGATGGTAGTAAGGATAGGTGTAATTGGGTGGATATAATCTAATATTTCTCCTAGAATCTATCAACCCTTGGTGTGGCTCCTCCAAAGTTGGTGGAGATGGATAGAGAGCAGACGATGGTGTCAAATCTTGTTCTTGTTTTTGTTGTTGGTGGTCCTGTTGTTGTTCCTCATTTGCTTGTTTCGTAGCTGCTCTATGAAACTTGAGTGCAGCCACAATCTCTCTTCTAGCTTCTGCCATATTAAGTATCCTTTCTTGATAAGGTCTACTTGTGTGGAGTCTTCTTCTCACTTGTTTCTTAGATGGCTGAGATTGTGGTGGTGGAGGTGGTGATTGTTGTTGTTGGACCTCACTAGTGCATTGAGTATGCTTAGCAAGGTCTTGTGAAAGCCCATCTCCGATCACTATATTAGGGGATTTTGGATGTGCAGGAGCTTTGGATCTGGAGGAGCTCAATTGCTTTACGAGACTACGGATGTAGGCACTAGAGAGATGAGACTCATCTCTGAGCTTGGACCTCTCAACCTCCATGTTTACGTTGTTCTCAAAGGAGGAGTGGTTTCTCATCTATATGATCTCTCTCTCTCTCTCTCTCTCTCTCTCTCTCTGTGTGTGTGTGTGTGTTCCTTATAGGAGTAGGGAAGGAATTTGGAGGCAAGGTGGAATGGAAGAATAATGGGGGGCCTTTTCTTGATTCCGGATGCCAAGTACACGGAACAGACTTCGTTGCCTGATGGGAGCCTCGAAGGGTTGCCGTATATAGTATGACTCTCTAGGATTTCTTATCTTATTATCCCTGTGGCAATCCGAGGATCATTTTAGTTGCTGATATATTTGATATTTGAGTGGGGATGATCATAGACCTATCATTTGGAGAATCTAGAATATGCCAGTTTTATTTACTTTTGAGGGTATAGATGCCAATTTTATTTAGGAAAAACGAAAAATGCTTCAGACTCAACATGACGCTTATTTATTCAACGAAAAAGATTTTTGTGTGCATGACCAAACTTGGGCTATTGGATTCGAAGTCCAACGTCACCATGGAAACCATTTTTCCCTGTTTTCTGGTCATTGGTTAATATTTATTATATTATCAACATTGTGGTCTTGGTAACGACTAAGAACCTGAAACGACCAAACACCTGCGGGCTATAGATGGCATAAGATACCATTTTTTTTTTTTTTAATGGTCATTCTTTTCAAAACGAATAATAATTGTAATAAAATAAAATAAGAAAACCTCCCCTCTGAGTGGTTTACTTTTTTATTTAATGGTAATATTTATTTTTTTTATTGGGTGTCAACTGACCCGATCGTGACCAAATGGTAGACCAGAAAGTTGGGCACTGCGGAGTTTGGCAAGCATCACACAGCTTCGGCTTCATGAATCAGACGGCTATAATAGTTAGTCAGCACTCCGATATTTCCACCGTTTACTGGGCATTTAAGGCGGAGTTCGAAGTCCAAACATTGGAGGACCTCCCCGCTGGTCTCGTCTCCTATGGAGGTGGTGGGTGGCACCACCCACCCCTCCATGATCAACGGCTAGCTCCCCTCCTATGTGCCACGTGGCATCATACAAGAGGACGACGTGAAGGCACGAGTTTGGCGGCTTCGGGTCCACGGGATCCCACCTGACCGAATCCACCACCCCTTCACCCTTGGGACATGCCCAAGCCCAAAGGCCCATCTGGGGCATTTAGGTAACAAAATTGGCCCTCGGTTTACCACTATCATTTATTGGGTGCACCGAGCCACAGTGATGGCCCTAGGCTTCTCAGAGAAGGTCAGGCCTTGCCTTCTCTAGCCCAAAGGAATCTGGTCCCCCAGCTATATAGGAGGGGGTGGGGGGGGTGCTGGTGGGTGTGGTGGACCATTTCATCAAAGCACAACTTACCAATTCAATCACCACATACTAATGAGATCAGCTTAGTAATTTGCTAGCTTCTAGAAGCTTCTAGATAAGCCCAAATGGCTATCAAATTGTGGTTGTCATCCAATTAAGGACCATTTGATCCTGCCATGGGTAGGCAAGTTGTGCGGGGACGCGTGAATTATACCACCCTGGGGGGTACCATCTCGGAGGTCCTCCATTGTGTTGAAAATATGTTTTTGGATGTTATTTGTAATAATTATCATTTGATTATATGACAGAATCAATCATCATTTGACTTATTTCAAAATCAAATTTCATAAATCAATTCAAAAACAATATATTTCATTCTTAAACATTGGTATAATCAAATAGTGTGATTATTTCATTTTATTTTCTTTAAAACAGCTTGCTGCAGCCACTGAAGCACGGAAGCAAACATTATATCCCGCAAGAAAACCTTCAGCTCACAAACAAACTAGATAACGGTTGGTATTTTAATTATGACAGCTTAATGATAGTTTTTTTTTTTTTCTTTGGAGAGAGCTAAGGGGATGTTTGTGCCATTGAAACCTCGGTACCCGAGTTTTCTTCCTTTAAAATCAATGGAGAGAGGAGAGTGGGGCCCACCTGGTGGGCCAGTGCCGGGGCGGTGGCGTTTCTTGAGTATGGGTTGGATAGGGTTGTGCCTCCATTAATGAGCAAGTTGCGTTCGGAACTTGACCAAGTTTGGGATCTAGATGGTGGGACCTGCATCCTAAGAACCATCATTTATCTGACGTCAAGATTGCCGAAAAAGCATCTAACTAGAGTAAAAAAATACTACATGCAACTCAGCGGAAATGTTTTTTTTTAAAAAAAAAAAAAAAAAACCTACCAAAACCTTTGTTTTTTATCTTTAAAATTCTAGCACAAGATTTTTTTTAAAAAATTATTTATTTAAAAAATACTAATTTATTTTTTTTTAAATGCTACATTCAACTCAGCAGAAATGGTTAATTACATTGACAGAGTAAAGCACCAAGACTCGTGCAGAAGTATTGTTGTTAGGTTTGGTTTCTCACGAAATATTGTTTGGGAAGATGAATCAGAAGTCGATTTATTTCTCTAGGTGTATCCATGGTTCTCTATCTAATGTAATTATGGGTGGCTCCGTGATCATTCGGTAGTTGTGTTTCTTTGTTCTTGCTCTGCACTCTCATTGACTCGCTTGAGGTGAATGCAAAGGAGACGATTCTACAATATATTTATGAATCAAGTTATAGTTATTCACCTTTGTTAAAAAAAAAAAAAGAAAAAAAGAAAAAAAAAGTCATGCCTACACACCTTGAGAGGGATAGAGCAACCACCCCCAATATGTATGTTATTTTTCTTGGGAAATACGCGTCAACAAGGATTTTGCAGTCAACTATTTTGTTGAGAAAACGCCTAGGGGTCTACGTGTGCCTAGGGGTCGAGATGCCCAACCTTTAACTCCGTTCCATGGACCAAGAGGATCCAATGGTCACGCGCACGCCAAAGACCAAACCCAAACCCAGGGAGAGAGGACATAGCAAGCCCGTGACGTAGAGGATTTTTTTTTTTTACTTTCTTTCTTTTTGCGTTCCTTCAAATGGTCAGTGTTTTTTTCTTTTTTGAACCCAGCTGCATTATAAATAGAATTATAAGCATCAGATAAAATCAAATCATGAAAATGATGTGGAATCTCCGTAGTGGTTCACAATAATCACAAAGAATATTTCTTTTTTACACCTAAAAGAAATTAACGTTGTTCCGAAGATGAAGACGTGACAGGAGGACCACCACCGTTGGATGCACGTTGGATGACATGTCGTGTGATGAAGGTGAGTGGAACCCACCTTAACCTTCCTATGGGAGTAGAGCATAAAAATTGAAGGGCGGGTTTGGTTATGTTGGCTAGCTCAGGTTTATACGCAAAAAATAAAATAAATTAATAGAAAAAGAAATATCTGCACCTTCATTTGCGAGAGAGCATTGCAGAATGTTAAAAAGAGACGAAGGTGATGTGGAAAAGCTCTGTACTGTTACTGCTACTAGGTGAAAGTGATGTGGAAAAGCTCTGTACTCCTCCTAATTTTAGTTTGCATGGACTTTTTCTCCTATGTTCGAAGTATCATGGTGGACTTTTTCTCCCACTGTTAATTAGGACATAAGGGACCGAACTCAGCTCTCGAAGTCTTTGAAACAACAATGTAAATCAGGTGACTACGAGAATGGCCCCAGGTTTGTTTGATCGAAAGGTCCAGATTCGGCCTCTGACATTAAAAGCTGAATTTAATCAACTCTTAGGTGCAACTATGAGGATTAAAAATTCTACAACCGCTATTTCTTTGTGTAAAACAACAGAATTGATAGGAGTTATGCTCGATGTTTGCACTGTTAACCAAATGAAACCTATATGCAAGCTCACTCTACCTCAAAAAAATAAAGAGAGAGAGAGAGAGAGAGAGAACATGGTGATTCATTCGAAACAAATACAACCACTCCCTCTCTGTAAAACACTTCTGGTAGTGCTTGGGTGCTGTTTTAGAGAAGGTGCGTCGCAAATAGTGATGCTTATAAGAAAGAACACTGTTATGACAAGACATAGAAGCAGGACATGAAGCTTTAAATAGCTTCCATTTAGACAACAATACAATGTAGACTCGATCTAGCATGAAATAATGAGCTGCATGAATGCATGTTCCCCGGTTTAGGAAGCATTTTTTATTTTGTGTTAGCTCTTGCTTCTTTGGTTTTTTTTGTTGGCAAATAAGCAGAGGTAAAATTGAAGTGCAACAATTTATCAATTTAAAACATCATAGAGATCCAGACAACTATATCCATTAGTATTAGTATTTTCAGGGCACTGCTTGTGTGTTGAATTTTTCACTTCCAACTGCTGTCTTAGATTTTCATCTCTGGCATTTTAAGAGTACTCAAATAACAACAACTAAACAGAAATATATGTATAAAGGTTTTACAACAGCAAGGGAGCCTGGTGTTTTAGTCCATGAATGTGCAATGGATTCAGGTCCCTCTGCCAGTTTATTGGGTATCAACAGTCCACTTATACCTAACGACCTTAATTTTCTCCTTGTGGAGTGAGTAGACTGTTTGTTGGGCCCAAAGTAATTCATGGATCTTTCTTGCTTCTCTCAGTTCTCATATATTTGGACAAAATATTCTTTGGGGTTCTTTTTCCTGTCTTTTTGTACCCTTTACTTTTTATTCTCTCAATGAATGAAGATGATGGGTAAACTCAAACCTTTATTCGTAAAAAGGGATTACTGCAGGCATTGCATGAAACCAAGCTTCTTATCAAGTCTTAGGTGGACTTTCACTATTGAGATGAGTAAAGTTTATTAATCTTTAGAAGAGTAATCTTCATCTTTCATGGTTAAGCTTTCATTCCAGGAGGAGTGGGTTCACTTGATAAACCTAAAGCTATTTAAATGAAGCTAAATCAATTCAACTAGCCCTTGTTGGCCTTCATCTATACCTGTTTCATTGTAGTGAATTCATTGTTTGGAAAAAAATAACGGGGGGAAATTCTATATCTATGGTGGATAGGAAGTAAGATAAGCCAAAAATTGTGCTGAATATATGCACTTTCATTAAACTTAATAAGCAATTCACATGAAACTATGAAGCTTGAATTCACCATAAGCAATTTGACCATGCAACGAACTAGCCTGCATCTTGCTGAATGTATATTTGATACAAGCAAATGTAGGGGACAAAAGACTAGATATGGATTAGGAACATCACATAACAGAATGCTTATAGATTTCTCCAAAAAGAAAAAAGAAACAAAATTGACTTAAAGGCTTTTTAGTAGCTTTAGGGTCTCTTCTACATGTTTCTCTGGCTGGAATTGATTGTTGTAGACCAACTGAACCACCCCCCTTCTATCAATTACATAGGTTTGTCTCCCAGGCAATGTTCCAAAAAGATCAGATGGCACCCCCCACTGTTTTCTGACCTTGTTGCCTTCATCACTGAGTAAGGTGAATGGTAGCCTATACTTTTTAGAAAAGGCCTGTTTACATTACTCAAAAACAGAATGTATTAGAGAAGACAAAATGATCAGAAGTTCCCATACATATTATTCTACTAATATGCTAAGGTCTTATTTAAGCACATCATCATGAACAAGAAATGCTTATTTTTCCAGTACACAGAGATATGCAGGACAATATACAAATTTCAAATTTACAAGTTATAGGTATATTTTTTCTGATTACGGTTAAGATAAAAGGTTCATTAAAATTAAAATCTAAACATGAATCAAAATTAGGCATGAATAAAGCTACGAGAATGATAATTAACTCCACATTTATTCTTTACATATGTAAAAGTATAAGAGTGATTGCAAAGCCGATACACAATCTCGGTGCATTAATCTAGCACAAATTATCTTCTTCAAACTAATAGATAAGATGAATAAATGATAGTTAGTTACCAAAGATAAACTAATTACCTTGTGAGAGGCAGGATCATCACCACTGATTCCTACCACCTCAGCTCCTGCCTTCTTAAACTTTTCATAGGAATCTCTAAAGGCACAAGCCTAAAGAAACAAACATAAAATGATCATTACCAATTCAATCTCATCCATTTGAAGATTGATTTAGATCAGCATTATTTACTCCTAAAAGTGATGGCAAGCCTTGGTGCAACGAAAGGTTGCTCAATTGTGATCTAGAGGTCATAAGATCGAAACACAGAAATAGCCTCTCCGCACGCAGGGCAAGGTTGCATACGTCCGACCCTCCCCAAGCCCCATATCTAACTCTCCCCAGATCCAACAATGGCATGAGCCTGGTTCATCAGCCGCCCTTTTTCTTAGTTTACTGCTAACAATATTTCATGAATGAAAAACTCGCATATGCATCATCATTCATAGGTTGAAGAACCTACATAAAGAAGAGAAGTCAAACATGGAATGGGTTTGGGCCAAGTTTAATTCTCAGTGAGTCATGGTCCACAACTCTATGTAGATCCATTTGATTAAGAGGGGTCAAGTTTCCAGGTTGGCAAGAATTGGATTTGGACCCGTGGAACTCTGAGGAGTCCCACCACACCCAATTTGATCTCACCCATTCATTCTCCAAATGCATTGAATGCTAGCCCAAAATATTAGAATCATATTGTTGATAGAGTCCCGGATTATTTGCAGCTAAGTATGTGGACCTTGTACTACCAATGGGCTTGAACCCAGACCAGAACCTTACCTCTTTAGTGCACCCTGGGGTCTCATCTGCTGGGTAGAAGTAGACCACAACCGGCTTCCCTTTGAATTTGGAGAGATCCACATTCTTTCCATCCTGATCTTTTAAGGTAAAAGAAGGGGGCACATCACCTTTGGACACCTAAAAGCATTCAAACCTTTCAGACCCATCAGCTCTAGCACTAGAGAAGAAGAAAAAGAAAGAAAGAAACAAGTGTCGCATAATCCAGATTAAAAATATATATATCTTTATGCTCCATTTCTCCCCTACTGGTGTTTGAAGTGAACTAATTTAAGTTTATGCATCTAATAAAGAAATGCCTAGGTGTAGAGGTGGGAAAATGTAGTCCTGGCAAAGGTTGAAGTGCATGAAAGGAGATATTGGAAGGTAGGAAATTATATAATATATCCATAAGGTAAGAAGAGAGCGTGTACCTTAGCACACACGGGTGTCCTTGGAGGGAAAGAAGATGATGGTACTGATGGGGTGGAAGGGCTGGAGAGCTTGAGGCCATATATTTGGGACTGTGATGACTTGAAGAGGATTGTAAGAGTTGAAGAGCGTGGATTCTTGGTGGGGATTGGTGCTTGGAGAAAGGGGAGTGAGTGTTTGGGGAGAGAGGTGCAAGCCATTGGCAGGAGTAATGGGGAGTTTTGCAAGGCCTCTTCTTTCTCTCTTTTTGGGGGAGGAGATGGTGGGTCAAGTTTGTTTCATGTGTTGATGAGGTGGGTTTGAGATGGAAGATAGAGTGCTTTAGCGTGGCCAATTGCTGGCCTTGCGTAGGAATTCCTTATATCTGCCAAATGACAATTTTGACCTTCGCTGGACCTGTATTCTTGTGGAGTTGTCACATTGCGTTTCTGATATTGATAACAGATCTGAGGTTCTTTTTTCCTCCTCTCTTTTTTTTTTTTGAGGGAGAGAGAGAGAGAGAGAGAGAGATTGTTTTCCAGGATTTTATTTTATTTTTTTGGTGGAGAAGTTCCAATAGATTGATTTCATGAGATGAAAAATAAGCAAAGAAAAAGCATCAAAAGGAGAAGAAGTTACTTGAAAACATCAACTTTTGAAGCTTGGCAGAAGCAGCGGTAATGTGCCATTCCTTCCAGCATTTTTTCCCTTTTTTTTTCTTTGGTAAACCAGACTATACCCTATGGACTACAGGCATCCAATAGAATCTGACCATGATGAACTCTTTACATAATCAGGACTCCTGTCATCCTCAATGATTCTAGTTTCAACATTGCAACAGCTCAGTCTGCTGGATGGTTGCTCATTCCAGCACCAATGATATCTATGATCATCTTATCTTTGTTCTTCATCAAAGAGTGAAAGATTCTTTTGTCCAATTCTAACCAGATTCTCCACCATATGGCCATGGCCAAAAAAATCCAACCTTTCCTCAATGAACACAAGTTTCCTCGGTAGGTTGGCAAAGAAAGAAAGTGAACGATGCGGCCAGCCTCTCTTGGAAAGGTTATCAGAGCTCTCTTGTCGAGGAAAGCAGTGCAACAAGAGATTTTGACTTCTTCAGACGCATTAGTATTGCAGAGATGCTCGAATCCCTAGACTTTAATTCCTTGGATGTCCAGAATTTGTAGAAGGAATTAACGGTGAATTCACTTGAGCTTTCTATATTCCAAATTGTTTTATCTGATGCGGGAGAAACATTGTAATGATATAAATAAGTTTCTATCAGAGAAGAGAACTGCAGTAGATTATGAGTATCAATAATTCTTCAGAAATGCAAACTTCAACCATCAAAGGTCTCCATGTATTATCAGGGAGATCATAGATGTGAGGATGAGGAAAAAGAATCTTTAAGAAGAAATATATCAGTCCATCTATGTTTCCAGAATCTAAAATATTGTTAATATCAAGGAATTTTCAGCTCTAAAGACAATACACAACTACCATAAAAGGGATAGATAAAATAACAATTATTCATAAGCTTTTCGAACATGAACAAAAAAATAACTTTGCAGGAATGATTTAAATATATGAATAGTATACCATTCCATCTGAGGAGCCAAATAACGGCCTCTATTTTTCTGAGTGGGAAACAGAGTTTCCTGGTACACTTTTCTATTGATATCTATGGAAAAAATCAAGTATTCATGTTAGGCTTGCATGATCACTGAAGAACATATACAAATACGAAAGCAAATCCACAATGTTTCCTCACTCTGAGTGTTCTTCCATAACATTAACAGGCTTTTTCAGTCTATTCTGGAATTTGTAGTCTTGTAGCTTTAGTGGCTAAAAGATCATCATCTCACCAAACATGAATCAAATAAATATCAACCATAATTGTTTTGGTTTTCAAGAGCTGATGCAACTCATGCCACGCTACCTGATAAGCAAGCATGGATCTTTTGCTTCAACTGATTGATAGTCTCCGTTTCAGTGCCTACTTCATTGCGGAGCTGTTCCAGCCAATTATTTGCATCCTTACTGTGATAATGTGACTGCAAGTCGCTCATCTGAGTCCTTTAAGTGCCCTCCAGCAGTCTGTGTGCGGTTTCTTGACCTGGGCCTCTGCATGGAATCCAGTATCTAAAGCCCCTTCCAAGAAACTAGAAAGCCATGACTGTGTTTCCTTTCGAAAAGTAGCCCGGAATTCTTGTGTCTCCTTGCAGCCATCCGCTGTTTCCCGCTTTAGCTTCTCATTTCCATTAGATTCCTCTGGCAAATCGGAGCATTTATAACATTTCTACTGTTAGGTAATGAAGTCTTTTTAGTCAACTCTTTTGATGAAGGTGTTTGTTTAGAGATCTTAAAGGTGCTGATCTATGAGCCTATGAAGCGAAAAGAACTTTGTAAGAGAGCCATAGGGATCGTCCTCAGTAGCAAGACTGCGTAGATCAGCAAATATGCTGATCAAATCATAGTGATCAGAGCAAAATCAACATTACACAAAATCGTAATACTTTATCGTTGACCACATAAATAACTTTACTTCTCAAATATGGTAACTTCTGTTTCTTTATGCGACTACAAGATGCGTAAAATCAAATTGTAGAGTGATGATTACGAGCCTTATTCTATTTTAAAAATAATCTCCCCTGGGGTTCAGCATAACTCAAAATATACATCCATGCATGCATAAATGCCTGATTGCACTGGAGAGACTGCAAAGATAATGAAAAATTCTTTTAGTTTATAAACATTAAGGATTGCAAAGAAATTGTTTGTGTTTTGCAAATGACATTACTTAGGGGAGAAGAAACTCATCCATATGTTGCTAGTGGCATCCTCTAGCATCCTGGATATAACCTGTCACCTCTTAAGCCAGATGTCATAGCGTATAACTCCAATAATATTCCCATAGGTAGATAAGCATGATACCACCATGGACAAATTTGATATAAATAAGCAGAGCACGAATGTAGATTCGTTGTTAGTAAACAAAGTATAACAAAAGAGCAAAATGGATCGAATTGTTCCCTTAAAAATCTTAGCCGCAACTTTTGGCAGCAGAAGTGCGTGCCAAGAAATCCAAGCGCATCCGAACGTAGTAAAACCTACAAATTTGGTTTTACATCTTAAGGTCAGGCAAGCTCATCCCGCCCAGCCAAGGAGGTGTCACTGGCAGTCATGCTGGCTCAGCCGCCTCGCCTGAAGGACGCCAAAGTTTGTGAATACAGGAGCCATGCGAGCATCATCTTCTGGCCTACCGAACTCTGAGACCAAAGGCGAGCGCCCGAGACATGGCCTACCACCTTGAAATGATTGCCGGTGGAGTGGTTGGAGGTTCTGGAGAGGTAGTGCTTGGCCGACACACCCAAAAAAAAAAAAGGATGCTAGTTGTATCACTAACTTCTTTCTTGATTAATTCAAACACTAAATATAATGGCCACAGCCAAAAACTCTTCTCGACATCAAATTTTTTTGCTGAAATCTCTACAGGCATAAAACACAACAAAAAAAAAAAATTATTGGACGAGAAGCCATAAACCGTTTTTGTCACAGGGCAAACAGTACAAGAGGAATCCAATATACACAACATACAGATTGACAAGAAGCACAAAGAATAGAGCAAATCTCTTTAATTTGTACAAAACAATCGGGAAGTAGCATATCATTGCTGGTTCTTGTTCCCCTAATTTTAATATATAGTAATACATACTACAAATGGAGAGGAAACGCTGGACTACCCAAAATTACAGTACTTCCGTGCCAATTGGCATGTTACCCTCAAACATTCTAGATGTCCAGCATTATGCAAAACTGAGACCGCAAAGAAATAGGGAGACCACAACTTGCACTCACATGAATTACCTGAGATATCATAAAATAATGCAGATGTATAACACCTATCGAGAAATTCACAGTGGTATATCGCTTCAGCCATACCACATACTCTTCATAGTCACCTAAGCTTGGATTCACTTCCCTTGCTCCGAAAGGTTGAAAGAGAGAAGAAGGAGCGGGGTGCTGCAAAATTAAAAAAACATGCTGTGAATGTCAGAGTCAAGGCGCAGCCAACAATCCAGACAAAAGTCTAAATAAAGGACAAGAAGATTCGGGGTGGTTGAGGAAGCAACTGAAATTGAGCCTCCAAGTATAATTAATCACCAATAGCTACTCGGTTTCGGTTATAAACAAAATATCAAATTCTAAAAAAGACGCACCTTTCAAGGAACTGCCAGTAAGATGGTCCTCCCTCAACCTGAAGTTTGCAGGAGCATTTGGAATGGAACTGCGTAAAGATTGAGCTGCATGGTATGATGTACATTCAGCTATAGCATGCAAAGAAATAACTAAACAGAATACTCTATGAAGATCCTGGCAAATATTTTGGAAATGAAAATATTTACATGCACATAGGTAAATGGAAAAAGAAGGCTCAAAAATTAGAACACAAAGCAATGAAACAATCTTTCAAAGATAAAGAGCTACACCATATAAAATGTGTCAATGACATGAAATAAAAGGCTCAACGCTTTATTTTGACTATACCCAGATTACCGCAACTCAAACAAAAGAAAGCTGTATTACAGTTGAGAATTAACCATCAAAGTATGAGATTTTAAGTTTCAGCCAAAACAAAGTGGCATTGGCTGAGGCGAAGTCAAAAATGACCTCCAGTTTAGAGTTTTGCTAATTTCAGTTGGTCTCTTAGAAATTGACCAGTTTTGGCCAAAGTCCAAACTATTTGACAACTCTGATGAAAACAAAAACTCAACAAGTCTGACTTAGCTGAAACCAGGACCAGAACCATAATCAAGTTTCAACCCTTGAAGCACACAGAATGTTTAGGCATTCAGTGTAGTGATTTGATGATGCAGAAAACCTAGTAGTCAAACTTGTACATACACATCTTTGTATTCTGATGGCACATGATGCACTCAAAAGGTTTGCACACCACAATCCATCCACATCTTACACGTTTATAACAGTAAATTGTTCATGTTACATTGAGTTCCAAAAAAAATAATTTGCCGCAAAACCTGACTGTCAAAGTGAGTGCTTTTCATTCCAAAGGGGAAGATAGAAGTATAAGTAGGTTCCTACAAAAAATTACTTCTCCTGCTTCTAATATTCCCCTGCTTTGAGAACAGTGTTGATGCTATTTGTCCCAAACAAGGAAAATATTATTAGTGGATTTTAAGATTAAGCAAGTGTAACATGGCTTAGAGGCAGAACAATCAGTAAGAATCCAGCAGGTAGTAGAAAATGGTAACCATGTCACTAGAAGTAACATTTAGAATGAGGCTAGCATGTCACTGAGTCCCTTCCTCTCAAGATAAATAAGTCAAATGAACAATACAATTGATATCAGTACTGGCTTATAGCCAGACTTGAAGAAGATGACTCTTGCTAAGAAAGAACTGCAAAGAAGGGAATAAGATAACTCTAGTACATGTGATATGGTTGGTTATGGTTGGTTACAAGCAGAAACTCAGACCTTGACAGAATCATAGCATCAAGGAGCCCAAAATTGTGAGACAAACCCAAATAAAGACACACCCAACAGTGCCAATCAATTCAGAACAACCCAAATTCTGAAAATACTTAGTAACAGAACTCCCTGTGTGCCCTACTCTTCTTGCCTAAGGGCTCACAGCATCTCATAATTCATAATGCCCCAAAAGTTAGTGTCACTTTAACTAATAGTTTGTTTTTCCTAGTTATTTGCCCCAATGGCTGTGTAACCCTCAGTCAATGGCTTCAAAACTCTGGTCACTATAAGAGCAATCTTAGCGTATAGAGCTGCTGTTTTCTCCTGATAAACCATTAAGAAAGTTAAACCAAATTATATGCAAGCAATCTAACTGAGACGATTGAAGATCACTTGAGTAATAAAGGATAATTATTAGGACCATATAATATACAAATATCACTTAAAGAGGCTTTCTAAACT
Source organism: Cocos nucifera (assembly GCA_006176705.1). Taxonomy (NCBI): domain Eukaryota; kingdom Viridiplantae; phylum Streptophyta; class Magnoliopsida; order Arecales; family Arecaceae; genus Cocos; species Cocos nucifera. Next base: position 2,264,808 of record QRFJ01000046.1, read on the forward strand.
TGCTGTTTTGCAGACCTACAGAAGTGTGAACCACAATAGCAGAAAAGACAGTCCAAGAAAAGTAGAGTGGCTTAAATATAGTAGCAATGGAGGGGTAAAGAAACTAATCAGGAGACATGCATGATACCTTGTTCAGGAAAGACCTCGCCCTCATGGAAGCCATCAAAAGAAGAAAGAGGGTAGCCCATTCTCGACTTCCTCAGATCATCTGATTGATGTGGTGCCAAATCACGACCATCTTCCATGTCATCATCACCTTCAGAAGCTGTTGAGGCAGATACCCAATCAGTTATCAAACTTTCTACACCCCTGCTTTTTCTCCCAAATTTCAACAATCGCTTGAAACCTTTTGTCACATCCTTTCGCGGTTGCTGAGATGCATGAGCAACGAGCATAGGTACCTGAGCACTTCCCCATTTCTTTCTCATTCGAGCAGCATCAGCTTCCATCCTTTGGTTTAGTGGGTGAGAGTTCCAAGATGCTGGACTGCCTGTAGGGGAATCTACAGAAGCATCAACATCTGATGTCTCATTTGCGAAAGAAAATGAATGCTGTAGATGTGAGTTCCATGATCCAGGGCTTTCTCCTGGTGATTCCTGCACATTTCCTGCAAAAGTATTAAACTTTGTAGAAACAGCAGACATATCCTCATCTGCTTGGGAGAATGATCTTGGAACATCGCCATCTTCTGATCCAGGGTCATCAGAATTTCCAAATTCTTGGCTCAGTCTTGGCTTTTCACTATCTGAGTCTGCAGGAAAATCTGTGGCTATAGGATTTCCTTCAGCAGATGTTCTTTCGAGTTCTTCATCATCTTTAACCGTGTCAGGTGAATCCTCCTGCTGATCCACCATCCCTTCAAAATCTTCTCCATCTTTTAGCACCTCAGAAACCATGGAAGCATTGAGTTTAGCAACACCAGCTCCAGCACCAGGTCCTAAACCATCGCCCTTGCCAACGAATGATTTTGATTCACCATTCTTCTGGACTTTATCAAGAAAAACTGGCTCTTTTTGCTCCTTAGAAAATCTTAAAGGTGTCACATTGGCACTGTCAGAATTGAGAGGTGAAAGGTCCTTCAATTCACAAGGACCAACTGAGGATTTCCTCATGGACTGTGACCTACGTGGCTTATCTTCCTTCACAAGGTTCACCTCTTCACAGTTGCTCTTGCTTCGAGAAAAGTTTCTTAACCGTACACGTGTATTTACCCTGCTAATTCCTGCTGATGGCCTTGTGTTTTCCTTTCTTAAGTCAGAGAAGTTGGGAACAGATTGGACAAGAGGATTTTCAGGTTGGGTCCTGCGTTTTACAGAACCAGTGTTGGTAGCTTTGGTAGAAGACTTAGGGACTGATGCTGCTGATGTCCGAGGGGTGGCGGAAGACAAACTTTTACTAGATGGAAGCTTTCTGGAGTTGTTGCTTTTAGAAGAACCATCACTAAATAGATTATCGCTATATGTTTTATCTTGGCCATTATCAACCTGTTCACAAGGTTCTTGAAAATCTCCATCCTCTCCCTGAAGGGACTCTACTGCTTGCTGCAAAATGAGAATATTTTACTTATGAAGTGTAATTCAAAAATATAGAAAAATAATTATTATACAAAATTTTCATATTAAGGGGCAATGATCGACCACGGCAGAATTTCAAGAACAAGAAACAAGTTAAAAAGAGAAAACTGATCCCTGAACAACATATCATGATGAAAATCTCAATAGAGCAACTACATCATCTAAAATCACATGCTAGTCACACTGCAATTCAGTCTGCTTTTTTGTTTGACCACCGTTTTTTAACTTATTGTTTCGAGATAAGTTCTAGATTATTAACAAGTATGTATGGCATAACTGTCTCCATGGTAAATAACTTGCTTCAGATAGGATATCTTACGTTTGAAAGCTAATGCCTGGTACAAAAATCCGGCAGATCATAATTTAAAATCCATAGATCCAGTCCATTCATAACATGCTATTTTATCTTGTAATATAAACTCAAGGAAACCATCCATGTCACTAAGCATGTAACAAAATGATTAACCGGGAGGAAAACTTTGCTTCCCAATTTGCAATATCAGAACATGATCATTTAGGCATTATAATTCCATAAGTAAAATATGAATTTATTATTATAGAAGTTCACAAAATCCCAGAACAAATAAATGCATAAATTGGTACCTGGTCCTTGTTTTTGAAAGCTAAACGGGCATTGAAAGACCTCAACTTCTCTGCACGGTGACGATCGTAAGTCAAATCTTGTCCATCAGCAGATCCTGCAAATTTGGCCCTCATTTCAGCCTGACTACGTTCTAAGCTGTCATGCATAGCCTTCATCTTTGCTTCCTTTTGAACCCTTTTAGATCCCCACTCTTCCCTTAGCTTGGCATCCCGTTTTTGCATATATATCTCATAGAACTTTCCTTTAGAATCATCTGATGGACTGAGGGAGCCAAGTTTCTGCTTTATGTTAGCACTGAAGTCCTGATTATCTACCCTCTTCAACAGCAAATTAGCATCAAAGTCTATTCCATTACTAGAATTCTCCCTCACTAGATTGCTCTCAGACAATTGCTTAAGAAGAGCTACTGCTGCTTTTTTCTCTACAGACTTGGGTGCATGATCGACCTGCACATCAGAAGGTTTGCTTCTTCGAGAAGCAGCCATCTGATCACTCTGAACCCTGAGCTTGTGTGCAGCAAAAAGTTTTTCCAACTCATTCGCTTTCATTTGCAGTTCATCATTCAGCTCTTGATTTCCTTTTGATAGCCTCACCACCTGAACCTGCTCCATCGAAGATGTGGAGGGTGAATCAAATATTTCCATGCTTTCCTTAGTCCTCTTCCCTGGAAAAACTTGCACAGCATTTCCTTCATCATGTGCTCTTTCATCTCTCTGTCCCTGCAACTTCCTAATCTGATTGAGAGCAGATGATTGCCGATGCAAATATGTTCCCTGGGAACCAGAATCTTCTTTTGGTTTGGTTGGAACAGAAACAAATGGAACCTGAGAAGTAGCTGTCTCTTCTACCCCTGCTTCCTCCAGTTTTCCAGGAAAAGTTCTCCACTGAGGTTGGGGAGTCAGCAAGTCACTCCCTGGGGAGATGCCTTCCACCTTGCCAGATGAAGATTTGAATGGAAATCGCGAATCTGAAGGGCCTTTTGATTTCACTTTAATACCCTCTGTTTTCCTCACAAATGTCCGGAATTGGGTAACTGAGTTTGGTTGATCCTTCACTCCAACACTGTCTGCTCCTGAAGAAACCTCTCCAGGTTGGGACCACAAGCCTTCTTGATCTTTCCATCCAACCTGCTCAGCTACAGCTGATACAGCTCGTGATGGAATCTGCAGAGCTGCTTGATCTTTCACATGCTCCTTTGAAATGGCTTTATATTGGGCACAAATGGCTGCATGCTCTTTCCAACCAGCACCCTCACCTGATTCTGAAGAGGGTTTCACTAGGGTCTGACAAGAAGCTTCATCACTCGATCCATGATTCTCCATCCTGCCCGCAGAAACATTCTTCTGATAAATCTCCTGCTCCTTTTCCAAAACTGATCCTGACTGGGTACTAGATGTTGCACTTCCTTCATCCTTAGTACAATCCCTGTCCTTAGGAAAAGCCTTGATCTGTGCCTGGGATGAAGGCAATGGAGATGAGGAAGAAGAGGAAGTTGCTGGTTGGCATTCTTTAAGATCCAACCAGGAGTGTGATGTAGCGGTATCCCTCAATCCGCTAGCCTCCTTCTCTTCAGTTTTACTAATGGATTGGGCAAGGAAGTTGACAGATGTGGGGGTCCCTGCAGCACTCCCACTCTCTTTCCTCTCACTGCAGTTGCTATTAGTGCTGCTATTCAGATCTATGCTCATGTCACTGGCACCACTCCATCTCCTTAACACTGACTTCTCCACACTGACATCAGAAGGAAACCTTCGATGCATCCCCTTCCCTGCAGCCACCTTACTAACACCACCACCAGTGCTGTTGTTAGAACTTCCAGCCTGTTCTTTCCGCTTGCTTTCAAAGAGGTTGATCCGATCCTGCACACTCAGCCGCCTAGAACCCCCTCCTACATTCTGCCGAGCTGGGTCAGCCACCGATGCAGCAGGATGCTCTTCTGTCACTTTTTCTGCCTGTATATCCACAAAATGCCTGGGAATGGACTTGAGCTGCTGACTTGCAGCAGGTAGCTCTGCCATGCTTAGTTGTGGTTGTTGGTTGTTGACGGGCTTCGGAAGCTTGAGCCCACCACCATCATTAGTGGGTAGTTTACCACCACTTGGCTCCACCTCCGGCTCATCTATTGACATGTCTGAGCCAGAGGAGGCACGGACATTCCCTTCATCAAAGCCCTTCCATTGTGATGGCAGCGATGGTGGCATGTGCTGGTGGCTAGCAAGCTCAGGCCGCCTCTGGCATAGTGAAATGAACTTCGTGCATGCTTCCCTAGATGCCAATATGATGCATATTGCATTATTAGTAACATGATAATCATCATCGTCGTCATCTTAACTATCACTTCATTGTCATCATCATTGTAACCATCACTTCATATTGATAATGAGAATACTCAAAAGAAAAGGGGGATGAGAAAAAAGGAGATTTATTTCTGTACTTACTCAAGGATGGCAATGTTCAGATAGAGGACCATTCAACTCTTATGAAGTTCCAGAAGAGATATTTTAGACAACATGACATGACAAGATAGTTGATAGAAAAAGGCATGTTGTATGAATATACTATGATATTTCCCTTTCAAGAAACAGTGCCAACACCACAAACCATTACATAAGAATTATGAAAGAATTACCGGTGTCAACACTTGGAAAAACAGCTCCCAGCTTTTGAACATGAAACCTCTTCCTAACAGATTTGGGGTGCAATCAGTAAGCTATAGACCATTCGCTACTAAATTTGATAAGTCATTGCTATTACTCCACATCCGTGAGATTGACGCTCGAATAACAGAGACCAAGTTTATTTAATTTAATCCCAATCGTATTATCAAGATTTCATGGTCATTCCAAGTGATCTACCCATTTTGACCAAAATACAAAATTGCAATCCGATGAATAAGTTCTAATGGATCCTGCTTGCCAACTTTTGGTCAGAAACTTAAGAATTTTGGCTAGTCAGGTGACCCATTTAATGTTCGACACATTTTTCAGAAAATACCCACCATAAGATCATATGGTAATCTGAATGGTAACAACATGTTATAAACAAGGACTCTTATTGTTGAGATGCCCAGTGGTATTAGATGATGTGATGAGAAAGATCTCTGCATTATCTTTGCCATTATTACTACTAATACTATTACCATCTCCAAATAACAGATCATTCATTTATTTATTTATGGGTTGGTTGGTTGCTTGGGTTTGAAATACTGGATTTGTAAAGTAGAGACAAAATTGGTAGATCCAACTCCATTCAGCTGAAAATCAAGTAACAGTCCTTGGATTATGGATCAAATAAATGCCATAATGGACAAATCTCAGAGTCAATTGGTCAAACAACACCAGAACAGTAAAAGGTAAGAAAGAAAAGATTGCCTATCCTTTATAATCAGTACAGAAATGCAGATTGGCAATGGTAACAGAGCCTTTACACAATTTTCTGTTATGTAGCCATACCAGTTCAGTGGTCAGGTCAACTGAAACAGCGGCCTTCAATTTAATCAATGGAAACATTGGATTTGTAATACCTGGCCTCAAATTAATGAGACAATGCCTCTTCCCTATGGAAAGGGATTCCATGGTCTCCGTCGAGTATCATTAGATTCATCAGTTTATCAATACTTTAGATATCTGGTCTTACAGACTAAATACCAGTGCACCATTACCATGCATTTTTAGTGGTCCTAAGGCCAAGAACCACATTAGAGAGTCTACAATGTAATAGAATCTGCAAGTGGTGGTAGGGAATATTTACAAACATCATCTGATGAATCTTCAATGCACTGCATCACCCAAAGATATTCCCATCCCTCAGGCCTCAACTATCACATGATCCAAGCATTTATATTATTCAGGTGGGCAACTAAGACTGATATTACAAAATGGATTTTTGGACTTACTTTAGGTGATGTGCACCAAAATGGTCCGCAAAGAGAAGAAGTTCAGAGATGTTGTCAAGGATGAATCCAGCAGACGATGCCCGAGCACAAGCTGTAGTCAGATCTTGCTTAACAGCAACAAGCCGCATATCAATGGCCCTAAGAAGTTCCTTCCTGGGTAGGAAACAATAAAAAGAGGGTTAACATTTTAAGAGAGTAGCTCAGGAATTGGAAGAAAAGTTTCAAGCAATGTTTTTTTCTTTTCCATCAGTTTCATTTGGTTGTCAGGTTCCTGGCTTTGTGTTAACTCATACTGGGTTTTCAGTTTTCAGCTTTTAGTGGTAACATTTTAAGAGAATATTGTTAAAACTTATGCTCACTTCCAGCATTCCCAGATCTTAAATTGGCGAAAGCAAAAGCTTGAATTTATCATCATTATTTAGTTAAAGCTGTGCATTTAATATGACATGGCAGGGTTCATCAACATGAGGCAAACAATCTTTGAAACCAGTAGTCGCCATGCAGTTACCTCATACTAAATAATGCCAGGTTTCTGAACTAACATTTATCAAATTTATCAACTCAGAGATCGTGCATATCCTATTTTACTTTTAATGACAGTCCATTTTGTTTACTTGAATGTTCCTTGCCTCGACGAAATCAAGTTAACATGCACTAACAATCCACACCCATGCATACAAATTTTCAAGAACAAGGCATGTGGTGCCAAATTCAAAATTTGTTGCCTAACAGGAAAAAAATGCCCAAGCACAATCAAATGGGTCCTCCTTTATTTCTATGATTTCCATTAACATGTCCAAAAAAACCATTGTGAATTGTAAGAGGATCAAGCAACACAAAATGAAACTAGCATTTCTTTTTCTTGTAACCAGTTCTCCATTCAGTAAAATGCACTTCTGGAGACAATACCTAGGAATGGAGATAAAAAGGATTTGTTGCATAGGGAAATTGCTTCTGTTTTTCCTCAGGTACTAAATATCTTTACTTTTATTTATCAGTAATTAAAAAGCAACAGAAATTGCGGTCAAACCATTTTTCTTATGAAGGAAAGAAGAAAGAAAGAGTAAAAGCAAAGAATATAATGGATTTATTGTTTCTATTTGAAGTGAACTAAGAATTCAATTTCTTCATAAATTATTTTCTCAATTAGTAGGCTTTTTTATTTTTTTCGTAGCTCCTATCACTTCTTCCAAAACTTTTTTAGTTGTGAAATGGCTTAAATTTCCTGAAAACCTAGATTATTTTTTCAGTCGATGATCCTCCATAGGTCATGTTTATCAATATTTGGCACAATATAAAAATTCAGAAACCCTAAGAACTTTATTGCACATTTCCCTTTTTTTTCTTCCTATAATTTTTGGGGTCAGCTATGCAGGTTATGCTTCATCGGCTGTCCTTAAGCTTTGTATGCTACAAATACAAGGAAAAAAAATGGCCATAGAGTGTATAAGAGTGGAGGTTGATTATAAGGCATAAGAGAGGAAGGGGCGAAGCAAAAGGAAGTAGATAGGATTTGATAAGCATATTTGTTCTTGCTCCTGGAGGGTTATTGGGGAAGGGACAGAGGAAGACAAGGAGGAGGTAGTGGAAGATGGAGTGACAATGGCGCTAGAAACATCAGCACACGAGCAGATGGAGGAGTTAGTTGTTTAGGCCAAAAAGGCTAGCAGAGAGGATAAAACAGATGAAAAGGAGGAAGGTGAGTTCAGATGGGCAATAGGGAGAGCCAAATGAGGCTAACAGTTGGTCATCTTGGAGGAGAGAGATCCAAAAATAGGACATGAAAAACAGAAGGGCAGCTCAGAAAATAGTGATCACAATAAAACAATCTCTATAAAATAGAGTGTGCAGGTACTAATAGAGTGGCATTATAAAAAGTTGGAACAGGGGCACTACAGGCATATATAGGTATAGAAGCATGAAAGTTTTCACCCAGATACTATTTTGGATCTTTTTATTCATAGTGATTGTAACATTCAAAACAAATTAGCCTCACCATCTACATGGGAAAAAAAAAAAGAAGACTTTTTCTAATCATAAGCACAATCACTACAGGACTTACCGGAGGTAAATCCTCTTTAATTATAAGTTTGCAGAGCAGTTCTCACTTCATTTATCCAGGTCTTCCCTCTATTCACTTATCCCTAACATATTCTCAGACCCACTCATTTATAGGATGGCTTTCCTACGATATTAAACATGTATATCATCCCAAACTTATATTCCCCACTTATCATTTATTCATAAAAAAATTAATTTTCCCCTTCGACATTTTGTTTCGATTCTGTCCCATACAATTGTACCATGCATCCACCACAATTGTGTCCCTCACTGCTGGACCCGTCCCATTGCCCTACTCATTAACAACATTCTAACCATTTAACAATCTTGATCTGTTAATTAATTCAGAATTATCTTCAACTCTCAATAAATATTGACAAGTGCTAAACACTTGCAAAGACACAACTCGACTTCATCATGCTTCAAGCCTGATATGGATATCCTTCTCTACATCTTCATTCTGTTCCAAATACATTAATTCCAGTTTCAGATTGTTTTTAAAAGCATAGCCTTTTCTAATGGTTGAATAGCAGGCAACAACATTCCACCACCAAGTTTTCATGTGCATGCATTTTCTAGCCTTCCTCAATCCAAGCACCATTATAACTACTTTTGTAACACACTCGGTCATTTGTATTGATCTGTGAAACCTTCAGTCTCCATTCATCTCCATACTGCAGAGTGTAACCAGTTCCTCTTTCAGATCCAATCATCTTAAGCTCAAATAGTTTTACTTTTTACACTTCTGCCCTTAATATACACATCAAGACTTCTAGCCTCTAATATAGAAAAAGATATAAAAAAAAGCCCGATGGAAAACAGAAACAAATCAAAAGAGGCACATGTAAATAAAACTTGTACAAGGTTTATTAATTAGCTAATGAATACCACAGAGACAATAATGGTGGACAGTAGTAATGGTCCATTCAGTTGATGTGAATTAATGCAGGCATTAAAATGCTTGCCCCTGACACAGGAGCATTAAGTAACTCTGGCCTTCTAAATTACAATAAAGGAGGTCAAAGGATTGGCAGAGGATAAGAATACTGAGGTTGCTGGAACCCGTACTTGCACCCAGAAGTAATTACTTGGAGTAACTGCACAAATGAGTTTCTGTAAGGGGACTTTCTAGCACAGATTGTATCATGTAAGTCAGAAAAACAAGGCATCATGTTTATGGTGGACATAGCCATTAACATGCATATTTGACAGGCTATTGAAATTACAAAGCAACAAAAGCTAACAATCATTAATATTGACATATGCAATCAATTCCAAAGGCATTGCTGATCAGATTGTATGCCTGTTGTGTGGCACATCTCCCTCTCAGACACATAAACTTGTTAAATAAGGGAGCAAAAGATAGTTACATGTGAAATTTTATAATGAACCACAAATTAATTAGGACTTTAGGGCTATATCGACAAGTGCATTCACAACTTAAGCAATTATGTGATAAAAAGAGACACCTACTTTGTTATGTCTGCGGCTGCTGCTGCAGCTGTTTCATGTTCACCTGAACAAAAACATTAAACAGAATTTTGTGTTACCAAAATGATGCAACTTTGACATGAATCGCATAGAGGAAAAAGCAAACCAGATGGAATAATTTTGTCATAGAAGAAAACCATCAAAAGATTTGTTGATAGCAAATTCTACTGGAAAATATTGTTTGGGGTCAGAAAACCTGATTCAAATCAAACATTTCAAACATGGAAGATTAGCACATAAACACCAGTTGCAATACATGAGCACCTAATTTATGAAAAAGAATACACATTAAGTAGAGCAGATAGAGGTAGGCTATCATTAACATTAAAACATATGTTATATAAAAAGTCATCAGGATATTTACTGGTTCTTGAAATGTAATTATCCAGAGGCTCTTATTGTCATATCCCAAATTGCATGCATACGTCACCTTGTGTAATAAATTTTTGCAGGTTTTATACAGTAAAATGTCATTTTACTTGAAACTTGTGCATTCTTATTGGCGTAATTGTCAATAGTTGATAATACAATATACATGCACTGTCCATTTATCAAAAGAATCAGTTCAAACATTTGTGCAACCATTCCAGTTATCATTTTTGAAACCCTCCAATTTGAACCCTTGATCTCCAACCAAGTCGACTAAAGTCCTATGACCCTAGCTGATAACACCACAACTAGCCTACAGTAGTTATAGGACATTGTGAGACTGTCTCTATCTGAAAAAGGTGGAACACGTCACATGGCAAGATAGGTTATTGGATCTCATGGTGAATACTGAAACTTGGTGACACGTATATTCATCACAAATTATACTATTAGTTACTTTGTAACACTCCACTTTAACATTTTTGACTTTTAAAACACATTCGAACATCCTGCTTTAGTTCAAGGCCCTAAAATCTGAAATGTTTGCAACAAAATGTTCTTTCTGATGCTATATTCCAACTTTAAGTGGTGGCAGTAGCTTGATCGTTTGAGGTACTAATGATCATCCTGATGCTGCACATAGATCAAATTAAATTCACATAAATGGCCACAGAAACCAGATTGGAAGCGAGAGAGGGCATGCATGACTTGCTTTGTGGTCTGCTAATAAATGTATTTATGAAACTTGCTCATCTGGACAATCGGATCAGGTTGGCCATAAAAATTTAGATGAATAAGGAACAAAGCCATAGTACAAACTACAAACTAGAAACTAGCAAAGTAGTGCCAATACACAACATGCTTAAATTGAGAAAGCACAAACAAAATCACCATGTGAAAAATGATGTTTATTGATCCCAAAAAAAAAAAGTAAAACAGGGAATAAACAAATAAATGCAGCAAAAGAAAATGTAACGTACCCAGTGTACCAGAAGGTGGATCACCAGCTCCCTGAATTGGAAGACCTTGCACTTTCAGATAATGCTAAAGGAAGTCACTGCTTAATCCAAATAAAAAACAACACAGAAAAGTGCATTACCTGTGAGTATATTCTCCTAGCACCTTCCAACTGTGACATCTCAGCATCAAAAGTATTGACCAATTCCAGCACCTCAGGCGTACTAACAAATCGAACAAACCTGCACCAAAATTTTGTTCATGATAAACGCTGCATATGATGCATTCAGAACAATAGTGCTCACATAGACCACCCATATCCAAATTGATAAATATATCTCCAAAACACCTAGCTAGCAGATGCTACAAGAAAATTTTAAGTCTCTAACCTTTCAAGGGTTCCTTTGTTGAACCATGTGCGGCCATTTTTCCGTCTCTCGACCTCAAGCTTTATCGAAGAAACTGCCTGTGAGGCCTGTTCTTCAGCAATCTTCAAATGAGTGGTGAATGGTTTCAAGAATCCGGATGCCAGCTTCTCAGTCTTCCCATCTCCCGAAACGATCAACTCGCACCTGCAAAAAATAATCTTTTTTCTTCCAGAGATTGCCAGAAAATGAAAGAATGGAAACCCAAAAGTCATCTTGGTCGAACATTCTCACCGTGAACGTCTCGGCGAGAGCTGGAAAAGCGCATAGTCGAGAGGAGTATCCGAGTCCATTTCCTCAATGCCAACCAACCAGCTCCTTCATCAGCTAGCAAACTTCCCCTAGCCAATTCAAATCCCCGAGCCCTCCAAACCTGAAAGAATATTGGATACAAATAAAACCATCATACTTCTACAAAAAGAAAAAAAATGCTAAGAAAAAGCAAATCAAATCCCAGATCTACCCGATCGAAACCATTTCCGGATCCAAGTCCCATACAAAATCCCCAAAAAGAAAAATAATTCCCCAACGGCCACACAAATTCAAAGAAAATGGCATCGGGAGACCGATTTATCAAGAACTTCCAAAAATGCCGAGGGAATCTAGTACTCCGGAACCAAGAAGCCCCCGACCGACCGCCCCAATCCATCGGATTCGCTCGATCGAAGCCCCAAACCACGGGGAAAGCAACAGGATCCCCTCCGATCGCATCAAGAACTCACCTTTCACTGCCTCCCCCGCCGGCGATTCCGATCCTCGAGCTCGATCTCCGATCTCTCCCACGGGCATTCCCCTCTCTCTCTCTCTCTCTCTAAAACGCGAGCGAGCGTTTTGGAAAACAGAGCCCTAACGGCGTGCGCGTCTGATCAAAGTCGTTGTGGTTGGTGTTTGCTTTACTCCGCTCTCTCTCTCTCTCTCTGGGAAAAAAGAAGAAATGAGGAAAAAGAGAGAGAAGGGGGGGTGGGAGGAGGAGTGGGGTGGGGGAGTGGGAGCTTTTCGGACAAACTTTTTAGCCGAGGGAGTGGGAGTCCCAAAATGGCCCATTGGAACAAGGAAAATTTTCAAAGGCGCAGGTGCCCAAGGGAGTTGGACGCCAGCACCAAGAATGCCCATGGCTTTGGGTTTTGGGAGGGGTGGGGGAGGCGAAGGACTTACAAGGGTCGTTGTTAGGTGATTGTTTATTTTAGCACAAGATATAATTAGTAGTTTGTTAGTGGTACCTTGTGAAAGAAACTGCAGAACAGTTTCATCCCTTTTTTTTTCTTTTTTTTTTTCTTGGAGGAAAGGGTGGGGGTTGGCGGGGTGCGGTTATTAGATCTGGACTTTAATTCAGGGTCTTTTGTTTTTTCATTGTGTGTTTAGGAGAAATGAGTGGATTTTCATGGGTCAAAATATATTAAATATGCATGCAATTCTTTAATTTTTCTTTCAAACAATGGAACCGGCCAAATATGATGCGTTAAGATATAAAAATTTTATTATTTAATTTTAATCAAAATATTAAAATTTTATTTATAACATGCAATCTCTATTATTAGCACGTATCAATTATTTACTCCAAACACATGCTTTGGTCGATATATCACAATCAATTTATTATTTTGTGTACATTATATTTTTTTAATTTTAGCAAACGAATAATTACGTAGCAAATTGAGCAGTCATTTGCTCACTGCAGCTGAAATAGGTTTGGATAATAATTATTAAAAAAAATTGATATTATAAGTTACTCATAATAAAAAGAAAATAAATTTATTGGTCGCATCATGAGGAAATACAAAACAAAAATAAAATAAAATAAAGATTTTTAATTAAAATTGATGGACAATCACCGCATATGTTTTACAACATTTAGGATAAATAAAAAAAATATATATCAAGCTTTCCATGCATTAGACATACAGTAAAAATACACTGTCCAAGAAGAGAAGTCTACCAAGATGTAATGATATCTTTTGGTCATACCAAGTGACCATAGATATAATTAAGATTAAAAAGGATACTTGAGGGTATTTTTGTCACATAATGGCATATGACGAGGGATATAAAGGTAACTAGACGCGTGAACCAGGGACCAAAAGAATACTGAGAGAGCTAGCGGTTCTATTAAATTAAATTTGAATGCGGGATCGTGCGGTTCTTCAGACAGCGATTGAGCAGGTGAGAGCACCGCCCGCTGGGATTTTGCACGTCCGCATGCGACTTCCTATCTGATGGCAAAAGCCCGAGAATTTTGTTTTTATTTTACCAAAAATACCCTTATTTTTTTCATTCAGATGAAAGGGAGTAAATGATACGAGATACAAAATAGCATAAACCTGCAACACTTTTAGAAATTAAAGTTTGTAAGAGATTCAACCCCCCCCCCCCCCCAAAAAAAAAAAAAGGTTGGTAAGAGACCTCGGATTTTGTGGTCCTGGTTTTGCGGCAAGCGATTCCATTTGAAATGCTATTGGAGCCAGGATGTTTCATTTCATTGGATGTCTTGTTCCACAAGTTGAACTTGTTGTAGCCTGGTCAGCAATCATTTTTAATGTCGAAGGGATTCCTACCATGGATTCTTGTGTTGAGGGGGACTGCTATGTTACAGTAAAATTAATCAACCCCTTGTCGCTTAATGTTTTCTATCATCTTAGTTTGTTAGACATTTGGCAAGATAACTTTGGCACTTGATGGTTACTCAGCTATTGAGAGGGGGACAGAGTCATTGATGTCCTTGCCTCTCAGTGCACTACGATACAAGGATATATAGTTTGGGATGACAGCACCTTTACCATTGAAATAATGGACCTTGCACAAAGGGATAAGGAAGGATGTGATTAGTACAAAACCATGTAATCAATCTTGGTTACCCAAAAATATACAGAGGGATTTTGACGAGTGATTATTTCATGCTTAAAATTAATATTGAGCACGTGCCATGCACAAGAGATGGAAGGAGAGAAGAAAGCCAACAAGTTGAACATGAGGAATGCTGGTATAGTCTTAAATCAAAAAAAGAAAGAAAAAAGAAGAAAAACTTGCATAGAGATTCACCATCAAAATTTCATTTATGATACTAGAAGATTAAATGATTGATTTCTCTTTTAAAAAATAGAATGATGATTGGATATAGAAATAACCCCATTAGCTTGGCTTGTGTAAGAGAAATGAGTTATGCTTCTTGTCTTTCCAAGATCAATAGACACAAGAACTGCAAAGTAAGTTTTTTTTTTATTAATTAACATCAAAATGATGGTTAAACCACCACTCATTTGTTAGAGATAATAAAATAAGGGGGTAGAATTACCTATCCGAAGGAGGGAGCATGTACGTCTAAGGATAGAATTATATTCTATACCACATACACCACATCAATTAACTTATCTTCTTCACATAAGCTCCATTCATCATGCACTCATCTTGATGATTGGTTTACAACAAAAAGATGAGGTGCTTAACATGATGCATACATGGCTATATTGATGCACATCATATAAGATATAATTTTTTAAACATAAAGAATTACAAAAATAGTAACCAAGCTCATGAACTCGTCCAGAAAACTCTTAGAGCACCCACAAAACTAACCAGAGCACCCACAAAACTTACCAGTCCCACCCATCCTTGCAACATGCAGCTGGGCAAATCAAGCAAAACTCGAAGAATGGTAGCGCTCTAACCAGCACATCAAGGAGACCATGTTATTCTGTTCTTCTTATCCCGGGGAGACTGGAGACCTGCCGATTCCAAAATGGCCGTGTCGATGGCACGTCATAGTTTGCATTCCAATGCGCTCTTTATGCATGAAATTTTGAACAATCCACTCCAACCAAACTTACGTTTCATTACTCTGCTGGTCCTTGGCTTGAGCTACCAAGGCTTGACAGACCCAGGATCACATAAAGGGACAATCCTGCACCACACAATTCGAATTGAAGCTGACAAATGATAAATGATGAGTGGTGAGCAATGGAGCAATCAATTCCCCTGCAGAGATTTGTGTGAATGAATCCTGTGGTAATGATCCATGATAAATGAGTGGCCATGGATGAGATTGCACGTCTAACGTTGTCCCTTCTTTGACCTGGAGCCATCCGGTGTGTTGAGGTTTTAGTACTGCACTTTAGGAAAACTAAGATTCAATAATTTTGATATCCACTTCAGGGGCCCCTTCAAGCATCCTATTACGGAGGACCGCATACCCTAGCCAAGATAAGAGCGTTATATTAATGTACCCCCAGGGTACAACCCATCAATATTTTCTGATGGTAATATCTATTATAACAATACTTATTAGCTGTTACAGTGGAAATAATAGTCAATCATGGTAAAAGAACAACATAATTTGATTAAATCGCTGCGTTTAATCATAAAAGTATCAGTTTTAGAATTGTCACGAAAATTCTAAGAAAATCTCCTATCAGTTGGATGAATGGTGAAAATATCAAATAATATTTATTATTATGGGTATAAAATGACCACCATAATAGGACAGTGTCTAAGTAAAGGTTGTTGTATCAGTACCAACTTGCATGTGTGTGATGCAATGAGGGCCCTTGTGAAATTGTCCTGGCATCTAAACCTTGAGAAACGTAAACATCCGGCATGATGCATGGGTGGGCAAAGCAAATATTATTGGGTTGCAGTGCCAACAGCAAAACGATCTAACTCATACTAATTACTCTTTGCGTGGGCTTAACAATGGTTAAATACATGAAGATGGTGAATGTAGCATGCTAGAATCCACCATTTCAAGAACAAAGCGCCGAACGTAACGTGGCAAAGATGGGGGCCAAAAATGTTCCTTGCAATTCCTCGTAGATAACATCATGTTCACAATAATCATGCACCATCGAAGCATCTTTGGTGCAGTTGATTGTCCTATCGAAATCTTAAAATTAGATCCTGTCTCATTGAATCAATTATGTTCATCGCACTGAGCGTCCTCCAACTTGTCGAGAGTTGGCGTCTACTGGTACTTCACACTCACATGCTAATGTAGGATGAAGAATAAATTGCCACAAGAAGCGTGCATGGCGTCAGCGTACAGCGAGCAAAAACAAAGGTTGATCAGGGTACGGATGAAGGCCAAGCCACTTGCACACTTGACTCTACGTGAAATGAGCCGAGGGTCGGAAGAAAAGGGAAGGACTCTAACGGTGCATCTAGTTCCCAAATCAAAATTATAAAATAAAAATCAAAATAATTATATTTTTTTTGATATATTTAATTTATAATTAAAATCAAAATTAAAAATAAAATTAAAATTAAAATTAGGATTGAGTTTTGGAGGATTTAGACATCTCTATTTTTTCAAAAATTCTTATCAAAATGGGACTCTCCCAACAAAATGATTAGAATGGGAGTGGCTCATTCTTATTTCTATTTTTATGATAGAACCTAAAGCTTCTCAACTAAATATGCTCCATTTGAACCATGGGAAGAGAAGAAGAAAAAATATGGTCAATAAGAAAATTAAGAAATTTTTCTTATTTTATTGAGATTTTTAAAGAAGAAAGATTGAAAAGTGATATTTTTATGAAAATAAAATTTTCATATTTTATGAAAAAAATATTCATATGGGATCAGATTTTTTATTTTTTTTAGAGATTAAAAAAAAAAATTTCAAAAATATTCTTAAGACTATGAATAGAATAGAATAATTTTTTTAATTAAAAATAAAATAAATATTTTAATAATTTTTTTTTAAATCGATAGATAATTAAATATAAGTCATTTTAAAATATGCTCTTTTATTTTTTATAATCAACCGAACATATCAAAACTACATATTAAAAAAATATTTTTTTAAATAATAATAATAATAATATTTTATTATTATTATTTTTCATAAATCAAACAAGCTTTGAATAATCGTCACATTTCGTCTTTCCAGGCATGTGCCCGTGACCTGCCATGACAAAACCCCGCTTGTAGCATTTGGAAAATCAACATGCGAGGAAAAACTTCAGGACAAGAGCCCGGCCGAAATCATTGGCCCACCACACCAACCCTACTTCGAAAGCTTGAGCAAAAAGATAGCCTTCCACGCTTGCAAGGAAGGGTCCAAAGAAATACCTTCATGTCCACCAACTATTCACATGCAATGTAGCAATCCTTGGACATGTTCGTCGACAAGACAAGACGTATCATGCACCTTCTCGAAGGTTCCACGCATCCGTGGCGATGCTAAACGATTTTTTCTCCTTGCAATTCAAATAGGTTCGCACTTATGATAAACCTTTAGGTGACCGAGGGCCGAAGGGCCAACAATGTCACCATTCCAAACTCCTCTTGTTTGTTTGTGGATTTCAAACTCCATCTAGTAAAGCATAACTATTAGGAGGTGAAAAAATGATAAATATAATTATATTCAAAATTAACTCTATTCCATATACTAATTAAAATTAATAATAACTTAATAATATTAAATTTTATAAATATAAATAAATCAAGCATAAAAATATTATATTTATATTGTAAAATTTTTACTATATAAAATAATAGGATTAACACAGATCTTCTCTAAATCAAATAGAGGCTTTATAAATATATATCATCAAGAACAAATCTTGGCTCACAAAATAAAATAATCCTCACCAATAAAGTGGATATCAGCAAAAATAGGGATAGATCTCACCAAATAAATGGATGTCTGAAATAATTTTTAAAGAAAATTTTTCAATGATCAGAAACGTTCAACTTGTAGCTCTCGATGTTACAAATAGCATATTAAAATTTTATCAAAATCGGATCATCATCAATCATCCGATCATCTAACAAAATAATAAAATCTACTCCTTTTGCAATGCCGCTTGGATTTCTTTGGCTTCCGCGTGTCTCTGCCTTTTTTTTTCCCGCTACATAACTACTAAGACGTGGCTCCCTTTTTAAAGGTAAGGAGGATGAGTCCGTTTTGGACTCTCCTTACTCCCTCTCTTTTTATTTTATTGCGGGTCCAGCACATGGGTGGGATACCACAATAAATCTCCTCCTCACGCCCATGTGGAGAGGATCAGTATACCAGCACTGGCTCTACAGATTGCAAGCTTCTCTGTAGGCAATGACTTAGTAAGCATATCTGAAGTATTGTCATCTGTATGAATCTTTTCTAGCTGTAACAACTTCATCTCCAAAGCATCCCGTATTCAATGATACCTCATATCAATGTGCTTCAACCTTGAATGAAAAATCGGATTCTTGTTGAGATGAATTGCACTCTGACTATCACAATACAGGATAAATTTCTCTTGCCTCAGACCAAGTTCCTAAAGAAACTTCTTCATCCATAATAACTCCTTGCTGGCTTCTATCACTATAATATACTATGCCTCTGTAGTGGACAAAGCAACACATTTCTGTAGTTTAGATTATCATGAGATAGCTTCCCTTGAAAAAGTCATCAAGTATCCTGATATAGATTTTTTAGAATCAACATCACCTACCATGTCTGCACCTGTATATCCATCCAACATAGATTTATCTATACCAAAATATAGACATACTCTTGAAGTATCTTTGAGATACCTGAGAATCCACTTTACTGCAGTCCAATGCTCCTTTTCAGGATTAGAGAGAAATCGGCTGATAATACCAACAGCATAAATAATATTCGGCCTAGTACACACCATGGTGTACATCAAACTATCAACTATGGATGCATAAGGGATCTTCTGCATCTCTCCTTTTTCTTTCTCACTAGCAGGATATTATGTGGAGCTTAATCTGAAGTGACTTGCAAGTGGAGAGCTAACTGGTTTAGAGTTGCTCATCTAAAATCTCTCTAGTATTTTTTCTATACATCTCTCCTGTGATAGCCACAATCTCCCATTCCTTTTATCACGAGTAACTCTCATATCAAGTATCTATTTTGCTGGTCTCAAATCTTTCATAGCAAAGTATTTACTCAGTTCAGTCTTCAAGCTCTGAATCCTTATGACATCATGACCAACAATCAGCATGTCATCAATGTATAATAGAAGAATGATGAAATCATCATCACTAAACTTTTTATAAATACACAATGGTCAGAAGTGGTTCTGCTGTATCCATGATCTACCATGAAGGAATTAAATTTCTTATACCACTATCAAGAAGCTTGTTTCAAACCATACAAGTTCTTCTTCAATCTGCATACTATATTTTTCTTGCCTTTAGCTATAAACCTCTCTGGCTGCTCCATATAAATTTTCTCTTCAAGATCTCCATGAAGAAATATTGTCTTTACATCAAGCTGCTCAATCTCCAATTTTAGACTAGCTGCTAAACCAAGAACGACTCGGATCGAAGACATTTTGACCATGGGTGAAAAAATCTCCTCAAAGTCAATACCCTTCTTTTAGCCAAAATCTTTCACAACCAGTCTTGTCTTGTATCTTGGTTGTGAGCTATGTTCTCTTATCTTGAGTCTGAACATCCATTTATTCTTAAGTGCTTTCTTCTCCTTGGGTAACTCTACCAAGTCAAAAGTATGATTCTCTTGCAGTGATTTCATCTCTTCTTGCATGGCTTCAAACCACTTTTCTTTCTGTGCATGTGACATAGCCTCATGAAAATATTCTGGCTCTCCCCCATCAGTCACCATCACATACTCATGTGGAGGGTATCTTTGAGAAGGCTAACGCTCTCTAGTAGACCTTCTCAGCTGCTATTCTGCCATTTGCTGTATAGGAGCTTATTCACCATGCTCATCTAATGCACTGTCATCATGTATAGGTTCATCTTTTATCATATCACTATTCTCTACAGTTTGTATGTCATCAACATCTATTCTGACTTAAGATGTAGGAGGTGGATCAATAAATAACTCTGTAGTAGTCTCTGACTTATCTGCTTTCTTCATGTCCTCAATGGTCCGATCCTCAAAGAATACTACATCTCGACTTCTGACTAGCTTCTTCTCCACTGGATCCCATAGCTTGTATCCAAACTGCTCATGTCCATACCCAAGAAAAATACACTCCTTTGACTTACTATCAAGCTTTGACCGCTCATCTCTAGGAATATGAACAAAGGCCCTGCATCCAAAAACTCTGAGATGATCATAAGAAACTGATTTTTCTATCCATACATTTTCAGGAACATCACCGTCAAGGGCATTTAAAAGAGAAAGATTAATCAAGTCAACTGCAGTCCTCGTAGCTTCACCCCAGAAAGAGCTAGGTAACTTTGAATGAGAAAACATGCATTAAACTCTTTCAACAATAGTACGGTTCATCCTCTCTACTACTCTATTCTGCTGAGGTATCTTTGGGATAGTCTTGTCCAATCTAATACCATGCCGTCTGTAGTATCTCTCAAACGGACCTTGGTATTCACCACTATTGTCTACTCGGATACATCTCAGTTTTCTTCCTTTCTCTCTTTCAACACCGGCATGGAATTCTTTAAAGACGTCAAAAACTTGGTCTTTAGATCTCAAAGCAAAAGCCCATAACTTTTAAAAATGGTCATCAATAAAAATAACAAAATACAGTACACCATCAAATATCTTTGTGGTCATAAAGCATACATCGGTGTGAATTAAATCTAATACACGTGATTTTCTACATGAAGGATGCTTATAAAATGAAACTTTATGCTGCTTGCCATATAAACAATAAGTGCAAGGTCTTAAGTGTATACTTTTCAAAGGAAGCAAGTTATGTCTAGATAGAGCATCAAGTTCCTTCTCACTCAGATGGCCAAGTCGTCGATGCCACAAGTATGTGAAGATCTCTTCAATTGCATTTATCTTTCCACTGCATACCTTAACTTATAATCTGAAAAAGCCAGCTTTCTTTCTTTTTGCTATAACCAATGAACCTTTGGTAAGCTTCTATTTTTCTTTACCAAAGCAAATAGAGTAGCCCTCATCATCTAAAACACAAGTAGAAATCAGGTGCAATCAGATATCAGGAACATATCTCACATTTCTCAATAGCAGTCTGCACCCAATATTTGTCTCCAAACAAACATCATCCATGCTAATAATTTAAGCTATCGTATCATTTTTCATCATGACGTGCCGAAAATCACCTTTAGAGTAGGACAAGAAGAAGTCTCTCTATGATGTAACATGATATGTGGTAGCTAAATCAATTACCCAACTGGATTCTTAGCATGTGAGATTAATATACTTGTCATGATAAGTAATCATGACCTCATCATCAAATGCAATTATAGTTGTACTCTATGTTTCTTCTTTCTTTTCATCACTCTTATCCTGATCCCTCTTGTATTTTTTGCACTCTCTCTGAAAATGCCCCGGCTTCTTACAGTAGTAGCAGGTGATACCTTTCCTGAACTTTGATCGCCATCTAAATTTTTTTTGTCTTTCCTCTCATGCGACTCGCCATTTTTTTTGTTGTAAGAAGATCAATATTTACTTCTCCCCCTCTGCTCTGTAACTAGTGCTTCAAAATCTGTATCTGTCAAACCTTACTCCTTACGTCTATTTGCTTCATTTAATATACTATCATTCACCATTATCAGGGTAAGTTTGTCACTAGCAGTGGAATTACTCAATATCACCACCAATGTCTAAGAAACTCAGCAAGATTAATACCTGTACCTCATCATCAAGAAGTTGTTTCATCGTAGCCAACTGATTCAGTATCTTTTAAAAGTTATTCAAGTGCTCTGAAGCATTCTACCCATCCTTGTACTTCAGGTTCATAAGTCTTCTGATTAGATAGGCTTTATTCTAAGTATTCTTTTGTTGATATAGATTCTCTAGTTTCTTCCAAATCTGATAAGCATCTATCTCTATGGCAACCTCATGAATGACACTCACATCAATCCACTATTTGATCATAGCCGTAGCTTTCCTGTTTATCTTTTTCCACTCATCAGGTTTTAGATTTTTTGAGATTTTTTTCTGTAATTCAATTGACTCAAACAAATTTTGATAATATAATAAATCCTCCATCATCATCCTCCACAAAGAATAATTTGATGAAGTTAATTTAATCATACTAGATTTATCCTCTATTTTAATTAGCACAAACTATATTGATTGTCCAACCTAGCTCTGATACCAGTTGTTGAAGGGTGAAAAGACCACAAATATAATTATATCCTGGATAAACTCTACCTCCATGTGTTAATTAAAATTGATAATAACTCAATAATATTAAATCCAGCAAATATAAATAAATCAAGCACAAAAAATACTAGATTTAAGTTGTGAAACTTTCATTATATAAAATAATAGGATTAACATAGGTCTTCTTTAAATTAAATAGAGGCTCTACAAATATATGTCATCAAGAATAAATCTTGGCTAACAAAATAAAATAATTATTATCAATAAAATGGATATCAGCAAAAATAGGGATAGATCACACCAAATAGATGGATGTCTGAAATAAATTTTGAAGAGAATTTTTCAATGATCAGAACCGCTCAACTTATAGCTCTTAATGTCAGAAACATCATATTAAAATTTTATCAAAATTGGATTATGATTAATCATTCAATCATCTGACAAAATAGTAAAATCTACCTCTTTTGCAATGTCATTGGAATTTTTTTGGCTTCCACGTATCTCTGCATTTTTTTCTTCTCGACATTAGCTCCCTTTTTAAAGGTAAGAAGGATTAATCCATTTTGGACTCTTCTTACTCCTTCTCTCCTTGTTTTGTTGTGGATCCAGGATACCACAACAATAAGAATCTTTTCTTTTCCTGCAGTTTTCATCTTGCTTGGTGCTATTATGGGTAATGTTGCAGAGTATAGTCAGCACCTACTAAGGAAGAGATGGACTGTGAACCACATCAATTGACCAAGTAGAAGGGGACTTCCCAAAAGTATGTCAGGGTCATGACTGTGGAACGTGTATGTAGATCCATGGGGTGGATCGTGTCATGATCTCATTTAAAAAAAAAAAAATCTCTAGTTTGACATCTGCCTTTTTATTTATGAATATTTAGTAATAATTAGAGACTAGACAGGAGGTTAGAGATAGCTCGATAAATATCTAAGTTTTCTCTTTGCAGCTGGTAATTAATTATCTTGGTTTTGTACATGAAATTCATGTAAAATCTGTAAGTTAAACTTTTTCTCTATAACAAAAGAAAAAAATTAGCCTTTCATACAAAATGGGACATGTATTTGAACAAGCATGCCCTCTTGCTAGTGCACTAGAGTTAAGTACATGCAATATGTATAGAAGCACAGAGAAAAAGTATTTGTTGGATGATTGTGATTCACCTAGCATCGAGAATGAAAGAGATACGACAAATATGGGGCAAAAAAAGGATGAATGATATTCAAAGAGCTTGTAGGAGAATTAAAATGTTGATTTTTTTTTTTAAATTCAAAAAAGTTATTAATAGTATATAAATACAAAAAAATCTCAAGCAATAAAGTTATGTTGCGTAAAATCGGTACGCCCTATCGACTTCATCAGAAGTTTTCAAAAAAAAGAAAAGATATAAGAGAAGAGATCGGAGCAGAAGAACTTGATCCTCTACCCGATCACGTATCTCGAATGGAAAAAATATGGCTAGAGAAGAATCATATACCGGTGAGGAATTTTTTGATGGAATATGCCGGTGAATAGCTGGATTTATCTATCTTGAACTGAGCTTATCTTTTTCTTTTTCTTTCTCTATTTAAAATCCTCTCTTCTCGTTGATCCTCCACCAAAATCCCTCTCCCTCTCCCTTCTTTATCACCTTTGACAGCCCTTAGATCCCGAGTCTCCATTGCTTGAAAACACTCCTTTCTCCTCATCTTTGCTATCTCCTCTATTTTGGATGCTTTTATTATTGATTTTTTATTATCGACAATAATATCCAAGCCGCTGCCGCCTTCTACACTTGACCGCGCCATCACTGCTTGGTTGCCTTAGCCATCAGTCACCATCATCAACCCTCATCCCTCTTTCTCCTCTCTATTCCCTCTTAAGACTCCATGATGGAACTTGTGGTTTGGCAGAATAAAAAAATGAAAAAAAAAAGAAAAAGAAAGAGAACATGAGAGATAGAGATAGAGAGAGTAGGAAAAAAATAAAGAAAAAAGAGAGAAAAGAAAAAAAAGAGGGCCAAAGAAAAATTAACCTTTTATGAAACCATCCCATTAATCGGACTCCAATCTGATTGGATCTAGATTAATCCAGAATATTTAAATTCATCTCGTGATTCAATCCAAACTGAGACTTGGATCAGGAGTCTCTCTTTTGGTTCTAAATCTTACTCGATTAAAATCTAAAATATTTTTAGATTATCTAATCAGAGCCTTCAATGTTAGTTAAGCATCGAATCTGGGAATCAAGCTATATGTCGAAGATCGTGACTTTTTAGAATCAATAAGTTTTCTTTTATTTCTAGATTTATTTTTATATATAATTATATATTTAAAAATTAGATTTTATATATAAAATATTTAAAAATTATTGTAGTCAAAATTAGATAATTACTCATGAAAAGTGATTTAGAAAATCAGATCAAGCATGATATCGCAATTGCATGATATAATTTAAAAAATAAATAATTTTTTTATATTATATTACATGATCTCTTAAATAAAAAATTATATATTTTCATTAACGCATGAAATCTCAAATAAGAGTTAATTTTTATTGTTCTTTTAAATTATATAAATAATTAAGTTGATGCTATTATAAAAATAATATTTATGAAAAAATAGCTATGATAAAAGCATGAGAAAAATTTTTTAGTTAGATTATGATCTGAATTTAGCCAACGAGACTGATCGTTGGCCACACATTAGAAATATATTTTTTCTGAGTCTAGTCGGTCGGGGCTAATCGCCAGCAGAGTTAGTCCTT
This sequence comes from Cocos nucifera, assembly GCA_006176705.1. NCBI lineage: Eukaryota > Viridiplantae > Streptophyta > Magnoliopsida > Arecales > Arecaceae > Cocos > Cocos nucifera. The sequence goes on from QRFJ01000046.1 coordinate 2,289,940, forward strand.
CTAGGCCTAGCCAGTGGGGCTGATCATTGGTAGCACATTGATGAATCGACTGTTCTTTATTCAGAACTAATTTTTTTGTCTTATCATGAGACAAATTATGGTCGTGTAAACTAGAACTAGTTCGTGTAAACTGCATATAGAGGCTAATCTCTCATGGATCTTATCATAGGACTGATTCATGGTCGTAGTCAAAGAAGACAGAAAAAATTTTGATTTTTATTAATGTGCAAGATATATTTTGAAATAAAATTATATTGATGCATATTATTGCTAAATTATTATAATTTGAAAGATAATTATGCTTAATCCCTTAGAGATATTGGTAACTTATTAAATCCGTAAAGTTCACCCCCTCTTTTCTATTTCTTTTTAGATTCTAGAAGAGCGTATTGGACTTAGAACTGAGCAGTGAGGAGGTCTTACATATTTTTTAGGATTTTGCTCTAAAAAATATGTGGCATCATGTGCTGATCCAAGTGCTGGATTCATTGCATGACAAAGTGGTATCAAAACTTAGGTTTAAGATTACCAAGGGTTGTGGCATAAGTAATATCAGAGTTTAGATTAAAAATCATAAGAACTTGGATTAGTAAAAGTGGGATAGAATTAGGATCTTAATTGATTATCTTAAAATAATTATGGATATTTAAAGTTGATTAAATTATTACATAGTGTTTGAAGTTTCTTTTATGTATATAAATTATGATCAATGCTGAAGTATAGAAGATTGACACAAATTCAATTTTGAGAAAATATATATTTTGAGTGATATAGATTGATTAGATTATGTTGTAATAGCATTGGATTTGTTTTGAAAATTTAATATGATGTAATAGCAATCTTAAAATTATTGAAAGCCATCTTCAGTTAGAAGACTATAGTTGTTTTGTTAATTAAAAAAAAGAAAGAAAGAAGAAGAAAGGAAGTAATCAAATGATTACTCAAGGGACATTGTGTATAGGAAGATTTTTATAATCATGATAAGATCTAAATAATGGAAGAATATTTTATTAATATTTATCAAGAATAATTTCTTTTATCAAATGATTTGAATAAATCTTTTAAAATTAAGCATTCTCTTTAATTATGATATTCTAGCAATTTATAAGATCATGATGGATAAGTTAGAAGTTGATTTTGTCAGAATGAGAGCGATGAATTTTGAATTGTATAATTGAATTATTAAGATAATCCAGAGTTGGCCTGACTCAAAATAAAAATGCTTAAGGAACAATTATGATCCAATAAGAATAAATTTTTGCTTGGACTTTATAGAATTTTAATCTAGGATCATTAAAAAATTTTGAAGAATGATTGATCATAGTCGCTGAGGGGAAGTATGGTGGGCCCATAACCCATAAGATCATTATTTTTTTTTTTGGAATCAAAACTTCATCGTAGTGTTTGTACTCAATTTATCCCAAGCTCTTTTCCAAATATAATCAATCAATCTTGCTATAAGTTTTTTTGCATCCAATTGATCCTGGCTCAATCTTAAATGACTTCATATATCTCAATCTCATAATCTTGGTCACTTTTAGTCTATATCCAAATTCTAATGCAATTGAAAGCTTTTGATCACACTGGTTTTGATCGAGGAAAGACAAGATCTTTAATTATATATAAAAGGGGCAAAAATTCTAGAATTAATTTATGAGATATCTTGAAAAGAGTGCGTGCTTTGATGTAGATATGTATTTGAGCATTGTGGTTGATCTGAGGGGTCCGATTGCTTATGGCATTTAAGTGGTGTAATTATAAGTTTATTTTGATAAAAATGCTAATTTAGGATAAATGAGTATATATACATTTTGGATTGAGCATCTTTAATTTTGAAAGATCTAGATTTTTCAAATTTCGAGGATGAAATTTTTGTAAGAAAGAAAAAATATGAGAACCGAGTCCTTTACGTAAAGTCAGCATGCCCTATCAGCTTTACCGAAAGTTTTCAAAAAATAAAAAAGATATAGGAGAAGAGATAGAAATAGGAGAACTTGATCCCCTGCCCGATCATGTGTCTAAGATGGGGAAAAGGTGGCTAGAGAGGAACCATACACTGGTGAGGGATTTTTTGATAGGATATGCCGGTGAATAGCCAGATTTATCCACCTTGAATCGAGCTTATCCTTTTCTTTTCCTTTCTCTATTTAAAATTCTCTTTTCCAATTGATCCTCCACTAAAATCCCTCTCCCTCTCCCTCTCCCTTCTTCATCACCTCCGGCAACCCTTAGACCCCGCAATCAAGTCTCCATTACTTGAAAATCCTCCTTCCTCCTCATCTTTGCTATCTTCTCTATTTTGGATGCTTTTATTGTTGATTTTTCATTGCCGACAATAATGTTCAAGCTGTTGTTGCTTCCTGCACCCGACCGCGCCACTACTGCTCGATCGTCTTAGTCGTCAGCCACCATCATTGACCCTCACCCCTCTTTTTCCTCTTTGTTCCCTCTCAAGACTCCATGATGGAACCTATGTTTTGGAAGAAGAAGACGAAGAAGAAAGAGAACTTGAGAGAGGTAAAGAGAGATAAAGAGAGAAGAAAAAAAGAGGGCCAAAGGAAAATTAATTTTTTATGAAACCACCCCATTGATCGGAGCCTAATCCGATTGGATCTAAATCAATCCGAAATATTTAAATTCACCTCGTGATTCGATTCAAACCGAGTCTTGGTCTAAGAGTCTCTCTTTTTGTTCTAAATTCTTCTCGATTAAAGTCTAAAATATTTTTAGATGATCTGATCAGAGCCTTCAATATCAGTTAAGCATCGAATATGGAAATCACATCATATATTGAAGATCGTGATTTTTTGGAATTGATTGATTGTAAGTTTTATGTTATCTTTGGATTTATTTTTATATAATTATATATTTAAAAATTAAATTTTATATATAAAATATTTAAAAATTATTATAGTTTAAAATTAGATAATTACTCATGAAAAATGATTTAAAAAATTGGATCAAGATATTGTAATTGCATGATATAATTTTGAAAAATAAATTTTTTTTTTGCATTATATTACATGATCTCTTAAATAAAAATTATATATTTTTATCAACGTATGAAATCTTAAATAAGAGTTAATTTTTATACTCTTTTAAATTATATAAAAATTAAGTTGATACTGTTATAAAAATAATATTTATGAAAAAATAGTTGCGACAAAAGTAAAAAAAAACTCTTTAGTTATATTATGATCTAGGTCTAACCAATAGGATCGATCATTGGCCATACGTCAGAAACATATTTTTTTTGAATTTAACCAATTAGAGCTGATCGCTGGCAAAGTTAGTCCTTAATTCTGGGGCTGATCACTGGTAGCATGCTGATGGATCGAGTGTTCTTCGTTCAAGACTAATCTTTTTGCCTTGTTATGGGGCAAATCATGGTCGTATGAGCTAGAGCTAATTTTTTCTTTATATATTCAGTGGATCGAGTGTTCCATATATAAGGGCTAGTCTCTCCTAAACTTTGTCATGAAATTAATCATGGCCGTAGTTAATAAAGATTGAGAGAAATTTTTAGTTTTTATTGATGTGCATGGCATATTTTGAAATAAAATTATATTGATGCATATTATTACTAAATTATTATAATTTGAAAGATAATTATATTTGATCTTTCCGAGATATTGATAACTTACTGAGTCCGTAAAGCTCATCTTCTTTTTTTAATTTTTTTTTTTAAATTTTAGAATAGCATATTGGGCTTGGGACCAAACAGTGAGAAGGTCTTGTATATTTTTTAGAATTTTATTCTAAAAAGTATATGGCATCACATGCCGATCTAAATATTGAATTCAACGTGTGACATATGTAGTTAATATGAAATCAAAATATTACTAGTTCTCTTATGCAATTTGCTAGTTTGGACAAGATTGTAGGTTCAACATATGAAATATGTACGGAAGCATAAAGGAAAAGCATATGTTGGATGATTGTGATTTATTTAACATTGAGAATGAACAAACGATATTCAAAGAACTTGTAGAACTAAAATGCCAGTATTCTTAATTTTATCTTAAAAAATGATAATGGTATAAAAATAATCTTATGTAACAAAGCTATGCAGTTGATGTGGAATAAAAATATGGCTAGTTTCTTTATGCAACTTGTTAGTTTTAACCAAATAAAAAAAAAGGGTTACACATTAATTAGATAGCTTTTTTATATGAAATTTTTTGTTATAGCATTTTAGCATCGAAAAAAGAGGTGAGAAGGATGATGAGTGCCCCATGTATGATATAAAAAACTTTCAAATTGGTTGTATATTATTAAACTCTAGAATTTTTTGAATCATATAAAATAAATTAAGGACTCATGTGTTGTAAAATTTTTGATATGCTCGTACCATAAATAGGTGGACATTGACTACATGTGCGCATAAGGGTTTACATCGATCTACAACTACCCCATTACATTGGATATATTTTTTAAATTAAAACACTAAAAATTCTCTAATACGCCCATTGCAATGAAGACTAAACTAGCATTTTTCTCTACAAAAATTGATCACCAGATTATTCCCAATTTTTCCACCCGAATTCATTTACAAAAAATCATGCATGTTGTACAACGTTAGGTCCGATTTTTATAGCAGTTCAAGATCCGTATTTGGAGTACACATGCTTCCCACTCTCACCAGATGTCGCTGTACAAGCCCATAAAACTTCATTTAAAGCTTTTAATAAATGACCCAAACAGGGCAACATTCATCGTGCCCCTTTCCCGACTCCACTTCCCAACTCGCTGTCCCCGAAATGGGAGCGCGGGTTTTTGCTGTACATCATATGATGTGATTCATATTTCATCATTTATTACGTGATAGGCGGCTATTCGTATATTATAGATATGTATTTACGCGTGGTCGTCCAACGCGCGATGGACGGAGCGCGCTGTGCACCGCACGATGCGGTGAACAGCAGGATCCGCGCGGTCGAAAATCTCATCATCCCGGACGCCTCTGGGTCACATCAAACCCGGTTACACAAACGTTCCAATCCGCTCAGCCCGTCTACCGACACATTGAACCCGGTTTAACAAAACATCGGTTTTTAAAGGACAGAGAAAAAGGAGAAAAATTCCACCCTGGCTCGATGTAAGAGATTGACTCCAGAGACGGGGGACGACGGGCGTTTTATTTCCCTTCTCGTTCTCCTCCTCCATCCCCGATGGAGCTCGGAAAAACCCTAACCCTAACCCTAACTCTAGCTCCAAGAAATCCCCTTGCTTATCTCGTGTGATCCCTTTCTCTTCGCTGGTCTCGTGGTTTCGTTTGGAGGAGGAGGAGGAGGGGAATGGATAACCACAAGAAGTCCCTGCTGCGGCTCCGCCTCCGGGTGACGGCAAAGAAGCGGGGGAGGGACCCCGGGTCGTCCGGTGGCGTCGCACGGAAGCTCCGGGAGCGGGACTGCGTCAATTCGGTGCGGAAGCTCCAGCGCCGTGAGATCGGCGGACTCCCCCGGATGGCTCGCGGCGCCTCCTCCAACGCCCCCGAGAAGTTCCGCAACATTCAGCTGCAGGTACGTTTCTCACCGCTTTCTCTTTTGGCATTTTTTCGGAATCGGGGTTTCCTTTGCTTAGGGTTTTGAAATTCCTGCCTATGTTTTGAAATTTCCACCGGGATCGCTCGGTGCGGTGTAAACATGAAGGGATTTTGGTGATGGAGCTCGTGATTGTCGTTGTCGAAGTAAGCTTTCTTGGGGGTTCGTGATTCTAACATTGCGGTGAATGGGATGAGGATCCGGGTTTGTACCGGATTATGATGTCGATGTGAGTGGACGCATTGCTTTATGTTTAGGGTTTGGATGGATCTGTGGTACGAGGGAGTTTGGTATAAGAATACCAATGCTCCTTTTCTTTTGGTGTGGAAACGTTGAGGGATGGAAATTGAAGGGATGCTTGGAGCTAGCAAAGAAGTTTAGGGGCAGAAACAATATTTTGTATTCTTTTGGACTGTCCAAACATGCTAAATTGATGAAGAAGTGATTTCCCTACTGTTTGGGGCAAAGAAACTTTTTCGTTCTTGCAACTTAAATTGCAAGAAGAACGAAAAAGAGCTCGTAATCATTAATGGATATCACTTTCATTATTTTCATGACGCAGCCTTCTAGGAACATCCCTATCTTAGCTATTTAACTTTTCCGTAACTGTAATTAAAATTGGAGGATCGATGCTTCTTCACCAATCTCCGTTAACTTCACGATGCTATGGTCTTGCTGTGTGTAATCTTAGTTTCTTTTTCTTCCGTTCTACTAAAAACAACTCTTTATTTTCAATAATTGCCAAGATTAACTTGGCTGTACCCCTATTCTGAAATTTATTACTAAAAACAACATTGCTCTTCGGTACAATAACTACTAACAACAACATTAGTCTTCTGTGCAATGACATTTCTACATTTTTACTCATGTTTAGCATCTTGTTCCCCTTTTCTTGGTTTATCCTGTATCCAATTGAACTGGTGCAAGCTTTCATTGAAATATGTGGTCAAAACTTGAAATAGTAGAAGATACCAATTGGCCAGGCAAGGCTTCTAGCAATAAACAATCTATGCATTTAGATTGCTGATTCTGTATGGTTTCAAGGGTTTTGTAATTCAGAAGTTTTGCTGCGTTTGTGAACTATAAGATTTTGAATCTGAATTTTGGCTTGTTTCTTGTTACACCACAAACTAATGGGAGTTGAATTTAAGGAATAGTCCGAAAATGGATGAGAATATTGTTGTACATTTGCAGTAGGGAAGGGATTCATAAAAGCTTGCATAGATCCAGCACTAGCTAAAAATAGACTGTCCAACTAAAGAGAATCAGTTTCTTTCTTTTCTTTTTTCCTTTCCTTTTTTAAATCTATTGCAGATCAATGGCTCAAGGTTAATTGGTCACGGTTATGGATGGTTTAGAACAGTTGGTCTTGACCCTAGATTGATCCATGAATCCCTCCTCCATATGCTTACAAATTTAAAATCACAAACACCTCTTGAAGTTTGAAAGGTACCTCTCTCAACCAAAAACTTAAACACCTCAAACTTTCTCAAAATTTGTAATGCTGTTAATATACTTCACACTAGATGAGTAGAAAAATGAAAAATAGCATAATTACCCATGTAATTTAAGAATTATGCCCCCACAGGTCAGTTTTTACCAATACATATCAATTCCAAGGAAAATTTATTTTTTTTTAAATTTCAAAATTTGATCTGAAACTTACAACTATGCCTTTTCTTATCCTTATGTTCTATAATCTGTCCTTTGTTTTTACACAAAGATTTCCTTAACCATTGCAAAATAGTAGAAGTTGCTGAAATTACATAAAATACTGATAGCTGAATCTAGTTCTAGAAACTAGAAGGAAAAAGATTGATAACAGAGAGAATGAAGATGGAGGGAAAAGAGTGTCTGTTTGTGAATATAGATAGATAGATGTGGAGACAGGGGAGAGAGAGGAGGTATGGCAGATGCAGCAAATTCTTTTCATGTGTATGAATCCCTCCACTCGTATTAATGTTAGAGCATTACCTACCTAGAGGTCAATTTATTTAAATGCTCTTATTAAGTGGCTGACCTTGATAGTAACTAGGAGTGAAAATGGGTCGGACAACATCCAGTCGTATTCCTTTGCGTAACTAGTTTGGATACTGATGTGGATACATATTTGTAAATTTTGTTGGATTTGAACCTGAATTTGGATTTTAAGAATTTCTTGGACCTGTCTCTAGATATCCGGTTAAAACAGATCTACATAGCTATTGAATCTAGGATTGAACCCATGACCTTTTTTACTTGAGAAAGTATGACTGAATCATGAGGATAGAACTTATCGTTATTTTATAATAATAGTTAATTGTACTCATTCAAAACTTATTCACGTTATTAAGTAGAGTTATCTAATGTATGTTGTGATATTTTATATTTTAACAATTAGTTCTTACAATAAAAATAAATCTTATTTCTTTTGATAAAAAGTAAAAGATAAATATCCTTCACTTTATTCTTTATGTTATTTTCAAAAGTTTGTTGTTTGAAATATTTAAAAAAATATTAATAACTTTGATATATTTCAAAATTTATACATAATTTGTCTCACAAGCTTTCAGATAATTCATGATTTTTTTTAAATTTATGCTGCAATTAGTAAGTAATGATGGTATTTAATATATAAAATTTATTAATATTTCTATATTATATATTTTATTTTTATAATTTTAAATTTTCAATACATGCCCTGTCAAATTAGTGATCAGGATTGTTGACTTGGTCAGTCTCTGTGCAGGTTTAATAACTGTATCTTAGGTCTTTACCTAGTTACCCATGCATTGCATACAATGCCAATCTAAATACTGGATTCTGCTCCCGTCCATTATGATTATTCCATTAGGTTTTCATTATTGATTTCTGCTCAAAATCCTATTTAAAACTGAACAGTATCCAACTTATATCCAAATAATATCTAACCTATATCTATATCTGGATCAAAGAATATGGATATGACTAATATGTGACTTGTATCTATATCCATTAATAACAAATATGGATAGTAATTTGGTATCCATTTAATATTCATATATGTATTCATATCTGGATCCATTTTCAGCCCTAACGATAACAATCTTGATGATGTGGGCTATGTAATGGGTCAGTGATTGTTATTATTTTAAAAATAAGAAAGGCTTCAAAATAAGAAAGATCTCTTTGAGGCTGGTTTCATGCAGAGACTAGCTGCATGGGGCTTTTGTGTTATACATAGTAGGTAGATGCGAAGCTACTTGATTATCAAATTAAAGGTCCAATGGCTTCTGTACTAGACATCTTTTCTAAACTAGCAATGACTCTGACCACATTAACTTGCATGTTATATTTCGCTATGAGCAAATCTGCGTGAGATGATACCATCAAACTTCGCTTCTGACTCTTTCATAACATGAGTTAGCTGTATCAAATCTGCAAAATTCATAATAATGTATGTTTGAGTAGACGATATTGAAATGATAATGTATGACTAAAGGCAATGTCAGAAATGAATGACAAATGCATAACCCTTTCCCTTTCATTTGAAAAATGGGACGTACAAATTTTAAGACTTCAGACTGGGAAGTGTGTTTTGAAGTTTGTATTAAGGAGAAGACTGCTATTTCTCTAGCCTATCTCTGGTATAAATTTCGAGAGGTGTAGTCGCTAGATCTCACTTGGAATGATAAGAAGGTTCTTTTATCACGAGATTTAACTTTTACAGGGAATATGAGAGAGGCCTTGACTCTTATTTTTTTTTTTGAATACTCGAGCTATCCTGAAGTTGTTTTTCATGAGTATAGAAGAATGGAACATATTCAAATAAGGTAGTGTCTACGTTTATGATTTTTGTATGAACCTAAGGATTTTATTGTCTTTCTAAGTTTTACAAACTTGATAGCATGAGCATATTATATTCTCTCTAAATGTCAGCATATGAAAAAAATAAGCATAACTTAGCACTTAATGGAGAAAAATTGGAGGACTTGTGAACATGAATTATGAGAGTCCAAGCAACGTCTGCCAAGTGACATTGTTTAGCATCTAACTACCATATTTTGTTGTTGGATGTAGAAACAAGATTTGTAAACGAAAACTATAGATGCAAACCAATCTTGGTATTCAGAAGATAGGTTCTAGTTGAATAGTCATATTTAAGAATTTTCAGTAGTATTGTACAATTTGAAGTTTTGATCTAAGTTTTATGTTAAATTAGCTGTATGACTATGATCTTCCAATGTTATTCTGGATACTTTTAATCACAAACATGTTTAGTTTAACATTGTCTTGAGTGATGTTGTCAGTTTTATAGAATCATGGGCAGCAGGTAATACTAACTTTCAGCAGCATACACCGATACATGTAAAAACAAATAATGCCATACAGATGTATCACCATATTAGGCTATTACAGGGTTGTGGCATCAATTTCCTTTAGACACTTTGATATAGTGCTTGAGTCATATGTTTAACCAATACTGTTATGTAGAATCAATTCTACTTCCTTTGTCTATTTCCCTTAAAAGTAGCGTGTCATGTAACTAAAGGATTTTACATCAATTAGCATGTTGAGTGTTATGCAGAGATTAGTAAGCAGGTTTTTAAATATGCTCGTCATGTTGCTTTTCACCACTAAAATCCATGCAAAGCAAGAAAAAAGCTTTTTAAGTGCAAATAAATATACCAAAAGGTTACCAACTGCATGATAAACTTTTCATATGGACAAATGGTCAGCAGGTGCTTTTCATGGAATCATTGTCAGACTTCAATTACTTTCTAAACTATCAGGCAAATGGTTTTGGGATCCATTGTTATGACTAAATAATTTTATCAAGTTATGCATCTGGTGGACATTTTCTTTACATCTATTAGCATCCAAACCTTATAGTGTTATGCAAACCCAAGTTATCTGTTTTCAGTTCAGACCTTACCTAGTATAATTTGATTGTCAACAGCTTAAAATTGAAGTATTTTCATGAAATAAAGTTAAAGTGTTTCTTTTGGTTATGCAGGAGGAGTTTGACACTTATGATCATAATGTCAATTGGTTTCTAAAATTACAATTTCTTAAGAAAAGATCCAAAATCATCGAGATTGTTGCAGCTAAGGATGTTATATTTGCTCTTGCACAATCGGGCCTCTGTGCTGCTTTTAGTCGGAGTAAGCCTTCTGCATTTGCAATTATAGTTGTAACTTGAGATCAATCTGATTGTCATTTCATTTTTTTTCTTTCTATTGGCAGCAACAAACAAACGTATTTGCTTCTTGAACATCAGCCCAGATGAAGTGATTAGAAGTCTCTTTTATAATAAGAACAATGATTCACTTATCACAGTGTCAGTTTATGCATCGGACCACTTCAGTTCTTTGAAATGCAGGACAACTCCAATAGAGTAAGAAGCTTAATTCATGCACTCTGAACAAAAGATTTGATATGAATTTATTTTTTTATTCATTGGCTTTATACTTTGCCCCAAGGTTCATGAAAAAAGTTTGTTCCCCATTTTTATCTTGATGTTTGATGGTCACATAAATCCGTGTACTTGGTCATTACTGAATGATGGACAAGACTTTGGACCCAGGACTTAACTCATATTGGTGCCTAAACTGCAAATCTTTCTGGTTAAAGTTGTTGAACAAACCAATTTTAAAAGTTGTAACCACTAGTTTCCTTGTTAAAAGTCATACAACGAAATAGTTTATTTGTAAACTGGTTTTCATAGAAATAATTTGGTAATGTCTTCTGCTCACACCCCGCTCCCTTTTTTTGCTTGCCTTGCATTTGATTTTTATGTTTGCAAACATGTCTTTGTTTGTTATCTATATCTTGATTGATATGTAGTAACAGAACTTTTAGCCATGAGCTTTACATTAGTAGATAGTTAAAACTATATGTAATACTTGTGGATCTCGACTTCAAATTTGTCTGGAAATTTTGGTTGGAAAATTGATGGAACTATAAATACATAGTAACAACCATTTCCATGTTTGTGGCGACTATTTATTGTGACCCAAAATTTTAGTGCTACCAAGCAATCCATATTAGAATCTTGAAGTTGAGAAGCTGTAGAGCTGCCAGTTTGTGATGCTTAAAAAAAAATCTTGCAGGTACATCAGGAGGAATCAATTAAATGCTGGATTCCCTCTTTTTGAAACAGAGTCTCTTAAGTGGCCAGGTTTTGTTGAATTTGACGATGTAAATGGCAAAGTACTAACATATTCAGCTCAGGATGGGTAAGCTACCTTCTTTGTCTGGTTGTTCTACCCGTTGTTTTTATGATTTAGATAATCAGTGATTTGGTATTTGCAGCATCTACAAGGTCTTTGACCTAAAGAACTACAACTTTTTGTACTCAATATCGGATAAGAATGTGCAGGAGATAAAAATCAGGTCCTTCTCTTCTTTCTTAATGATAGGAGGTCTTTTGTGGTTCATCATAGGCTTAGGTTGATATGTATGTCCTCTCACATCTTAATCTCTAGATAACACTTTGCAATGGCAGTCCAGGAATCATGCTGTTAATATTCCAAAGAACTCCTGGTTATGTTCCACTGAAGATACTCTCAATCGAAGATGGAACAGTTTTAAAATCTTTCAATCACTTATTGCATCGCAATAAGAAGGTTGACTTTATTGAGCAGTTCAATGAGAAGCTTTTGGTCAAGCAAGAAAATGAGAACCTCCAGATTCTTGATGTAATCAGATCTAGCTTTTTCCTACAGTTAATTTTTAACACCTATGTCATTCTTTAAGACTAACAATCTTCAAACTGCTGAACAGGTGAGGAATTCTGTGTTAACCGAAGTTAGCAGGACTGAGTTCATGACTCCTTCAGCATTCATCTTTCTGTATGAGAATCATCTTTTCTTGACATTCCGGAACAGGACGGTTGCTGTATGGAATTTCCGTGGAGAGCTGGTCACCTCCTTTGAAGACCATTTGCTGTGGCATCCTGATTGCAATACCAATAACATCTACATCACCAGTGACCAGGATCTGATAATCTCCTACTGCAAAGCTGAGGAGGGGTGTGAAGATGATGGGGAAGGTACATTATTTGCATCTTACAATTTTAAAATTGCAATTTTCAGTTACATTTTATGTAGCTTCATTAAATTTTGGTAGGATCTCATCTCAAGGAATTGCCTCCTCTGCAGTTTCTGCTGTTGGCTCCATCAACATGAGCAACATCTTAACAGGAAAGTGCATTGCCAAGATATGTGCAAGTGATCCTCTACTCCAGATCAGTCCTCGTAGGAGAGGTGACACAGGCCGATCTTCTATCCGGAGCACTGTCCGGGAAGCACTTGAAGACGTCACGGCTTTGTTCTATGATGAGGATAGGAATGAGATCTATACCGGCAACAAGCAAGGTTTGATACATGTGTGGTCTAATTAACCCTCTGATGATTGGAGTGCATCACTGTGATTAACTTACCTGTATTATATGTATCATTCCAGAGATGGTTTCATTTCATATTTTGCTGCATGTTTGCCTGGTGTATGACTTGGGTGTTTTGTCTGCCAATTCATGGTGTATATTTGTAGTTTTTATAGTGTAAAATGTATGTCTGATAATCTGAATCTGAACCGTGGTGCTGCTGCTAGGGAAAAAGTTTGTATTTTTTACCCCCTTTTGTTACGTAACATTGGATGTTTAGCATAATGTATTTTAAGTAGGCTATTGATCAATTCTTTCCCTGGTCGCTGAGAGAGCTTATCTTTCTTGTGCGCATTCAGGTGCAAACGTTAGAAGATTGAAAATGCTACGACATCACAAGCATATCTAGGGTCCTGCATATATGATTCACGGGACATGATATGAGAACATGTGTGCTTTTTAATTCTAAAAATATTCATGAAAGTGAAAGGCTGTAATTTTCTTGCTGTGGTTGTAGGGGATAAAGATAGAAATGGAGTGATAGCCATCAGATTTCTGTTTACTTTATTTCCTAATCATAAGGAATAGGTTTATTGTGATTCTTTCTTAATTACCTTGTGGTTCCATTAGAGATATCAATTATGTCCTCTCTCTTGGAGAGGGCTTGCATTTAACCCAAAAGAAAAAGAAAAGTCTACAGAGGATATTTTGGTCTAAAAAAGATCCAGCGATGGAATCACCTATCATCATACAATCACAATTTATATCTAGATAGATGTTTTACAGGTTTTCTGGTCGCATTCATTTTTTTAAAAAAAAATTAATATCATATCCTAGTCCAACAGCTATTCTGTAAAAAATAACAAAAACTACTTCGTTGATGGCCGTATAGGGAGGTAGCAGTTATTCCAATATTTGTTTTTCTAGCATACGACAGGACAGAATCTGCTTTGGCTTCCTTCAGCGGCATGTTGCGGATTCAGCGTTCCGTGGGATCAACTCTCTCGGCATTAGCATCTGGCGATTCCACAATCAGATGGAGATGGCTCGCAAGCCACACCAACAATCTAGCCAGGCGCTTGGTACCACGGCTCGTACACGGGCTACTTCTTGGTCTCAGCTTCATCTTGTCCTCAGACACAGGTATTACCTTTACACAGCAAAAATGGAGGTCGAGTTTTTGATTCACAACTGTTGTAGATGCATTTTAGCAGCTGGCTTTATTGTTTTTGCTTGCAACCCTGTAATAAGGGTGATTCAGGGCTTGCCAAGAATTGAATGCTCAAAGCCTGTAGCCATCAGTTCTTTATCAGGTATCTTGTGGTCACCATTTTAACTCCATCTCCAGCTGGAAGGCAGGTCTCCCACATTTCTTTCAGGCCAACTCAGCGGCAGATTGGCGACAGGACTCGGCTCTCCAATACCTACCTACAGCCCAGTTTATATTTTATGTCTCCCACATCTCTTTCAGGCCAACTCAGCGACACATTGGTGGCAGGCCTTGCCTCTTCAATACCTACAACCCAGTTCCACAATTAACTTGCTCCCATGGAAGAAAAATGAGGTGCCACATCAAAATGAAACAGTCGCTCAGAACCATATAAAGGATGAGATTAAGAATTGAACAAAATTTCACATATCTAGAGGCGCTACCAAAAAAACCAAAAAAGGTTAACCTCCAGGGGTTTACCATCAGGCGAAAATTTGAAACAAATGACCGTTGTAGACTTTCTGTTGGTGCTTTGAGATAAGTACTTTGGTGGCTTTTGATGTAAGATGATGACCAGCTTCAATGTAGCAGTTGGTGGTGCCGGAGGGGATGGCAAACAACCCCGAGAACCAACAAGGGAGCACGCGTAGGGATGGCAATGAATAAGATTTGAATAGAATATTGTACTATCAATTTTTAAATTCAAACTTAATATCTTATATTCAAATCCTACCCAATATTCGATTCGATAAAAAAGATATATCCATTCTCATATTTAATAAGTTTGGGGATACCCACGGATTTCCCATACCCGCTTCATACCTAAAAAAATAGACAATCAAAATAATTTTATGTATATTATCAACCAAAATAAAATTATCAATTCAACATATGATACAATTTATAACTCTAGATTTATATAAATAAAATATTAAAATAGAATTATTATTCAACACAGAACATAATCATTAAATTCATTATTAATTTTATCCATAAAAATTTAATATGATGCTGAAAAATTGAATATAATTATCACATTAACTATAAATTGAATATATATATATATATTTGGATTCGGATATTATCCATATCTTATGAATATACGTGCTATAATTTTTGAATTTTTTCTAAACCCAAACCCAAACCAAAATAAGATTTGACCAGGTTTGGATATGATACATACCAATTGGGTTGGGTCGGCATGGAGGATGGGGCTTGGGCGCACGATTTAGGTCTCTCCAAAACTGTCATCGGAGGAGGATGGTTCTCAAAGATGGCTGAACTTCTAAAGGATGACGTGCGGGAGGAAACAGAGGGGTGGACGGCTTCGATAGTGGTGGCCAGAAGTCTTGGCCAGCAAGTCGCGATGGAGGAGGTGATTAGGGAGTTTCAATAACATACTGGTGCGAAGGAGGTGGCTGGCTATAATCTAGAGATGGGCCACTTCCTATTCCGATTGGCTGGCTATAATCTAGAGATGGGCCACTTCCTATTCCGATTTGCAGAGGTAAAGGAGGAGTTAATTCTTGGTCGCCCTTGGATAGTCACCGGCTAGACTTTGGCGATGGAGCCGTGGTGGCTGAGATTCAACCCTTCGGAGGGAGCGATCAGGTTTGCTTTTATATGAGTTCGTCTACCGTCCCTTCTGGCAGAGCTCTAGAGAGAGGCATCCATTCGGAGCATCCTCATTTGGCCGACAAGCTGGTGGCGATCGATGAGTACACGATGGAGCGAAGGCAACTAGGTTTTGCTCGGGCGTGCCTCAAGATTGATCTTGCCCGGCTGCTGCGACCGGGCATTTTGATTGATGGATTGGAGGGCCGCCAGTGGCAGCAGTTTATCTTCAAAAATTTGGATAAGATTTGCTTTCGATGTGGCTGTTTCCATGCTCCGACAGCTTGGCCGTTGGGTGGTGGAGATGGTGGACAGCTAGGCTCACCCTAGAGAACATGATAGCCAGAGGAGAGGAGGCTCTCGAGTCGTGGTTGGTCGCCATCCGATAGTGGTTGCCGGAGCTGAAGGTGACTGACGGAACGGAGAAGAAAGGGGTCATGTCAAATAAGGCCTCTAGCGCGAAGACTGGACCGGGCCGACTCGGGAAGGAGCCAACTATAGGCAACTCGAACTAAGTCAACCCGACCAAAGGATCCAGTAGTGGCTGGATCAAACCTAATAAGATTGCATAGCGGCGATCGCTTCCTTGCTCTACGACTGGATTGGAGTCTAGGGAGGGCATGGAGATCTATACAAATTTGGGCTTTGGCGTGGGCTTGAACGCGGGCTCGGGCGCACGCGTGGATTGGACCGTCAATAGATTTGGCCTATCAATGACCAGCTATGAAGCAGGGGGAAGCCCCTATGGGGTAGGCTCACATGGGCCGTGGGCTGGCCCGACTAAAGGAATGGGGGTTGGCACTGGAAAGCCCAAGCCCACCCAATTTAGTGAACTTGATGTGGGCCGAGTGCCTGAGAAGCCCAGTGGCTGTGGAAAAGGGGCCAAGGACAAGGGGAAGACAATGTTTCTCTAAACAAGGTCAAAGATAAGGGTCTAGCTTGTTCAGTGGCCCAATGCATTTGCTACCCTAGGAGGATTTGGGATCTTCTTCTTTTCTATCGAGTCCCTAGAGGGAGGTATAATGGTGGGGCATGCAGAGCATGGGATGGAAGTTGAGATAGCAGGCAACCCAATGCATTCGACCCTTGCTCGAGGAGGTAGGGCTTGAATCATGATGAGGCTCTGATCCATATGGAGCATGGGGGATCCATGGTGGCAGGGCCAGTCTTGAACCATGAGGTGGCAGTTGATAGGTCGAGGCGGGCCATCTAGGAGATTGAGGGGACGTTGGAGGCCGCAATTTTGATGGATACAGGGGTGGAGGATGGTACTCTATTGGAGGGGGGTTTGGATGAGGACCACCTCCACCACCAGCCTACCCAATGAAGCTTTTGATTTAGAACTGCCGGAGAGTAGGAAAGCCTTCCTTTCGTACGACCTTTAGAAGGATCATCCAACAGGATTGCCCTGATATGGATGTCTTGCTTGAGACCCGATTGTCGAAGACAAGTCTTGCCCGAGCTAGGCATCGGATCCTGCTAGCATGGAGTTCCTACGTGGTGGAGTCTAAGGGCCTCTCAGGGGGTATCATGATTCTCTGGCAACATGGCATGGTCAAGATGGATGCTTTCCACAAATGTGAATAGCATATGGCCTTAGTTATTTTTGAGCGGATAGGCGGCCCTTGGTTCTCTTAGGTATTTATACGAGTATCGAGTATAGAGAACGGAGGATGCTCTGGTCCAAGATCTCCAGGCTACTTGCATAAGACTTTCCATCTCTCATTGCTAGAGATTTCAACAGTATAGTTGGACTGCATGAGAAGATGAGGGTAGGCAGTATACAGGTAGTATTGATTCTAGAGAGTTTAGGAACTTTCTTGGTAACTCTGGTCTCATTGACCTTGGCTACGCCAGACCTAGTTCACCTGATGTAACAACCAGCTCGGTGCAGCCGGGGTTTGAGAGAGGATTGATCGTGCGATGGCCTCCACCACCTGGCTCCAGCATTTTTTGGGGCACCACGTGTAGCATCTTCCAAGGATTGCTTCGAACCACTATCCGCTGCTGATTACGACTGATGGCTTGCACTTTTCCAAAGCTCCATTCAGGTTCGAGAATATCTGGACTTTTTATCCGAGAGCTTGGAACCTGATCAGGAACGTGAGGATGTCGGTGCAAGGTGATGCAAGATATCAGATGATTAGGAGATTAGAGTTGGCACGGTGCAGGCTCGTCCGATGGAGTCGCCTGAAGATTGGCAATATATTTAGACGAATTAAGAAGATTGAGGCAGACATCTCAGAGCTGCAGAGAATAGAGGACGAGATAGGGGGTCTCCAGGAGCATGACCTACTTTGGCATAGACTATTTACCCACCACTTCTTATTGAGGCAACAGGAGATGATGTCAGGATTTTGTGGATCTGTGAGGGTGATTGGAACACTAAATTTTTTCATCAATCGATGATGATTTGGAAGATGGCCAATCACATCAGATAATTGAGAAAGCATGGTAGAGTTATGGAGGAGAGTGAGGAGATTAGGATGTTAGATGTGTGCCCTAGAAGTCAGATTGGCTAACACTTGTAATACTCTTCTAAAAATAATTTTATAATTTTGACTATAAATTAATAAAAAAATTATTTTCTATCATAGTGTGTATTTAAAATGTATGTGATATATCTTTTGAGTTAATGATAATTCATATTTTTAAAGAGTTAAAAATTTAAGACATGAATTTTTATAATTAACTCATAAACTGCTTTCGACTGTAGGATTATCACGAGAATGATGATTGATCCGAAAGATTGGTGTACGATCACTTTCTTTGAGTAGATAAATTTTGAGTCTACGGTATGAAAACACCGGAGCGAGAGTACATATACTCGTTAGAGAATGAGGGCACTGAGCATGACCACCTCGAGCATTCATAAGAAAGTCTACCTTTTCATCGATGATTGGCTCGATGTTGCAGTAGTATGTCTGATTCTTTGATCTGAGGTGTATCGATAATTCACCTTGAGGGTGTTGTAGTTTGACTACACCATAACTCGATCTCCTAACCATTCGAAATCTTAAGGTATATATTGGCTATAGTACGCTCATTGTAGGAACTGGATTGCACCAATAAAGGATCTATCTACCGTGGTAGATAAGGAGCCCTATGATGATCATGAGAATCGAGTCCATAAGCCCATGGCCATGGTAGAATGAAGATGATAGAAAGAGTTTCTATAAGAATTTCACAGAGGACTCGAATCAAATGATTAATTTATATGACGGATATTGGGTTTGATGAGTTCACCTTAACTCTAATCTTGTCGGAGCTCAAGATAGAAGAATTCAATCATACAGGTAGCTGCATCGAGAGATTTATTTTCAATTCTGATGGGTTGCCACCATATACTGCTAGGTATCACTGATGGATTTTGGGAGCAATTAGAATGATTTTGATGATCGATCATTCTAATTGTATGAATCAGAAAAATTTTGGTCCATCGAAATGTATTTTGATGATGTTGATGATGAAAATCACGACATGTCTCATTACCATACGAAACTGAACCTAACTGGATCACACAAACAAAAATTTGGATATGAATGCCATCAATTGAGCTAACCTAATTCAATTGATTTGGATTAGATCTAATTAGGTTCAAGATAATTGTGCTAGCACATGATTGAGTCTGACTTTCTCTTTCTGTAATCTTTCTGATTCGTCGCAACTAAGTCGAATTTAATTTGACTCATTTATGTATCTTGAATGAATTTATTTTCATCTGAAATAAGTTCAAATTAGATTAATTATGAAAATTAAATTCATTTCTAGTGCAATTGGACTATGATCAATAGTTGACCCAAACTGAGAGAATTGAGGATCACGTGATCAGAGAATTTTAGAAATTTTTTTAGAAATCATTTTGCTCTAATTTTTGGATATATGATAGGGCACGAGTTATACTTTGGATGTGCAAAATTTCGTGATTTTTGAAAATGCCTAGACCAGATTTTCATAGAATTTTATTTGAATCAAACTCTTGAGGGAAAAGTCCTAGATGCACATGGACTCTTCCTTATCCTTTCATGCCGCCACCTTCTAGATGAATTTTTGGCATCAAAATTAGATGGGATCTGGGGTTTTTCATAAATATCAGGTCCAGGAGTCCTAATGATTGAATTAATAAGATTTTTGATCAAAAATGGACTCTTTATGGTGCTATATCTAGTATAAGAACTCTTCTTACGAAATTGCCTCAACGTAATTTAATTTTTCCACACCCAAAAAAATCTTCCCTTTGATATCCACGCCCCCTCTATTTTCTTTCTCTCTCCTACATGCTTAAAAAGTTAGGCACAAATCTGAATTGAAGGTCTAAGATTTTTGGCAAAAGATTCAGCATCTACGCGGTGATATTCGTGAGACGAATAGGCTGCTCTCAGAAGTCATTTTGAAGACTTTTCAAATCAGATCCAGATCTGATTTTTGGAGAGATTTATGAGAAGAAGACATTCATCGCAGATGCGTGCATGGCTCCTTCCAGAACCTCAGAAATCAACGAGATCATCGCAGGATAATTAGATTACCAAATCAGATACTTGAAATTAAATTTAATTTAATTTTATTTTTAACTTTTAATATCAGATCTCTATGATCAGATCAGAGAAATCTTAGATCTGATTAGAATTTTAGAAAATTTTTTTTGAAATATTCCTTCAGATCCAATCAGATCTGAACGATTCTGTGCTAGAAAAATAGATTTTTTCTTCACAGGAGATGGATATTTCAGTTCTTCAACTCTTGTTGGACCGCTCCCTTGGGCGGTGAGGATTCTCCTTAGAGTCTCAGTTGATGGAACGGATCTTTGACTAGGAGAATAAAGCCTTGGCTCATCCGATGTCTGTTGACGAGATTTGGAGGACCATCTGGTCTCTCGAGCAGAATAAAGCCCCTAGGCTTGATAGATTTCCGCCATTCTTCTTCTGGTAATATTGATCTATTATTGGTGGGGAGGTTGTTGCTGAGGCTATATAGATGGTGTTTAACTTTAGGGGCATCCCAGAAAATTAAAAAAAAGACACTGATTACTCTTATCCCGAAAAAATCTGATGCATATATTTACTCCAAATCATTTCAGGCCAATTTGCCTGTGCACAACACTCTACAAAGTATGTGCAAAGATCCTGATCAGACGTCTGAAGCTGGTGATTTCTCTTTGATCTTTTCAAAGTAGGGCTTTTTTATTGAAGGATGGTGCATCACCAACAACGTCTTGCTTGCTCAGAAGTTTATACATGAGTTACAGTGTGCACCTGCCTGTCGGAGCTTGATAGCGATCAAGCTAGACATGAAGCGTGCCTATGATCAGATGAGCTGGTCGTTCCCACATCGGACACTTCTCGACCTCGACTTCTCTAGCAGATGAATCTCCTAAATTATGGACTATGTGGAGACCCCGAGCTTCGCCATCCTAATCAACAGTGCTTCGATAGACTTTTTTTAGTCGACTGGCAACCTACACCAAGGGTGCCTCCTTTTTTCTTGTTTATTCTTTATGTTGATGCCCTCTCTCGCTCTCTCTATGGGGCAGTCTAGCGGACGGAGCTTGAGCCCTACTGGCCCATCCCTAGAAGGATGCCTTTGTCACATCTTTTAGTAGATGACTACTTGCTCATTGGTCGGGCCTCACCATAAAATGCGAGGTGCTTTGCGACCATCATGGAGATCTATTGCAGGGCGTCTGGCCAATTAGTAAACCTTCACAAATCAACGATTACCTTTAGTCCAAGGATTCAAACTCGAGTGAAGTAGATGATCCATGAAAGATTGGAAATCCTTGAGCATGCAACATCCCTCACCTATTTGGGAGTTTCTATCATGGGGCAGAGGCTCTGAAGGATTGAGTGCAGATCGATGGAGCAAAAGATCAAGGAGCGTCTCGATGGTGGGCAGGCTAATACTCTTTTCATGATGGAGAGGACTACCCTGATTAGATCGGTGCTGAGCTCTATCTCGATCTATTTCTTAGCGAATATAGTGGTACCATGCTTTATTCTCAGGAGTCTAGGGCAGCAGTTTCAAAATTTCTTGTGGGGCTCTTGATAGAAAGGTAGGAATGTTCGATTACTATCCTAGAATGTGGTGTACTAGCTGATGCACAATGGGAGCCTTAAGATCCAGTCTCTATTGATTAGGAGGAAGGCCATGCTCTTCAGACATGTAGCCAGATTTTTTATGCAATCTAATTATTTGTGGAGCTGTGTGATGAGAGCTCGTTACAGCAACTAGAGCCATGGGTCTCAGATCTAGAGTGAGCATAGTTGCTCCTTTGTTTGAAAGGAAATTTATGCTCATGGCCCTATTGTTATGGCCTAGATTAGGTGGTGATTGGTGATAATACTTCGATTGATGTAAGTCAGGAGGTTTAGATATCCAGTTTATCACTATTTCGATGACTAACATTTGTCAACATCGAGATGGACGACCATCTATGGGTCTACGACTTGATCGCTGATGAAAGTAGATGCTGGAGGAGTCAGTTAACCATCCGTCTATCTAGAGGATAGCTTGCTAACAAGATTCTTGCTATCCTGATTCTTGTCTATCAAAGTCATGATGTGAGGGTGTGGGAATGGTTATGCCGATCTATGATGCCGACCAAGGATCTTGCCAATTTATACAAACACATTCTATTAAGGAGAATCGACGTGACATGGATTTAAAAAATTAAGGCTCACCTTAGGATTAGATTCTTTTTATGAAAAGTTGCATGTGATAGACTTTCAACATGCACTTTCCTCAAAGATAAAGATATAAAGATTCCATCCGACTGCCCCATCTGTAACTTGGAGGAGTTGATGGAGCATGCCCTTCTCCGCTATCTCAGAGTGAAATTGATCTAGAAGACGGTGGATAGCCAGCCATGGGGTGCAAGCACCGGCCCTTGGTTCTCTCTCTTTCTAGAGGCCATTTGGAGTACTAATGATGGACCTTTTATAACTTGCCGATTGGTGTATATTGCCTATCAAATCTGGTTATTCTAAAACAGTCTTGTGTTTGATGCCGAGATTATGCCTGCTAGACGCGTTTTGAAACGAGCTTTTTGCTTAACTACTAAGTATCGCCACTTCGACTCTGCTAGTTTAACCCTAGCCAACCTGAATTCTTGAGATTCTCTGATTGCACCTGCAACATTTTGGAAGACTTTATTCATTTATTGGAAACCCTCACTCTCTGAATTTATTAGGATCAACTTTGATAATAGCATCAAGAATGACAAAGATAATTCAGATTTTATCATTCAAAATCTAGATTTGAGAATGTTGGCTGTAGGACGCTTACCGCTTTATGATACGTCCGTGCCAAATGCCAAGCTTCATGCTACGTTAACTGGTGTCATCAATTCAAAAACTATGGATACAGAGGATCATCATTGAGAAAGATTCTCTAACAGTTATCAGCTAGATCTAAAAGAGGATCAAGCACCACGAAGCCCACCCACTCCTTAGTGACATTTGAAGAGCCACCAATAAGTATATTGCAGTGTCTAACAAACATGTATTTCAAAAGATCAACAATATAACGGACTGGATGGCATCCTTTATTGCTGAGCATACTGAAAACTAAAGATGATGCCAGGGCGACGACCATCTATAGATCCTCAAAGATATTTTTTCTTCTGATTTTTTGAACTACTTTCGAACTAGACTAGCCTGAACGCTCACTTGTATCAATAAAAAAAAAAAAAAATCTACAAATAGCAGAAATGGTACGGTGCTACCCTGCGATGTAAATATAGGTGCCTGCTAATTCCTGCACCAACCAACCTATTTTGCAAAAGGTAGCCACATAGGCTGGCTGATCCCTTGCTAAGACGAGAGAATAGCCATCACGTCAGATTCTCTCAAGACTGTAATCAGAGCCATCAGCACTATTAAATTCACTTCCAGCATACTTTGAGTACGTCACAACACCAGCCGGGGCAATTTCGCTCTTCATCAAATGGCCCAGGCCCCACAGCAATACCTGTTGCATCACATGGAACGAGCTCGGTATCGTGATCAAGGAACTGAGACAGCGGGTAAATTCATCAAGAAAAATACATAACAACGCCTACAAACATTTAGGCCCCTGGAAAAAATTTTGCTTAACATCTGGGAACCATCGCTATTACTCTTTAATTCAGCTAAAGCATGAATTCAACCCAACAAACTAACTTCCATGCACACAAACATCTACGGTATCATAACGAGATGCTGCCAGGTTTGTTCATATGAATGCTCGTGTATTGTTCTTTCAAATGGAATATGTTCCAGCCAACTTTGGCATAGGAAAAGGTCCTGACTTCGCTAAAGATGGTAGCTGTCCGTTGGTTATTTTTCTTAGTCAAAAAAAGCAAAAAAGACGAAGTATGTCCCAAGTAGGAGGAAAGAAGGGATGGATCTTTAGATCATTTTGGGTTGATCATCCAACTTAAATGTGCTAGCTTCTATTAACCATTCATTTGTTAAAGATGAAAGTGCCGATAAGATCATACTGGCATTTTAGATCCAAAGAGGAAATGCTAGCCGAACATAAATATCACAACGAAAACTCGAATAAATCATATGTTCTCCTCTCATTTTTGACACCTTCAAGGCTATCCGATTGGAGCAATAGGATAGTTCAATGTGCTGGATTGGCCATGACCTGATGTCAAGTCAGGGGTGAGAGATCCGAAGACTAATACAGGTCTGGCCAACCTGGGCCTGACAATTGGGGTATTTTCTTGAGCAGGGGGCCCAATTCCAGGCCTCATGCATTTCCTCTGAGTGGATTCCACTTCGTAGCTAGCCTCTACAGTCAAATGCGGCTTTTTTTTTTTTTTGTTTTTTTGGGAGGGCTTCACGTATTTTAATAAACTACATGCATTGTACGTGCCGTAAACCACAATCTAAGCTCAGGATCAGCCCAAAATATTGTAGGCTTCACGTATTTCTGATGCAATGGGCTTTAGGGCCTAAAAGTTGAGCACAGGCTGTTTTCTCTGCGTCAGATCAGGTCATTTAGAGTCGTTAGGCCGCCGATTGATGGCTCAAGACATCCCCATTTTACCAAAGCATTTAATTAAACCTAAATCTTAACAGAATAACCATCAAGTCTAGATCAACTCCCCGTAGAGATGAGAAAATCAACCCAATCTGATGGATATACACCCTTATCTAAACCCAGCCAAACCTAAAAAATAAAATTTGACCGGATTTGGAGAAAATTCAAAAACTCAAAAATTATAGTATAGATATTGATAGGATATAGATAGTACTATTTTCTATCCAAATCTAAATTCGATCTCGATCCAAACCTACGAATATAGATAATACCCGAATCCATACCAAAATCCACATCCGAATATATATATATATATATATATATATATATATATATATATATATATATATATATATATATATATATATATATATATATATATATATATATATATATATATATATATATTCAATTTATAGTTAATATAATAATTATATTAGTTTCATCAATTATTAAATTATATTTGTATATATATTTTTTTCATTCTCATTATCTTTTATCTTTTAGTATCTCAAACTTTTTTCCGCTTAATATTTTTATTATAAAATAAAATAATTAATATTTTTATATATTAAAAATATTATAATTTTAAATTTTTTATTTTTCTGAATAAATTTTAATAGAGATGGTCTTATTTTATTTAAAAATAATGCTCTTCCATCTTTACTTAAAAATTATTTAAATTATTTATTTTTTTGAGTATGAATGAGTATGGATTGGATATGAAAAAATAGATTATCTTCGTACCCATTAGATATGAGGGTGGATATTTTTTTTTTTATCTGATCAAATATCGAATAGAATTTGAATATAAGATATTAAGTTTGGATTTAGAATATCCATTCCTATCCATTGCCATCCGCAATCTAGAGGGTAGAAAAATATTCTCACCGTCCCAACCGAAGGTTTTTCCTGGCTAGCCTCGGTCAACGGGAAGCCCCCGGCAGTCTTATCTTCAGTTTCTGCAACCTGAAATAAAATGGAACATTTAAGGATACAGGACAACAGGCAATCTAGTGGTTATACTGCAGAACAAGTTGGCTTTTCCCGCAGCACTCAAAATGTCATTAAAAAGGAAATATTACTTGAGATTAGTAATGTTTTGGAATATCTTAGCAGTAGTACTAGAGCTCATATACTTTTAAGAGATAAGGGCCAAATAAATTCTCCTGTAAAACTTGCAAACAGCCAAACTAGGATAGACATGCAAGGACCCTGGGTTTGAACAAGTGTTCAATTTCTCATGGGCAAGCTGGACAGAAATCCTTTCTAGGCATATCTAGCATGAGGATGTTGTACATGAAAGATGACCAACATACCCCTAAGGAACTCATTTATTTTCTTATCCAAAATATTATACATGCTAATGACTAAAAAAAAAGAGCCATCCAAGTGCAGGAAGCCCCTACTATTACAGGATCTGGCAGGGTCAGATGTACAGTTTTATCCCATGTATGGAGAGATTGTTTCCATATTTCGAAGCCATGATACCCAACCTTACCATTGCGCTCACCCACATATATGCTAATGACTGATGACAGTTAACATGAATTGATGATCAAATGTATCGACCAAGTTGTGGAGGGGGGAAAAAAAAGACAACATGACAGCATGTGGCAAATGACTCTTTTAACTTCCCTGGCAGATGATCAAATGAATGTAGTACAATAATACCATCTAAGTCCTATCACTTAGAAATCTATGCAACTCAACACAGCGTTGAACAAGTGAAGGTGCAAGAAAGAAAAATCTCTATATCAGAAAAAAAGAAGCTTCCAACCTACACTAGCTTTATTGTTACTAATGATTTCTAAATTAAGAATAATCTCCAACAAACAAATTCTCCGGAGATGATGGCACGTAAATATAGTGCAACTCAGCACAGTATTGAACAAGGTGCAACAAAGAAAAATTTTTACATAAAGAAAAAAGGCTGCTAATTTACACAAGCTTCATTGTTACTAATGACTGCTAAATTGGGAATAATCATAGAGATGATGGCCGGCAAATGCAGGACAATAATACCATCTAAGTTCTACCAATTAGAAATCTATGCAACCCAACACAACATTGAACAAATGAAGGTGTAACAAAGAAAAATCTTTACATCAAAAAAAAAAAAAGCTACTAATTTACACCAGCTTTGTTGTTAATTAGGAATAATCTCCAATGAAGAATTCAGAGATTTGTTACCAAAATCATGGCCGCTAGCTCACATACTCAAGTTGGCACCCTTACCATCCACCCAAGCTGTGGATGTAGAACCAGTTAAAGTTCTAACATAATTGCCTGGCCTGGGTATGAAGCATGAAATGATACCAGAAATGAAACAAAAAATAATAGCACAGAAAAGGTTGATGTATTAGAGGTTCAAAATTGCACAAGTAATGAATATTATGGGCATTATCAAATTCTCCATTGTGCCTATTTCCCTGATTTTAGCACCATTTCATAGCAGGTGATGCTGAGATTTTCTTTTTTTCTTTTTTTCTTTTTGGGAGGGGAGAATAAATAAAAGGAGAAAAAGGAAAACTAAAGAAAATTGTGATTATTCAAAACTCATGATGTTCGGTAGTTTTGTCCTGGACACTGCTGAACTGCCACCGACTTCTACAATCATCTCACAGTTTATAGTAGGACGCCCGTCAGCTCATGCTAGAAGTTTCAATCAGCATCTAATCTATTAGGGCATAATCTAATTGGTTGTAAGTTCACAAATGATAGGTTTTAATATTTTAGGCTTAACCAGAAGTCCCATCAAACCAAGCCCATCAAACCCCCCCTCTTTCAATCCTATCCTAATTGTTTAAGTTCCAGAACTTCAGTTTTGAAAGCTGCATTCAAGAAATGATATATATCAGCAAGTATAAAACTTAACAAAATTTAAACAAACCTTAATCAGAACCCGATCATTGAGTGGCTTGAGGTCCTTAACATCACCAGTATCAAGAACACCCACAATGTCATCCTCCTTCAACAAAAGATGGTTAGTCCCATTAAATTCCAACATACTTGGAGTACACAACCTGGTTACCAGCCTACAATCCAAGAAAGCTCGCAGATCATTAAACCTGAAAAAAGAACATAATACATTCAAGGCATGGTGTACCAAATGTAAGAGGATATGCAAAGAAGCATATTTTAAGGCAACCGACCTTTTCTATTTAAATAAAGCTATTTATTCTACATCCAACTATTACAATATTTTTCAACTATGAGAGGTAGTAAATTTTTAACCATGGGATTTTAGCTGCAAACCAGAATAAATTGGCTATCTCTAGTGGAGGCTGTTTACATCCAACAACCTATCAGGATGATGCATAGGAATATCTAGCTATGTTGAGCAAAAGAGGTACCTGGCCACCGATATCCACTTTGTTCTTGGCAATGGTTCTGCCATCTCCAACAGCAACAACCTCACCTTCTTAAGGTTTTGAGTGGGGACTTGCTGGAAGCAATATACCTTCACTGGTTTCCTCCTCAGAAGTCTTTATCTTAACAAGGACTCTGCCACCGAAGGACTTAATGGATGCATACTGTTAAATCAGGAAACAGATTGAATCAGTTAAAATGGCAAGAAAAAAGATCTTTTTCCTTAAAACATATTTGCCAAGTACTTAAGCAGTCAAGAAGCAAATGATAAGTCACTGAACATCCATGATTTACAAATTGTAGGCATTCTGTATGATTCAACTAGAGACTAAAAAAACACATTAAAAATCTTCAGGAAATGATTTAGGAAGTTCAAAATGAGAAAAAACATGGATGGTTCAACATTGTTTAAAGTATAATGTATAAACTTATGATAGATAGGCGATTTAAGCAAGTCGGACACAACTAGACTATTTACGTAATTAGGAATTGTTACATCATTATTCCTGTCATAAGAGTATAATTTAATACATTTATGATATTTAATAGATTAAACACTTTATTCAGAATAAATAAATAAGACCACC
Organism: Cocos nucifera; assembly: GCA_006176705.1. NCBI lineage: Eukaryota > Viridiplantae > Streptophyta > Magnoliopsida > Arecales > Arecaceae > Cocos > Cocos nucifera. The sequence goes on from QRFJ01000046.1 coordinate 2,318,638, forward strand.
TTGTCAAAAGATATTACTTGCCAAGTTTCACAAAATTATTTATAAGAATAGTCAACATCAATCCATTAGCTATACAACAAGAAGTGATGAAAAGTACTTTTGGTAATTATATAAACACTTCAAAATTTAAACAAATGAGCTCATATAAATATAACCAAAAAGACAGAAGAAGCAGTCAAAGCTAATTATCTCAATATACAGAATGAAGTACAATTGCACTTAAAATTTTAAAACAAAAATATAAAATATTACTAATATTCTCACTCATTAAATATATTAAATTTATCTATGATGTTCAACATCCCCAAAGAAAAGGCATAGAAATTTCTAGATTTAACAAGACCACCATAAAAGGCCAATAAATTTCTAATCATGTCTGCAAACTCTATCACCGAAACTCCTGAGTAACTCTCTGGTTATGATGCTGTCCAAGTTTCTGCATTTCCACCATCTCTCCACATTGCACTACCCCTCTTTAGCTCATCCAATAGTAGGCACATTAATAAGCAAAGATGCTCTAAACATCTCCACATCAGACATTCAATGGTGAGTCCTCTTACATTCAGTGACATGTGCATGCATCCAGGCAGGCGGCCAGGCAAGCATCATGCATATGCATAAGCATATAAGCCCATGTGCACACACAAATACTTAGAAGTATATAAGTATGCATAGACAGACACATATCACACACATATCACCCATATACATGCATACATATAGACGCATAAGCAAATATACATATACAAATCCATTCATATATGCCTGTGTATACAAAGTATGTTGCATACACAAGTTTGAAGATGTGCATGTATATGCATATGTATGCAAACTTCAGAAAGCTGATTAACGAAATAATTCCAAAATATCAATGTGCTACAACATAGCTACAGCAATCAGCATCAAATTGCTCCCAGGTCCTCAGAAACATGTCATCGTCCGAATGTAATTACTTTTTTGAACATGCCAATTTAAAGGATATGTAGCAAATTAGCTATACAAGTAACTAGCACTGCAGTTGTGAACGTACGCACATCAAGAATCAATTTATTACAGAAAATCCATATTTTCAATCCCGAGCAATTTGATATGACAACCAAAAGCATTTGGAATATCAAGTCTCATCCAACCTAACCCTAAAAGTAATTCAAAAGTGCGTTGCTTTACCAAGTAATGCTATACTAGCATCCATGAAGAATAACGTGCAATCGTGTTCGACCTATACCATATCAAGGCTGATAATTGTCCTGTCTCTTACTTGCTTTAGCAAGTACCCAAAAAACGATGTAAAATTTTCCCATAAACGCTATCAAAAGATTTATCTCATGCATCAATGCAGTGCAAAAACTACAAGAATTCCATCCCATTTTAAAATGATAATATGTTCAATACCAAAAACTTTTCACTTTGTTTAATTCTAATTAATCAACCCTGCAAGCCCATCAAAACCCAGACAGATAACCAAGAAACAAAATCAAATCTCGCAAGTCGCAATCAAATCAACAAACTACACGTCCGATGAACGTCGAAAATGGGTCAAAGAATTAATGCCAGCTCCGAATAGAATGACATCGGGTTTATACCATCGGGGTCACCACAGTGGTGGCCTTGACGGTGAGGCCACGGAAGCTCCTCTGCCCGAGCCCCATACCGCACGCACCCACCAAGGAAGGAGCCCTAAACGGAGCTGGCAAGAGCCGAAGCCCCTCGAATGACGGCAGGCTCGTCCTCCCAACACTCCAGGCAAAGAGAACCGCACGGCCTCCATTAATGTACGGATCGATGGTCACCTGAGAAGGAATTAAACCATCAAAAAAAAAAAAAAAAACTTAAGAAATCAAATCTTGAACGGATTTTTGCAAGAAAAAGGACCGAGAGAAGAACCAAAGAATCGAAACCGACAACAATCTTGGAAGCAATTGGGGATATCAAGGAACTCACGGAGAAACCCAGAGAGCGACGACGGAGAGGAACCCCACCCAGCTTTCATGAAGAGAGAGGACGCCGGGTATTTTAACCGAGTGTCTAGTTATGATGTCCGCGGGAACCCATTTTATTTACTGATTCCCCTGAAAAGTACGCGAGAACGGAGCATGGAAAGAAACTGAATTTGATTTCGAGTTTTACCGAAAATTTCACCAATAAGTGAAAATGTTCCGGAGGGATAGCGTACATAGGCCAGCTCGCGGCGGGCCGGAGAAGATTGTTCTAGAACGTCAGCGGGCGTCAGCGTGCGTGAGGGTGACCCGCACTCGCGCTCGGCGCCATTTCCATGCATGCACCTTGGATTTAGGCTTGACAGAATCCTCTCTCTCGGAAGCTTTGGCCCATAAAAATCTTGGGCCTTCTGGTTGAGGACTAGTTTCAAGAAGATAAGCATTTTGAGGTCTAGTTTTTGGAGGGCAAATAGCGTATTACAAGAAAGGTTATGTATTGGTGCACAAGGATTGTAGGAGTAGAAGTCTTAAAGCAGCAAGGATTGAATGGATGCATGACTACTGTATTGTTCCAACAACCAAGGCAAAGCGAAGGTGATCAAAGTGAGAAGCAATAGATATTGGAGAGGCTGTTAATCCCGCAATCATGGTACATCCTCAATAACTCGGCCCTACAATCCAGTTAAAGCATATTTGGTTTGGGATAGTTGGACTCTGGCATGGGAACAAAAATGAGTGGCTCTTGTTAACGAACATTCTATCTCTATTTTAATTCTGGAGGGGAATAGAAATATACCAATTTTTCAAAATTTAATCCCTATCTTTTTTCTAATATTTAAATTCATTCAGATTTCAATTCTGATTTTTTGGTCATGAATCAAATATATCGAGTGAGTGAGTGATATGGCCATTCCGATTTTTATTCTAATGCATTTCGATTCTAAGTAACTTAAATGAATCATATAAGGCATGTTTGTTGCGGTGAAATTGTTACTATTTCTTGTTTCAATCTCTTCCCTTAGCGTCAAAATTCATTATTTAAATATTTTTCATGGCCTGTGTGGTTTTAATGAAAATTCTTAGGCTTATCTGAATTAAACTCAACCTTCCCTGTATCTTAATGCAAATCCTTGATCCATGCTTCCACACAGCTAGCTTTTTTCAAGCCCTGCCTAAAAGTCAATATACATGTCTACCAGAAATAATCAAATACAGGAAGTGGAGCTTGAAATGCAAACAGAAACTACTGCCAGAGGAAAAAATTAAGCAGCCAATACCCAAACCGGAAAAAATGGGAAACTAGGGATAAAAACCAGGCTTGCGGATAACTTGGACAGAATCATGTCTCCGATGAACAAATCTGGCCTCCTGTGGTAGTCTCTGATGGTAAATATGGATGGTACAGCCCTAAATCTTTCTGGTGTTTGGAATGGCATTGGGTGACGCATGAAGAACGGCTGAAAATGTTTAATTGCAAAGAATGGAAGATAATGCCAAGAACTACGAGTTCATATTTAGAAATATGGACCGACTGCCCAAGATATACATTCATTATAAACCTTAAAATGCATTATCGACTAACGCTCCATTAACACCCATTAACGGACAGGCCAGCAATGTGTTCTGAACTTGCACATTGACGTATTATTGGTAGACAACAATTTGATCATGGATGATACATGATGATAATTTTCTGCTCCTACTTGTTTATCACAAACCCATTTTTAGTGCAAGAAACAAAATTCTGTTTACCATTCTCACCCAGCACTTGTTACCATTTTCACTGTAATACGATTACCAGTTTTGACATGAACAGTGCATAAATTGGTTATAATTAGAATGATGTGTTTGTTGGCTCTGTTAGCTAGTTCTATTTCCATCATGCCATACCATGCACACGTTAGGCCCTGTTAACATGATAACGTCTCAACCTATGGATCTAACAGAATGGATAATTTTTGTATCGATCCAAATTTTTAAATGCATTCAAGTTATCTTACATTGAACCGTGCATCATGTACTATACTGTTCACTTTCTTTTCTTTCCTTCCTTGCCTTGCATGTGGTTCTATGGCTTGTAGTTGCAGAGCAAGGCTAGCCTCATGCTCTTATGTCGGCAATAGGATATGGAAGCTGTCCACTTAAACTATTCTTGCAATCCACCAAAAGTTAATTGCTTTACGACCGACTAAAAGGCCAATATTATGAAGAATGTGGAAGAAGACTAATGCTCCAAAAAGAATGTGGATAGGCATAGGAATCTTATGAACACTCTATCTCCCTTGACGCACAAGACTCCACACTGAAACTGATGTAATTTCTTCTGTTCGTATCCGATCATGATCACTTAATTTGGATGATACTGTAATTTCCAAGAGAATTAAGAAAAAGAGACAGTATTATTTAAAAAAAGAAAACAGGAACAGGGATACACTTGCTGGTAAAATCCAAACCAATCTCATAATTAATATTCCCACGTCCGAACTGTAAAACCAAAACATTAAGTAAAACAAGGAGCTTCAAAGTGCGATATCTAGATCACCACTAGAGCAACATAAGCATGCAAAAGAGTCCGTGGGTAATGGCCATATTGCCGTCCAATAGGCTCCATTTCTTAGAGGCCAACAGGATAGCGGTCGGTGCATCCAAGCCAGGGATTCCGGGTGGGCGGCCGGACCCGGCGCATCGCCCGCCAGACGGCACTGTTACATTTGAAACCGGAACCAAACGCCAGCTGCCACACGCGGTCTCCGCGCCGCACCCGGCCCTTGGCCTCGAGGTAGGCGAGCTCATACCAGATGCTGCTGCTCGACGTATTGCCGAAGCGGTGGAGGACGGCGCGCGACGCCTCCATGTGGCGGTCGCTGAGCTCGAGGTTCCTCTGGAGCTCATCTAGCACGGCCTTGCTGGCTGCATGCATGCAGAAATGCTCGAAGGCGAGCTTGTAGTCGGGGATGTATGGCTTGGCGTCGGAGGAGGAGGAGGAGCGGCGGCGGAAGAGGAGGGCGGCGAAGAAAAGGAGTTGCTCGGAGAATGGAAGGACGAGGGGGCCAAGGGTGGTGATGTTGGTCTTGAGGGCGTGGCCGCCGACTTCCATGAGGTCCCGACTGATGGACAAGCCCTTGATCCTTTGCTCATCCTCCTCTTGGTACACACATCTGTATGGACATTAGCTTCAAACTTCAAACTAATATTTGGTAATTGAATATCATCAGCTAATGCCCAGTGGAGATGCATAACAAATGTAGCGTCAAAAGAGGGGGAAAAAAAACTTTTCATAAAACGCTATATATGATTAGAAGCTCAGTATTTTATGGAGCTATCATTTGGTTTAGTATTATAGGCTTTGTTTTGCTCAAGGACTAGCTAGAGTAAGGGATCCAGAGTAGTCCATTCTTGATAGCCACCACATCATTTATCTTGAAGAAAAATGATTGTTGTGTATGGTATCCGATATGATCGTTCAGACTTTCATAATAAGTGGCAGCCATCCATATTCAAGATGGATGATATTGCGCTAATATGATATCATTTTTTTTAACATTACAACTGGTGTATTTTAGAGGATCCAAACTCTGAGCCAGGTTGGATAGACAAGCTTCAGATTCGGTAGTTGAATTATCTGCCCACAATTAACATATATTATGGGAGGAGATGAAAATTGTGGACATAGTTTGCAGGTCATCTGTTGCCATCCTGATTTATTAGTTGTAAAATTTACAGTGATTTACTAGTTTATTTTATTTTATGTTTAGGAGGAAAAGGAAGACTGCGTGTCCAAGCCAAACATTGTGTGAGCGGTCATTGTCTCAAGTGGAGACAGCTGAGCCGAGCCAGCATAAATAAGAGTGGTCTACGGTAGCGAAACATAAGTACAGTTAAATGAATATCTTTTAGCATTGATGGGGACAATAAATGACTCCATGTGATTTTGTGTTCGCATGGTGAGCTTCTAGGACAATTGATTTAAACATATGAACCACTTGTTTGAAAAGAAAAGAAAAATATCAAATAAGTCACATTATATTTGTGAAGGTACGTCTTCTACCTTTTACCTTATCAGTGAACGGATGGAGGTTTAACCATAGCCTCCTCCCAACTTGATGCTTCTTCCAAATTAAGTAAGGTCACCTTTTAATTCAATGGTACACCTATATACGCATCTTTTAGTAACCAACCAAGAAAGAGGATATTGTCCTTAATTAGGTGCTATGTTTTGTGCATTAATTGGTGCATCTTTGCCGAGTTAATGCTTGCGGCATCCAACCGGCTACATACAATAAATTGCCATCCTAGCTTGAACTGGCTGGCGGCCGTGTGGGGTATCATTATCTCTCATATGAGAGGCCTAAAATGGTCAATTTCTATCAAAATTAAAATATGGACGGCCCATTACTCAAAATGTCCAAGTGGATGAGAAAGTTTTGGATAAACTCGGTATATCACATATATTAATAACAGAGTCAATAATAAATGCCACATCAGTATTTCAAACTGAAAAGATCCAGCTAAACAGGTGCTGAATTTTTCAGTTCAAAATATTGATATAATTTTTTTTTTTTTTTTTTTAATATAGACTTTATCTATACCATAGGTGATGGACTATGTCTATCCAAATATTTCTCCAAGTGAGAGGACAGTCTTTCCGCATCCGACCCACTTGCATCCCAACATAGTTCTGATTCAACTTCCGTTGGAAGCATTCAGCCCAAATTGGGTCACGCCGAGGGCTAGCTATCAAAATATCAAATCAAGGCCTAACTACAAGGGTGCCTGCAACTTGGTTGTTGCACCACCGCCTGCCTATCTAAAGAACACAAAGAGAAGTGATAGCCTGGATCCTTACCTGAAGCTCCGGCTGTCAGCACCCTTATGAGTCCTGACGATGTGCTCGAGCCGGTACTTGGCTCGCCGGAAGTCCCGCCGCCGGTTCGAGAGGAGCACCGCCGAGCAGCCCATGCGGAAGAAGCAGTTGGGAATCAGCATGGATCGGTTGCACCCCGTGTACCACGTAAACGACACGGCCTCCGTGCTCACCACTACCGCGTAATTGTTGGGGTTGGCCTGAAGCATGTCACGGGCGAGGTCGAGGGCTATGATTCCGGCGCTGCACCCCATGCCGCCGAGGTTGTAGCTCAGTATGTTGCCCCTCATCTTGTAATGGTTTACGATCATCGCCGAGAGGGATGGTGTGGGATTGAAGAGGCTACAGTTAACGACGAGGATGCCGACATCCTTGGGGCGAACACGGCATTTCTCGAAGAGCTCGTCGAGAGCACCGAACATGACCATGGAGGCCTCGGCACGGCCTTCCTTCATGGTGGCGCATTTGCCGGGGGAGAATATGGATTTTGGAACGTAGGCCTCGTCGCCGATGCCGGAGGACTTGAGGATCCGGGACTGGAAAGCTAGGCTCTCCTCGTCGAACTTGCCGGACTTCCGGGCCAGCTCTATCAACTCCTCTCTGGAGACCTGGGAGAAGGAGATCAAGAAGGCATGTCCCATTCATGAGGCGTACTCAACTCAACTCAACTCAACTCAGGTGGTGCAATTCAAATGGACTTGGTGCTAGGACGAATATTGGTATCGGGTTTCGAATCTGGACCAGACCCGACCAATTTTTATTGGATTTGGGTTTAGTTAGGGCATAATTTGGGACAGCATGTAAGTTGGGACTAAAATTTTTGAGCCAGAACTAATACTTGGTCAGATAACAGCAGTAGCTAGGTTTTGCAAGTGCTCCATAGAAGACAAGTCAGAGAAAAAAATTAAAAAGGCAACTGTGTCCTTACCTAAAAAGAAGAGACTGCCGTGCATGTTAAACTCTCAAAAGAAACAAACACTGAATTATTGCTCAAAAGAAACAAACTCTCAGTTGTGTTCTATGGAGCACTTACAAAACCTAGCTACTACTGTTATCTGACCAAGTATCAGTTCTGGCTCAAAAATTTTATCCCTAACTTTTTGAGCCAAGTATCAGTAGCCTATTTGAAAGAGCACTGTAGCCTAAATTTATGCAAAAGGCCTGTCACCTCGCAATGGTTTTGCTGCAAAGTAAAATCTTCATCTCTTATTAATTTTTATGTCTCTTCTTATTTCTGTTTGATAGGTTTAACATGTGGGCTAGTAACGATCTCCAGTCAGTCACACCTTGACCAATCATTATTATTTTTATCAATTTTTATGAAATTAATAGATATAAATAACAACTTTTATTGATCTTCTAAGCAACCTTACCATTCCCAATTCGGCATGTGTGAACTAACGTTTTTGGAGCTATAATGTTTATTACATGAAAAGCTAGGTAACAAATCTCATAAAAATTACTTATCATCATCATCATCATTATTTTAATAATTTTCTAAAATATAAATATTGGTTTTTATAATTCCTCTAATTGGCGTTATCATACCCAAATCTTCATCATGTTGAAATGCCAGGTGGCAATTCAAATAGTTTGGCAATAACTACATCACAATTTATGCTGGCTTCTCACTCCAGTTTTACGCATCCACCGGCGTTTCCTGTCAGTGGCTCCTTATCGCATAGGGGAATCCGAATTTACACCTCGGAACGCGTTTCTTAGATGAAGAATTTTTGTGTGCTCTGACCAAAATATCCCCCAATTGGTAGGAGGAGTTGAGTGTGTTTAGGATTCCACCTCAATTAAAGTCGCCAGTTTATTGAGGCGCAGTGTGGGTCCATGATCCCAAGGCCCCAAGTCTCCGAAACTCCACCCATATTAAAAGCCGGTCATAATTGCGTGCATGCATTTAAGCACTCGGACGCAAAAACCAAATTTGCCCTTGAAAATAAACACAAAAAAAGAACATAAAAATCAAGTTGCGGTGGTGGTACCATAGCCCATTGCAGAATTGCTGCACTGTCTGGTATCATGTACGTCCTTTTGGAGATCACAAAGATAACATAATGTTAATGTGTGTGTAAGCATTTGCATACTTAAATATATATATATATATATATATAGATATAAGCATGCATATGCTGATTAGTTTGCTTGGAAGTATGCATCTAAACTTACATATGCAAGTATGAAAAAGAAATTTATATGTACATCTGAATCTCCATATTTTTTTTCTCAAGAAAAATAAAATCACATAGTATTGATTTTAAAGATTTTGCAAAAAAAAAAATTTTAAGCTCAAGATCTATAAAAAGATACCTTTTAATTTATAATCAAATAATGCCGATACAATAGACATATTTTTAGTAATCTTATCACAACACCGAGAGTATCGAGGGGAAATATGGAATGCTCATCAGTTTTCTGTACTTGTTCTTCATAGTTCTTGTTGGAAATTTACATAATTTTGACCCAAAAATCCATCACAAAAGCTCAAGGGAAGAAAATAAAAAAAGGTTGGAATCTCATAAACAGTTCGTTTGCTTATGAAATCAAGAAGAGAGTTTGTCGTAGGGTTTCATGAATAGAAACGTTGAACAAGTGGAAGTACCTTCAGATCATCGGAGGGCCGGTAGCAGGCGAAGTCGACGAGGTAGATAGGCCTAGGCCTCGACATGAAGTAGACAGAGAGGGTGAAGACAAGAACACCAAAGAAAGCCAGCACGGTGGCGAGGTCGTAGCTGGTCTCCTCCCAAACCTTCCTCCAAAGCTCCTCTCTTCTCAAACTCCCCACCTCGGCACTGAACACCACCACCAGCACCGGTATCGTCGCCAAGTATATGCCATGGCTGATAAGGTAGTGGTAGCCCAACTTCACATACTTCAGGTTCACCGACTGCAGGAAATCCGGTAGCCTTCGCCGGACCCTGACGGAGAAAGTTGGCGAGCCGGCATCAGGGCCTGAGGCCTCGACCCCCCGGTTCACGATCTCGGTAGAGAGGAGAGTGTGCTCTCCGGCCATATTTTTTTCTTCTCTATATCTTCACTTCTCCAAGGCTGCTTCTTTAACAAATGAAGAAGCTATTCTGGTTCTTGTTGCTGTTTTTGTTGTTTTGTATAGGAGGGGAGGGAGGGGATAAAGGGCGTGTATGGTTGAGGAGTGCGGAGGGGAGGGTTTATATAAAGAGGGTGGTGGGTGAGGGACAGTTAATGCTTGCACCGAACAAGGGAGTGTAGTTGGAACTGCCATGAATTCCCCATTTATTGAAAGATGGTGGAAGGGTTGCATTCAAAATGGGCTGTTCATGGCCTTAAACATGCTTGCTTATTGGTTTTTATGGAAAAGACTTGTGTGCCCTCTTCCATCTTTTGGATTTTTTTTTTTTTTTGGGTCATGGTAGTAAAACAGACATACATATATAGGAAGACTAACACATGGCAAAATGCACCTTCCCACAAGCAAAAGCCATGCACAAAGATACTCATACATACCTATATACATACTATTGCGAACAATAACTATAAAATTCCAGTTGCAGAAAATTTTAAGTTGATTAGGCTTAGAAAGAATACTCCAAGCATTATCTTCATATGAAACTAACCTCCCCCGTGAGTTGTGGGCTCAAACGCTGCGTAGTGAATAGAAATATAGCACATATGTTGATTATAAACTTTCGTTCAAATAGAGTTGTAAGAACTTGCACTTGCTATTACGCTCTCCTTAGGAGCAACCAGCTGTATCAGCTTTAATAAACTAGGTGTGTCTCGTGAATATATAATATGCGAGAAATGGATCTACATCTAGCTAAAACTGAAGATGTCGTGGATGATATTTGCCTCACTCCTAAATCTCACCCTTTCTTGATTGCAGCTGGCTGTCGATCGGTGTTGACTGGCTTAGAGTGGCATCTAAAGTCATTGTATCCGGAGCTGAAATAACTTGGTCCCCAATTAAAACATCATTGACAGTAAAATTATTTTGGATTCGCTATGCATGTGATTATATTAACTTGCATTGTACACTTCACACTGTGTCTGATTAGGAGATATATTATGGCACATAGATGGCCAAGACAGCTTTCAATAATCCTTTGTCAGTTAAGTTTTCCTTCTTAAAATGAGGCAAGCGTCTCATTAATTAACCCTATTTTATTTAGCTCAAACAAAATAAAACAACAATCCCAGTAGATAAAAGATGATGGTCCTCCAACATGAAAAATTATTAGTAGGATCAGATCCACCATTGAGCTAGTATAGGCCAATACAACCGTGAGAAGCAACAAACATAAAAATGGATAAAAAGGAGAAAAGCGTGATTAACATTCGTTTGTAAATGTTTTGTGATTGGATTGGTCCATTAATTGGCTCAGTTGTGGATCTGATCTAACTCAAAAATTTCACAACTCCTTGGTCGGCTTCCCCAGCAGAGAATCCTTCCCTTTCTCCCATTTGTCATGCTCGCCCTTAAAAAAAAATTTCTGTTGGGACTTGTGAATTGACTACTCTTCCTCCTGTTTTCAGGATATAAATAAATAAATAAATAAAGAAGATTCTTCTTTTGCCTCCCTTTTCCCAGAAGATTGACAACAGCCTTGGTTCGCATAAGAGCTAGCTCGGCGTTCAAGTTGGATGGGCCGGTTTCTACTAGACAACCTTTATACTTCGGCGTCTCTCGATTAATGCAAACAATGACAACGTGCGCAATAAAAAAAGAAAATCATATGCTACTCGAAGGCTTGGTCTGGGGATATTGATTCCACCCTTTTCTCAGGAAAAAAAAAAAAGAAGTGGGGGCGAGGGGGAGCATTGGCTTTCACCTACAATGACCAAGGATAGATTTGGTATTTTAACTTTTGAATGATGATGCCTATCTTTGACGTGGAGGCTAAAAGCTCAAATCCTTCCGTTTCTATTCAGGAAGCCCTGGTGGAACTTAAGTTTAGGAGGCTCCAAGTCACCAGCTGTGCAGAATTTCTGGCATAGGAAGTTTAGCTACCATCGTCCGGTAAATACATTGCCAAAAAGGCTTACTGGCTTTCAGCTTTCAAGGTTTGGCTACCTTAGGTAAACTTAACAGTCTATGGAACTTTGGTATCATTAAATTATAAAAAAAAATGCAATCCTGCAATGGCGTAAATGAAAAAATTAAAATCAAAATTGAGAGAGAGAGAG
>QRFJ01000046.1:2336610-2486540 GCA_006176705.1 Cocos nucifera
TAGAACTCTATTATCCAGTAACCCATTCGAGTTGGACTAAGATACTTTTGGAGGATTAATTAGCAATTTGATTGCTGATTAGCTCAATTTGATTGAGCGATGAGGATTCGATCAAGTTTGATTGGATTGAATTTGATCCGATCAGATCATGAGATGACCTAATCACTATGAAAGTTTTGATCCTGATTTGATCAGGACATAGATCTAATTAATTTTTAGTTTGATTAAAATTTTATTGGATTAGGCTAAGCCTAATTTGTTGGGTTTAATCTAATTTAATTGGATCTAAATTAATTAGTTTGGTTAAAACTAATTAGGACCAAGTCAAATAAAGTTTGAATTTAAATTCTCCCATGCGCCCATCATTTTTGACTTTTTCACTCTGCTTCCCACGCCCTCCCTTTTATTTATCAAATATTTTTTAAGAAATAAAAATATGCACATAGAAGGAGAGTCCTTCTACGTGTTAAACACAAGGAAGGGGGGCATTGGATAAGGATAAGAGGCTCATTTTGATTTTTGAAATCAAGTGAGTGGTTAAAATCTCTCAACCACTTGATCCTTATTATTTTTTATACTATTTTTCCATGATATTTACATCAATAAATTATGAGAATTTTTGTGCGTATAGGAGAAGGAGTTAGCATTATGTGATAAAAATTTTACAGTATTTAGGCATCAATTTTGGATGAAAAAAAATCTTGAAGTGAAGGTGAATAGGATCCTACAATATTTTTTTTTTCTTTATGCCTCTCTTCTCTTGTGATTTTCATCTCTAAGGATATCCTATTTTTAGATATAATCTAAATAGAGATTATAGATCTAAAATTTATCATTCTATGAAAACTTATTTCATGGAAAAACTTCACACAGAGAGGGCGTGATAGGATTTTTAGTGTGTCAGGATTTTTGGGTCGAGTGAAATCCTAGATTTAGGAATCTGGATTCGGATGGAGAGATTGAGTGCTGTGAGCATCGGATCGCCACCAAATTTGAAACACATCTTCATCATCATTCAATATTTATATTTTAATTTTTTAAAATATCTAAAAAATTAGAAAATATATGATCGATCGGATCGATCGTGATCAGCCATTGAAAGCCACAATGAGGAGCTAGCACTCTAGTGGGACTGATCGGGATCAGGAGCTTCGTGTGGATCAACCATAGAGGTCGAACATGTGTGCGACTATGATGTGATATTAGAGCATTATCCAATGAACTCAGATTATGGTGATCGACTATCCGTGAAAAGATATTATATTCTGAATACGTAGATGTAGTAAATAGTTTATTACATAGTTTTATTTTCAAATCTATTGATGTATGTATGCATATTATATTTAGATCCTAATGTATAGGATTAAATAATCTGATATGATCAGTAGATAATTAATTAGATTAATTATTTTTTACTATATTATTACTATTTTTAAAATATTTTTTGAAAGTAGCATGGCAAATCCTATACTATTTTTTTCAAATGGTATCAGAGCAAGGCTCGTTAAACATGATATGCTTGCATATTTAGATTAATAATTTAGATTTAATCTAAATATTAATATAAAAATTAGAGTAATTAGATCTAAAAAATTAAAATTCAGATCGTACGAACTATAGATTGTCCTGCTGTAAGGTTTACCTCCTACAGTAAAAAGGTTGTCCTGATACGTTGATGATCTATATCTTTAATCATGAAATTACTAGATTTAATCTAATATTTTTATGATTTAATTATATTAAACTTTAATCTAATTTATGATCATGAATGCATAATTAGATAAAGTTTGATTCATGATTTCATGATTATGTAGTGTACATAGTTTCAGATTAAATCCTACAACTAGTGTTATTTATGAATTGAGATGATTTAATTTTGAAATGAGTCGACTCAATAGGTGAACAATGCTAAGTTGTAAAGAACCTTTTAAAATAAAAATATTTTTAAAATATCGAATCCTAACCCTCAGCCCATAAACTTAATTAAAAATTAAGTATAATAATTTAGTATCTAGAATTATGAATTAAGACTCTAAGTCATTAATCATAAACTTGTAGATTATTGGGTTAGCTGAATTAAGTCCATAAATTGGATTAGATCTAAGGTTAGTTAAAAGATGGATTAATTTAGAGTAATTAATCAAATCTAATTAAATCTTAATTTAGATTAGGTCAAGGACTCTATAGACTCAATTACAATAGTTATAGTTGGTCAAGTCTATGCCTTTAACAAGAATCAAATGGACTTGATTCAAGGCTATGCGGTTGAATTCAAAATTACTAGATGTGTCAAATTAAAATTAATAAATTGGATGGTATCTAAGATAAATTTGGCAGTTTGACCAGTAGTTTTTAATTGGAAGCTACTCGCATTGATTCAGTCTTTGATGAGTTAATGGCATATCCCTTCTACTGATCTCGCTTACTTGGCCATCCTGGTGAGTTAGATTTTGATTAGATTACTTGATGATTTGGGCTCACCCATGTCTATTAGGTAAATCAGTCTAACTGATTTAGGTACTCCTAATGCCAACTTAGATTAGATTCTTTTCTGACTTGGTAAAATCAGTGAAAAGATCAAAATTGGCTCATTGAATTTTTTTAAATTAATCAACTAAATCCTTCAAAATTATTAGATTCTTAAAAATAAAATAGTTATTAGATAACTAAATCATAGCCTCCCATTAAGTTGAGTGATAATGGGTTCATTAGTATAATGATCATTAGAGGCCCAAGGGTCTAGTGATTATTGACTAATAAAATTATCATTCATACAATGATAATTTGGTTAAGTCTTTCTGATGATGGTTAGGTTGGTCGATCAAAATCGGATCTGATCATTTATTGGTTAGATAAGACCAAATGTGATCATGTTAATGGTTGGACTAACCAAACATTTTTCAGTGGAGGCCAAAGCATACTGATTAGGTCTATGGGGCAAAATTAATGTTACTAAAAGTTGTTTAGAGAAATAATCAATTTTGAATCTATCCATAGGTGCACATGGGTTGACCAACCAAAGTTGGACTCATGTGTAGTCTATCTGGATTCTAGTACCCACTAAGAGATTAGAGTAATTCTTCGAATTGGAGGTAGAGGCTACCAATTCGTATAAAATAGTGGAAGAATCTTTAGATTGAAGTCAAAGTCTTTAGGATTAATAATTCATATACTAATTAGGTTTGATTTTTCTTTTTGTACAGACATAGCCACTAATCTATCGCTTCGATCATTATTAGACCATGATAAATTAATGGAATCCAACTATGATAACTGGTATCGTTAGTTGAAAATCGTCTTGGAGCATAAGCGGATCCTTTATGTGATAACGGATCGAGTATCTGAGGAGCCAGTCCCGAATGTTAGGAAAATAATCCGAGATACTTATCTGAAGTGGCTCAATGACCACACCATCATTTGATGTATAATGCTGGCGACAATGAATGATGAGTTCAGTCGTAGGTTTAAAAATGCCCAGCCATAGGAGATGCTTCAAATATTAAATGATTCTTTTGGCACGCCGGACGACGTTAAAAGGTATAAAATAAGTTATACCATTTTCAATGCTCGGATGAGGGTTGGGCCCTCTGTCATCGATTATATATTGTACATGATCGAGATGATTGAGCACCTTAGTAAGTTGGGCTTCTTCGTGCACGAGCAGCTCAGTAAGGATGCGATTCTTAATTTTTTGCCCAAGTCCTTCCTCCCCTTCCTAACTTATTTTAGAATGACAAAGCCTGCAGTAAACTACCTGTTGGAAATTATGTATCAAAGCCAATCATCAGTCTATTAACGATAGAGATATTATAATTAATTTATTAATTAATAAAAAATATTTTGGCATCTTTTTTCATCATAAGTTTATATCTTCTAATAAACCCCATTGTTGTGATAAAGTTCTTAAGTCTATTTAGTTTTGATAAAGAGAGGATTTATCGATTAGTCCTTAAATTTATTCACGATCAAATAATAGGCTGTTAATTAGGACGACAGCGTCTATCGAGCATAGGTCGCTATATGCCATATAAGTTGGTAGTCCTCTTAACCAAGATATATGGAGACACTGGTATGGCATACAGGTGAGATGTATGGATACATCATTATGGAACGTGACCAACTCTAGAGCATTCTGCTATCGAGAATGTCTCTGATGGGATAAAGGTATAAGTATTTCTTAGACCTGATATTACCTCAGTGACTTGCAAGCAACTCACTGTGCTTTGATATCAGACTAACTGAATTTCTAATTCAGCAATGAAAGGCTTCTAGGTATAGTTAAGTACTTGCAAAGTCGGAGTGTGATTAAGATGGAATTGACCACTCCAAGAGTTGGAGAAGAATATATCACTATATTTCAATATAGCAAAACCTTGATCAGGATAATCCATCAGATGAATTTGATATTTTGAAATATAATGTGGACAATCAGATCAAAGTTGATAGTTGAACTCTAATGTATCCTACGAGCATTGTGGTCAAGGAGATGAATTATATGGAAACTATATCCACATAGGTTCTAAGGATGGTGTTCTACACCTTCGACCTATCCGACCGTCGGGTATCATGGCTAGATGATCATTTTAATTGATACAAAAATTTATTTCTATGCTACCAGCTTAGGTTTAGACTTATGAAGTCACACACATTAGAGCTTACGATCTGATCGGATGGTTGATCAACGATTAAGAATCATTATAGGGTTAAACAATCAATACAATTGGTGTTTAACCTAGTGCAAGTGTTATAGAAGAATCGATTAGCAATTAAATTATTAATTGACTTAATTTGATTAAGTCAATAGATTGAGATTAAGTCTAATTAAATATAATTTAATTAGATTTAGTTTGAACTTGATTGGATCAAGTTTAATTAATTTATTGGATAAGCCAAGTGCAAGGAAGAACTAGTCTTAGTCTAACTAGGACTCAGATTAACCCAATTTTCTAATTTAATTAGAAAATAAATTAAAATTAAATTAAATTAAATTAAATTAAATTAAGTTCTTAAATGGGTTAGGGTCTTATTTAATCAGATTGGTTTAATTTTAATTTTATTTGATTAAAAGATCTTATTTGACCAAGTAAAAAAAGGAGTCTTAGTATGACTAGGACTACCTATCTCCTTGCGCCACCTTGGTCTCAACGCCCTCCATACCTATTTTTTAGATATTTTTTATCAAAAATCTCTTTCTTCCTGATTTTCATGCCCCCTCTCTTCCTCTAAGTCATATTTAAAAGTTAGGTGAAAGACCAAGTTAAAGGAGGAATTGATTTTGCTTAGGATTCTATGAGATAGAATCCTTGTTGACCAAAACATCTTCTCTTAAGTGCCGCCCTCTTTTTTAATTAATTCTTTTCTTATTCTATGAAAATAATTTTTTTTTTTGTGCGCCCTCCCTTACAGGTCCATGCCAAAAATTATGGAGGAGGCACCCAAGAGTTGGATGCCTCAACAACCTCCCATGTTTGGATATTCTTAGTCTAAAAATTTGACCTAACTTGGACTCTTCTTTTTTCCTATTTATTCGATGAATTTTATTCTTTTTTTTATAAAATATAGAGCTTTGGGAGAGATTTGGGGTGTGCAAAAATCAGAGGAAGAGGATCCTTGGGTGTGGGGGTTCCATAGGCACCAAACTAGGTGTCTAGGTGAGAGAAAAGAGAAGAAGAAGAGGATTTTCTTCTAGGGCTGTTTTATTTTCAATCTTGCCTCCTTTCTTTTGAGTTTTTTTTAGAGAGTCTCATATAAGCAAACTCTCATCTTCCTTCTCATATTTTAGAGAGCTCAAATTTTAAAGAAGAAAGCTTTGGATCGATCGTCGAAGAAGGATTAGCACAGTACTAGCATGTTATGCTGATTTCTTACATCGAACTTCAGATCAAAGATCGTAGGCTCGTGTGGATGACTGCTAGAGGCTGGATGCATGTGCAGCTCGTGACTTCATCCTCAAGTTTGGATCAATAAGTTAAAATATCTAAACTTGCTCAGATAATAGATCTGATCTATAAACCTCATACCCACATTTGATGTAGTATAGATCTAGGTTGATTTGATTAACCTTTTTTTTTTCTTATTTAATTTTAATTTTTAATTTAATATCATGCCTTGATCATATAATAGATCTAAAATCTAGATATTTATATGATTATTTAAATAAATTTTAGATTTATTTAAGTTTTTTACTGTAAGATCTTGAAAAAATTTCAAGATCTACCTGTGAAATTCTAGATCTGATTTCTTCAATTAGTGTTAGAGGCTAGATTCTTATTACATAATTTTTATGCATGTCTAGATTATTTTTTAGATTAAATTTAATTTATAATCTAATTATTAAATTTAAAATTAAAAAAAATAAAATATTTTAGATTGCACGGACTACCATAAGGTTATCCTACTATAAGATTTATCCCTTATAGTGAATAGGTTGTCCTAATACGTGCTGATCTAAAATATTGATTATAAAATTTTATATTAGATCTAAGAGATTTTATGATCTGATTAAAAATATTTTAATCTAATTTCAATCATCATAAACATGTTAGATTTGATCTAGGGAGATTTATGATTGATTATTATTGAAATTGTTTCAATTACATGAATCTGTTTAGATTAAATCTAAAGTAGTTTTATATTTATTTTACTTGCATATTGATTATGAATCAAACATATAACTTGATTGATAGAACCATGTTGTAAACATATTTTATAAATATAAAAATTACTTTTAAAAAGTCGAACCCCAACCCTCAGCCTAAAACTTAATTGAAAATTAAGAAGTTGATTGATTAGGATCTAGGATTGTAAATTAAAGATCGTAAGACACAAATCATAACACATTGGGTTAAATGGGTCATTGAAGATTAGGTCCATTAATTGGGTTAGAACTAGGGTTAGATTAAAGAATGAACTTAATTAGAGAATTGACTAAATTCAATTAATTATTATCTTAGATTAGGTCAAAGATTCTCTAGATCAATTACAATAGTTATAGTTGGTCAAGTCCATGTCTTTAACAAGATCCAAGATGGATTTGATTCTTGGCTATGCGGTCTAGTACGAACTATTAGGTTGATCTAATTGAAACTAATTAAACTAGTTGATGTCTAAGATAAATCAGACCAGTAATTTTTAATTAGCAGCCCGCTTATCTGACCATTTTTGATGGTGTCTAAGATAAGCCTGGCAGATCCTTCCACTGATCGAACTTATCTGACCTCCTGGTGAGATTATGTTTTGATCAGATTGCTTGACTATTCGAGCTAATCCATATCAGTTAGATAAATTAGTTTGACTGATTTAGGTGCTCCTAGATCAACCTATTAATGGTCTTCCTTAAGCTGACTTGATGAAGTTAATGGAAGGATCATGACAAGCTGGTTAATCTGACCTACTCACTTCTATAAATAAAATCTTTAAAATTATTAGGTCCCTAAAATAAAATAGTTATACGATAACTGGATCATAGCCTCCCATTAAAGTGGATGATAATCGGTTCATCAGTTGAATAATCATTGGAGGTCCAAAGGCCCGGTGCTTATCGGTTGATGAAATTATGCCCGGTGCTTATCGGTTGATGAAATTATCATTTATTATATGATCTCTTGGATACATCTTTCTAAATGGTAGTCAGGTGGGCCAACCAAAGTTGGGCCTGATCATTCATTGGTTGGATAGGTCAAGTATGATTATGTTAATGGTTGGACCTAACTGGATCCTTTTCTAAGAAGGCCAAAGTCAACTGATCAGGGCCTAGGACAAAATTTAATTGCTAAAAATTATTTAAAAAAATAATTGATTATGAATCTATTCTTAGATGTATATTGGTGGACCAAACAAAGTTGGGCTTGTGTACAGTCTATGTGGATTCTAGTATCCACTAAGAAATTAGGATAATTCCTCGAATTGGAGGTAGAGACTACCAATTTGACTAAAATAGTGGAAGAAATCTTTTGATTAAAGTTTAAATCTTTAGATTTAATAAATTAATTATTAATTAAATTTTTTTTTGTGCAGACATGGCTACTTTTCTATCACTCCGATCATTGTTGGATAATGATAAGTTGGTGGGACCCAACTTTGGTAGCTGATACCAAAAGTTGAAGATTATCCTGGAGCATAAACGAATCCTATATGTGCCGATGGATTCTGCACTTAAGAAGTCAGCTGCCAATGTACGTGGAACAGTCAGAGACACTTATCAAAAATGGCTCAGTGATCGAGCCATGGTGCGCTGTATTATACTGACTGCGATGAGAGGCACAAGATTAGTTGTGCCATTTTCAATGCCAAAATGCGGGATGGTGCCTCTATCACTAATCATGCATTATACATGATCGAGCTGATAGAGTGCTTGAGCCAGCTCGACTTTTTCTTGCACAAACAACTTGGAAAAGATGCAAAACTGAACTCGCTGCCCAAGTCTTATCTTCCATTCCTTACACATTATAGAATATCAAAGATTGAAGTGGACTACCATGAGTTACTGGGGTTACTTCAGAACTTTGAGAAGGATCACCAACTCCATAAGGAGTCAGTGAACTTAGTGGGAGGTTCGTCTTCTCATTTTTGATCCTTTGGAAAAGAAAAGAAGAATAAGAAGAAGAAAGCCAAGAAGGTGCATGTTCACACTAGGACACCTGTATAGGCTCAAACCCTAAAGACCAAGTTCGATAAGAGTCAAGCCGAATGCTTCTTTTGCAAAAAGTGGAGGCACTGAAAGAAGAAATATCCTCAGTACATTGCCTCCCTGGATCCGAACAGGCAGAGAAAGAAGCAAGCTATTGCTGGGCAAGATATTTATATAATAACTTCTTATAATTTTTCTATTTATGATATTACTGACTGGATATTGGATACCGGTAACCCTTACCATATTTGCAATTCATTGCAGGGGTTATAGATTAGTAGAAGATTTGAGCAAGGCGAGAAATTCCTAAACCTTGGAGATGGAAGATTAGTTTCAGTTCTAGCTTTAGAAATTTTGAAACTTATATTTGAATCTCATACCATTGTTCTTAGTGATTGTTATTTCTGTCCTAATTTTTTTTAAATATAATTTTTATAGTCCTTTTGGCCATGAACAATTATGAAATTTCAATAAAGAAACGAGTTTATGATGTCATTGTAAATGATATTACCGCTTTCTGTGGATAATTAAATAATGGTATATATATGTTATCATAATTTATTAATGTAGTCTATTCTACTGGCAAGCATCCTAGATTAGATAGTGTATCAGATATCTACTTATGGCACTGTAGGCTAGGTCATATAAATAAGAACAGAATAAACAAGTTGACTCAAGAAGAAATCCTCGAAGTTAATGATTGTGAATCACTTCCAACCTGTGAGTCCTATCTTCTTGGTAAAATGACCAAGTCACCTTTCACTGAAAATGGTGAGAGAGCTAATGAGCTCTTAGGTCTAGTACATACTGATGTATGTGAACCAATAAGCATAAGTGCCAGAGATGGATATGTCTACTTCATTACTTTCACAAATGATCTATTCAGATATAGATATGTCTATCTGATGAAACATAAGTTGGATTCTTTCGAAATGTTCAAATAATTTCGAAGTGAAGTAGAAAAATAAACTGAAAAGAGTATTAAGATTCTTCGATTTGACCGAAGAGAAGAATATATTTTTGATGAGTTTTTCACATATCTAGGAGAGAATGAAATTCTCTTCCAATGGACTCCTCTTGGAACACCACAGCATAGTGGTGTGTCTGAAAGAAGGAATCGGACTTTGCTAGACATGGTCTAATTCATAATGAAATTTGCCAACTTATCGATATTCTTATGGGGATATGCACTCGAATCGACTTGTTATCTATTAAATAGGGATTCAAGTAAGTTTGTAGTTAAAATCCCATATAAGATATGGACAGGACGTAAGCCAACACTTTCACACCTTAGGATTTTAAGGTATCCAGCTTATGTCAAATAGTTAGTTACAGACAAACTTGGACCTAGGTCTGACAAATGTACATTCATAGGATACCCAAAAAAGACTAAAGGATACAATTTCTATCATACTGATGAATAAAAGATGTTCGTCGATCTTAGGACAACCTTTTTGAAAAAGAAGTTCCTTGATGAAGAAACTGTTGTCTCTAAGATAGAACTTGATGAAGTTCAACAGATAGAAAGTTCGACACAGAATGTTGAACCTAAGTCAGATTTGATCAGATCAGATCCGAAGCCTAGTGAACTCATACCATTAAGAAGATTCGATAGAGTACCCCACCATCCGGATAGATACTATGGATTCTTAGTTTAGGATGGTGATCCCATCAAACTTGATGAGAACGATGAGGATCCGATCACTTATATGGATGCGATGCAAAGATCCAACTCTGAAAAATGGCTAGAAGCCATGAGATCCGAAATAAATTCTAAAATGAATTCCATGAAGGTCAATGATGTATGGACATTAGTTGACCCACCTGAAGGGGTTAAACTCATTGGGTGTAAATGGGTCTTCAAAAGAAAGAGGAACACAGACAGAAAGATGGAGACCTATAAAGTTCATCTGATTTTCAAGGGATATCGTCAATATTATGGTATTGACTATGATAAGACGTTCTTCTCTGTGGCAATGCTCAAGTTCATTCGGATCATGCTTGCCATTGCTGCCCATCTGGATTATGAGATCTGATAGATGGATATGAAGATAGCTTTCCTAAATAGAGAGCTAACTGAAGAGGTATATATGATACAATCTGAAGGGTTCACATTCATAGATAAGTCCAAGATGTGCAAGCTTCAGAGATCCATTTATGGATTGAAGTAGGCATCTCGGAGTTGAAACATGTATTTTGATAAAGTGATCAAAATGTATGGCTTCGTTAAGAATGAAGAAGAACCCTGCATTTACAAATGGGCAAATGGTCCAGCAGTGGTATTCTTTATTTTATACGTGGACGATATTTTTTTAATTGAAAATGACATCTCAGCACTACAAGAAAAAAAAGTCTGATTGTCATCACAGTTCTCCATGAAGGACTTGGATGAAGTATCCTACATCCTAGAAATGAAGATCTATAGGGATAGATCTAAAAAGATGCTTGGTATATTTCAATCCACGTACATAGAAACTGTGCTGAAGAGGCTTATCATGGAGAATTTTAAAAAGGGCTATCTTTCGATAGGCCAAGAAATTTTTTTCTCTAAGAAGGATTATCCGACAACTCCTGAAGAGAGAGAGCGTATGAGTAGAATTTCATATGCTTTGGTAGTGTGGTTTATTATGCATGCAATGATATGTACGAGATCAGACGTGGCATACTCACTAGAAGTGATGAGTAGATACCAATTTGACCTCAGAGAAAATCACTGAAAGATAGTTAAAACCATCCTTAAGTATTTAAGAAATACTAAGAACCAATGATTGATTTATGGTGAGTTAGATCTGAAGTTTGTGAGATTTACAGTCTCCAATTTTTAATCTGATCATGATGACAGTAAAAGTGTGTCGAGATATATCTTTACTCTAAATAGTGGAGCCATCTGTTAAAAAAGTTTCAAGCAACATACAGTAGCTGATTCTATTTGCGAAGCAGAGTACATGGCAGCATCAAATGCAGCAAAGAAAGCTGTGTGGCTGAGGAAGTTCATCAATGAGCTTGGAGTAGCACCCTCCATTGATGGTCCAGTCATGCTCTATTACGAGAGCACTAGTGCCATAGCTCAAGCAAAAGAACTAAAGGTACACCAGCGAACAAAGTACATTCTGCGTTGCTTTCATTTGGTCAATAAGATCGTGGATCATGATGACATCGACATTCAAAAGATCGATGAAAAGGAGAACCTAATCGATTCCTTCAATAAAGCCCTGGCAATCAAGGAGTTCGACAACCATAAGTCGAAGATGGGTATTAGATACTATGCTGAGTGACTTTAGGATAAGTGAAAGTTGTTGAAAATTATGTCCTAAAGTCAATCGTCAGTTTGTTGATGATTGAGATATTGTAATTGATTTATTAATTAATAAAAAATATTTTAGCCTCTTTTTTCATCATAAGTTTATATATTCTAATGAACTCCATTGTTATGATGAAGTTCTTAGGACTATTTAGTTTCGATAAAGAAAGAATTTATCGATTAGTCCTTAAATTTGTTCACGATCAAATGATAGACTGTTGATTAGGACGACAAAGTCTATCGAGCATAGATCGCTATATGCCATATAGATTGATTGTCCTCTTAATCAAGATGCATGAAGACACTGGTATGACATACAAGTGAGATGTATGGGTACATCGTCATTGAATGTGACCAACTTTAGAGTAATCTGCTATCGAGAATGTCTTTGATGGGATATAGGTATAAGTATTTCTTAGATCTAAGATCACCTCAATGACTTGCAAATAACTCACTATGCTTTGGTACCGGACTAACTAAATTTCTAATTCATCAATGGAAGGCTTTCGAGCATAGTCAAGTACTTGCAATGTCGGAGTGTGATCAAGATGGAATTGATCACTTTAAGAGTTGGAGAAGAATGTATCACTGTATTTTAATATAGCAAAACCTTGGTCAGGATAATCCATCAGATAGATTTGGTATTTTGAAATATAATGTGAACAATCTGATCAGAGTTGATAGTTGAACTCTGATGTATCCTACGAGCATTATGGTCAAGGGGATGAATTATATGGAAACTATATCCGCATAGGTTCTAAGGATGGTGTTTTACACCTTCGACCTACCGGCCATCGGATATCATTGTTAGATGGTCACTTCGATTGATATAGAAATTTATTCTTATATTATTGATTTAGGTTCGAATCTATGAGGTCACATACATTAGAGCTTACGATCTGATCGGATGGTTGATCAACGATTAAGAATCGTTATAGGGTTAAATAATCAATACGATTGGTGTTTAACCTAGTGCAAGTATTGTAGGAGGATCGATTAGCAATTGGATTACTAATTACCTTAATTTAATTAAACCAATAGGCTAAGATTAAGTCTAATTAAATATGATTTAATTAGATTTAGTTTAGACTTGATTGGATTAAGTTCAATTAGTTTATTGAATAAGTCAAATGCAAGAAAGAACTAGTCCTAGTCTAACTAGAACTTAGATTAATCTAATTTTTTAATTTGATTAAAAATAAATTAAAATTAAATCTAATTTAATTAAATTTTTAAATGGATTAGGGTCTCATTTAATTGGATTGGTTTAATCTTAATTTTATTTGGTTAAAATATCTTATTTGACCAAGTCAAAATAGGAGTCCTAGTGTGACTAGGACTTTCTATCTCCTTGTGCCACCTTAGTCCCAATGCCCCCAATACCAATTTTTTTATGGAAAATCTCTTTTTTCTTGATTTTCATGCCCCTTCTCTCCCTCTAAGTCATATTTGAAAGTTAGATGGAAGACCAAGTCAAAGGAGGAATTGATTTTGCTTAGGATTCTATGAGATAGAATCCTTATTGACCAAAACATCTTTTCTTAAGTGCCGCCCCCTCTTTTAATTAATTCTTCTCTTATTCTATTAAAATAATCTTCTTTTTTGTGCACCATCTCTTGCTAGTCCATGCCAAAAATTATGGAGGAGGTGTCCAAGAGTTGGGCACCCCAACAACTTTCCATGTTTCGATATTCCTAGTCTAGAAATTTGACCTAATTTAGACTCTTCTTTTTCTCTATTTATTAAATAAATTTTATTCTAATTTTTTTGTAAAATATAAAGCTTTGGGAGAGGTTTGGAGTGTGCAAAAATCAGAGGAAGAGGGTCCTTGGGCGTGGGGGTTCCATAGGCACCAAACTAGGTGTCTAGGTGAGAGAAAAGAAAAGAAGAAGAGGGTCTTTTTCTAGAGTTGTTTTATTTTCAATCTCGCCTCTTTTTTTTTAAGTTTTTTTTGAGAGAGTCTCAGATCAAAAATCTCTCATCTTCCTTCTCATATTTTGGAGAGTTCAAATTTTAAAGAAAGAAGCATCGAATCGATCGTCGAAGAAGAATCAGCATGGTACCAGCATGTTGTACTGATTTCCTGCATCGAACTTCAGATCAGAGATCGTAGGCTTGTGTGGATGACTCCTAAAGGCTGGATGCATGTGCAGCTCGTGACTTCATCCTCAAGCCTAGATTAATAAGTTAGAACGTCTAAATTTGCTCAGATAATAGATCTGATCTATAAACCTCATACCTGCATTTGATGTAGTATAGATCTAGGTTGATTTGATCAACCTTTTTTATTTCTTATTTAATTTTAATTTTTGATTTAATATTATGCCTTGATCATGTAATAGATCTAAGATCTAGGTATCTACATGATTATTTAAATAAATTTTAGATTTATTTAAGTTTTTTGCTGTAAGATCTTGAAAAAGTTTTAAGATCTACCTATCAAATCCTAGATATAGTTTCATCACCACCACGGCTTGTTGGGGTTGCTACAGAACTTTGAGAAGGATTACCAACTCCATAAGGAGATGGTGAATGTAGTGGGAGGGTCTTTTTCTGATCGTCGATCCTTTTGAAAAAGAGAAGAAGAACAAAAAGAAGAAAAATAAGAAGGTACGGCTGCATGCTGGGATGACTGCATAGGATCAGACCAAGAAGCGCAAGTCCGACCAGAGCCAAGCAGAGTGCTTCTTCTGCAAGAAGCAGAAGCACTGAAAGAGAAACTATCATCTATACATTGCCTCCCTAGATCCGAACAAGCCGAGGAAGAAGCAAGTGATTGCTGGGTAAGGTAATTATATGATAACATATTGCAATTTTTTCTTATTTGATTCTACTACCTGGGTATTAGATACTGAAAGCCCTTATCATATTTATAATTCTATGCAGGGCTTGCAGGTCGGTAGAAAATTTGATCAAGGCGAGAGGTTTCTGAATGTTGGAGATGAAAGACAAGTTCTAATTTTAGCTTTAGAAATCATGAATCTTGTAATCAATTCAAATAAAGTTATTCTTAATGAATGTTATTATTGTCCAACTTTCTTATTAAATGTCATTTCTGTAGGTCTTTTGGCCATGAATGATTTTATAATATTAATAAAAAAAAGTTTATAATGTCATTTTGAATGATATTATAATTTTGATTGGATAATTGAATAACAAAATTTATTTACTTTCTATGCTTATTAGCATGGTTCAGTCCTTCGATAAACGTTCTAGAATTAGTGATGTGTCTGATGTCTAACTTTGGCACTGTAGGTTAGGTCATATTAATAAGAATAGAATTAACATGTTAGCTCAAGAAAAAATTCTTGAGGTTAGTGATTGTGAGTCACTTCCGATCTGTAAGTCCTATCTTCTTGGTAAGATGACCAAATCATCTTTTACTGAAAAAGATGAACGAGCCACTAAACTCTTGAGTTTAGTATATTTGGATGTATGTGGACCCTTAAGCTCAAGTATCAGAGGTAGATATTTCTACTTCATAATCTTTACAGACGATCTATCGAGGTATGGGTATGTCTATTTAATGAAGCATAAGTCAGAGTCGTTTGAAATGTTCAAACTATTTTTAAATGAGGTAGAAAAGCAAACTGAGAAGAGTATTAAAATTCTTCGATCTGACTGAGGGGGTGAGTACCTTTTCAATGAGTTTCTGACATATTTTGGAAAGAATAAAATTCTCTTCCAATAGACCCCTCCTGAAATACCATAACATAATGGTGTGTCTGAAAGGAGAAATCGAATCATGTTGGACATGGTTCGATCCATGATGGAGTTTGCTGGTTTGCCGATCTTTCTATGGGGATATGCGCTTGAGTCAGCTTGTTACATTCTAAATAGGATTTCGAGTAAATTTGTTAATAAAATATCATATGAAATATGGATAGGACGTAAGCCAATGCTTTCACACCTTAGGATTTGGGGGTGTCCAGCCTACGTCAAACATTTGATGATAGACAAGCTTGGACCTAGGTCTGATAAGTGTAGTTTTATAGGTTATCCAAAAAAAATCAAAGGATACTACTTCTACCTTACTAATGAGCAAAAAGTATTTGTCAGTCTTAAGGCAGTCTTTTTAGAAAAGAAGTTTTTTAGTGAAAGAACTAATGCCTCCAAGGTCAAATTTGATGAAGTACGATAGATGAAAGAACGAACATAAGTTATTGAACCTGAGCTGGATCTGATTAGATCAGACCCAGAACCTATTATAGAAGCATCCTTAAGGAGATCTAGTAGAGTACCACGTCAATCGGATAGATACTATGATTTTTTAGTCCGAGATGGGGATTCTATCGAACTCGATAAGAACGATCAGGATCTAATCATCTATATGGATGCAATGCAGAGATCTAACTCTGAGAAATGGCTTGAGGCCATAAAATTCGAGATGAAATTTATGAAGGTAAACGATGTATGGACATTGGTTGATTCATCCGAAGGGGTAAAACTCATAAGGTGTAAATGGGTCTTCAAAAGAAAAAGAGACACGGATGGAAAGATGGAGATCTATAAAGCCCGTTTGATTGTCAAGGGGTATCGTCAACATTATGGTATTGACTATAATGAGATGTTCTTTCCTATGGCAATGCTCAAATTTATTTGGATAATGCTTGCCATAGCTGCCCATCTGGATAATGAAATCTGGTAGATGGATGTGAAAATAGCTTTCCTGAATAGAGAGCTGGATGAATAGATGTATATGATATAATCTGAAGGTTTCACATTCATAGATGAGTCTAAAGTGTGTAAGTTTTAGAGGTCCATTCATGGACTAAATCAGGCATCTTGGAGTTGGAGCATACGATTTGATAGAACAATCAAAACGTATGGCTTCGTTAAGAATGAAGAGGAGTCCTGCATATACAAATGGACTAATGGTCTAGCAATAGTATTCCTAGTATTGTATGTGGATGACATTCTCTTAATCAAAAATTATGTTCCTACATTAAAAGAAATAAAGATCTGGCTGCCATCACAGTTCTCCATAAAAGATCTGGGAGAAGTTTCCTACATCTTAGGGATGAAGATCTTTAGAAATAGATCTAAAAGATTGCTTAGATTATCCCAGTCCACGTATATTGATACTGTGCTGAAATGATTCAGCATGAAAAATTTCAAGAAAGGCTATCTACCGATAGGCCATGAAATTTTGCTTTCAAAGAGGAATTGTCCAACAATACCTCTAGACAGAGAGTGTATGAATAGAATACCATATGCTTCAGCAGTGGGTTCCATAATATACGCCATGATATGTATACGATCAGATATGACATACTCACTAGGTATAGTGAGTAGATACCAATCTAATCTAGGAAATAATCACTAAAAGGTTGTTAAAATCATCCTAAAGTATTTAAAAAATATTAAGGACCAGTGGCTTGTATATGATGAATCGGATTTAAAACTTATGGGGTTCATAGATTCTAGTTTCTAGTTCGATCATGATGATAGCAAGAGTGTGTCGGAATACATATTTACTCTTAGTGATGGGGCCGTCTGCTGAAAGAGTTCTAAGCAGCATATTGTGGCCAATTCAGTTTGTGAGGTAGAGTATGTCACTGCATCAGATGCTGCCAAAGAAGTGGTATGGCTAAGAAAATTCATCACTAAGCTCGGAGTAGCATCCTTCCTTGATGGTCCAGTTCTGCTCTATTGCGATAGCTCTGGAGCCATTGCTCAAGCGAAGGAACCAAAGGCACACCAGTGGACGAAGCGTATTCTACATCGCTAGCATCTTGTCCGAGAGATTATGGATCGAGGTGACTTCAACCTTCAGAAGATCGACAGAAAGGAGAACCAGACCGACCCATTCACTAAAGCTGTTACGGTGAAGGAGTTCGACGACTTTAAGTTGAAGATAGGTATTAGATACTGATTGGCTTTAGTCCAAGTGGAAGATTGTTGGAAATATATCCCAAAGTCAATCATCAGTCTATTGATGACTGGGCCATATATTTATAATTATATATAAATTATAAATTAATAAAAATTATTTTGATATTTTTCATCATAAATTTTGTTGTCTTCTAATGAACTCCTATGTTGTGATGAAGTCCTTAGGACTATCTAGATTCGGCAAAGAAGGATTTATTATTTAGTTCTTAAATAGTTTATGACCAAATGATACATTGTTACTTAGAACGATAATATTTATCAAGTATAGATTGTTGTGTGCCATATAGGTTGGTTGTCCTCATAATCAAGGAGTGTTGAGACACTGATATAGCACGCAAGTGAGATGTATGGGTACATCTGTACTGAATATGATCAACTCCGGGGCTTTTCTCCTATCAAGATTAGCTTCGATGGAATATGGATATAAATGTCCCTCCGATCTGAGATCACCATGGTGACTTTCAAGCAACTCACTGTATTTTGGTGCTGTACTATCTGAATTTTTAATTCAGTGATGAAAGATTTTTGAGCACAATCAAGTATTTATGGAGTCGGTGCATGTATCAAAATGAGATTGACCACTCCTAATTTTAGGAGGTGTGTTCAATTATATTTTAATTTAGCAAAACCTTGATCAGGACAGTCTTAGTGAGGAGTCACGGGACTAATTGCTTTGAGACATGACATAGATATATTTTCTAGGGTTGACAGTCTAATCCTGAGTCATCTATTATACAGAGGTCATAGGAATGAATTATACGGTAACCATATTCGCATAGATTCTGAATATTACGATTGCGACTATTTGACTTATCCGGACATCGGATACCATGGCTAGATGGTCACTTCGATTAGTATAGAAATTGATTTCTATGCTACCAACTTAGGTTCAGACTTATGGGGTCACATACATTAGGAATTTCTATCTGATCTGATGGTTGATCAAGAGTCTCATTGGTCTGAAACTCTATGGTCAAGAGTTCTACTAGACTGGGACTCTGTAACCAAGAGTCCTACTAGACTGGGACTCTAAGTTCGACTTGTCTGAGACTCTCTAATCAAGAGTTCCATTGGTCTTAAACTCTATGGTCAAAGAGTTCTACTGGACTGAGACTCTGTGATCAAGAGTTCTACTGGACTAGGACTCTGAGTCCTACTTATCCGGAATTCTTTGATCATGAGTCCTGATAATTTAGGATACTATGGTCAATAGTTCTACTGGACTGAAACTCTATGACCTACTCATCTGGGACTCTCTGATCAAGAGTTTCACTAGTCTAAGACTCTGTGATTGTAAGTTCGATTCATTTGGGATATTGGATTTAAGAGTCTCACTGATTTAGGACTCTTCAAGAGTTTTATGTTGATAGGACTCTTTTGCCCAATAACCCATTTGATTTGGACTGAGATATTTTTTGGAAGATTAATTTATAATTTGATTACTGATTAGCTCAATTTGATTGAGTGATGAGGATTCGATCAAGTTTGATTGAATTTGATTTGATTGAATTTGATCCGATCAGGTCATGAGATGATCTAATTGCTATAAAAGTTTTGACCCTGATTTGATCAGAACGTAGATCTAATTAATTTTTAATTTTATTAAAATTTTATTAAATTAGGCTAAGTCTAATTTGGTTGAATTTAACCTGATTTAATTAGATCTAAATTAATTAATTTGGTTGAAACCAATTAGGACCAAGTCAAATAAAGTTTGAATTCAAATTCTCCCATGTGCCCATCATTTTTGACTTTTCCACTGCTTCTCATGCCCTCTCTTTTGTTTATCAAATATTTTTAAAAAAATAAAAATATGCACATAGAAGGAGAGTCCTTCTATATATTAAACACAAGGGAGGGGACGTTGGATAAGGATAAGAGGCTCATTTGATAGTTGAAATCAAGTGAGTGATTAAAACCTCTTAACCACTCAATTCTTTTCATTTTCCATGCTATTTTCTTATGATATTTATATTAATAAATTATGAAAATTTTTGTACATATAGGAGAAGGAGTTAGCATTATATGGTAAAAATTTTAGAGTGTTTGAGCATTAGTTCTAGGCAAAAAAAAATCTTGGAGTAAAGGTGAACAAGATCCTATGGCACTTTTCTTTTCCTTAATGCCTCTCTTCTCTTATGATTTTTATCTCTAAGGATATTCTATTTTTAGATATGATCTAAATAGAGATTATAGATTTAAAAGTTATCTTTTCATAAAAACTTATTTTATGGAAAAACTCCATATAGAGAGGGCGTGATGGGATTTTTAGTGTGTCAGGATTTTTGGGCCGAGTGAAATCCTAGATTTGGAAATCTAGGTTTGGGTGGAGATATTGAGTGCTATGAGCATTGGATCGCCACCAAATTTGAAACACATCTTCATCATCCTCCAATATTTATATTATAATTTTTTAAAATATCTAAAAGATTAGAAAGTATATGATCGATTGGATCGATCGTGATCAACCATCGAATGCCTCGACGAGGAGCTAGCACTCCAGTGGGGCTGATTGGGATCAGAAGCTTCATATGGACCAACTGTAGAGGCCATACATATATGCAGCTATAATATAATACTAGAGCATTATCCAGTGGACTCAGATTATGGTGATCGTCTATCCATAAAAAGATATTGTATTCTGAACACGTAGATATAGTAAATAGTTTATTGCATAGTTTTATTTTCAGATCTATTGATGTATGCATGCATATTATGTTTAGATCCTAATGTGTAGGATTAAATAATCTAATATGATCAGTAGATAATTAATTAAATTAATTATTTTTTACTGTATCATTGCTATTTTTGAAATATTTTTTGAAAGTAGCATGATAAATTCTATACTATTTTCTTCAGTAATCTATTATTTTTATCATGATGGATTTATATACCAAGAATATAAGAAGCATCTTTTATATCTTTTATATCAAAATATTCAATTTTTTTTTTAAAATTTTATGCAAGAGATCCAAATCATTGCTGCCTAGTAAGATATCATCTACATATAGTATCAAAAATATAAACCTACTTCTATTCACCTTCAGATATATACATTGATCAGCAATATTTTCTTTAAATCCAAAGAAAATAATGATATAATTAAATTTTAAGTAGTCTAAAAGTTTGTTTAAGATCATATATAGATTTTTTTAATTTATATATCAGTCTTTTATTTTTTTGTATAAAAAATCCTTTTGGTTGTTCCATATACACCTCTTTTTTTAAGTCCCTATTTAAGAATGCTGTCTTGACATCCATTTGATGTAGCTCTAAATCAAAATAAGCTACTAATACTATAATGATTCTAAATGAATTCTTTTCAAAAATAGGAGAAAATATTTCATGATAATCAATGCCTTTCTTTTGAGTAGATTTCTTTGCTACAAGTTTAGCTTTATATCTCTCGATATTATCTTTGGAATCCCATTTGATTTTAAAAATTCATTTACAACCTACAGGCTTAAATCCTTTAGGTAATTCGATAAGTTTCGAATCTTGATTCTTATTCATGGATTCCATCTCATCTTTCATGATATCTAATCAAAGTTCAAAATCATTATTTTTTATGACATCCTTAAATAAAATTGGATCATTCTTTATTCCAATATCATAGTCATATTTTTGTAAGTAAACAACATAATCATCTAAAATAGTCGATCTTCTAATTTTAGTAGATCTCCATAATATTTCAGCTTCAATATCATTATTGTGATTATTTTTTATTGGATCAGATTCATTGACAGTCTGTTCAGAAAGTGGTGTATCAATTATCTATTGATATTTCATAGTTTCAAGTTGAGCAAGTTTAAGTGGAATATCTCTAGATGTTACTGTAATAGAAAGAGATTTTCTTATTTTCTGTAGCACTACATTATACGGTGTACCACTCTCACTATTTTTATCATCTTCAATGAACTTAGTAGTTCTAGTTTCAACAATTCTAGTGATGTGTGATGGACAATAAAATCTAAAATTCTTTGATCTTTCTGGATATCCTATAAAATAACAACTAACTATTCTTGGATCTAATTTCTTTTCTTGTAGATTATATAATTGAATCTCTATTGGACAACCCCAAACATATAAATATCCTAAACTTGATTTTCTACCTATCTATAACTTAAAAGAAGTTTTAGAAACGGCCTTACTAGGTATGTAGTTTAGGATATACATAGCGATTTTTAAGACTTCTTCCCATAAATTTAAGGATAATGAGGATTTATTAACTATACTTCTCACCATGTTCATCAATGTGCAATTACGCTTTTCAGTCATACCATTTTATTAGAAATTTTCTGGCATAGTATATTATGCTACAATGTCATGCTATTCAAAAAATTTGATAAAATATTTAGAATTATGATTAGATTTATTATATCTGTCATAGTATTCACCATCC
Organism: Cocos nucifera; assembly: GCA_006176705.1. Lineage (NCBI taxonomy): Eukaryota > Viridiplantae > Streptophyta > Magnoliopsida > Arecales > Arecaceae > Cocos > Cocos nucifera. Next base: position 2,358,838 of record QRFJ01000046.1, read on the forward strand.
TTATCAAATCTCACAATCTTTATTTTTCTATTTAACTGATTTTCTATTTTAGCTTTGTACATCTTAAAGGCTTCCAAACTTTTCATGCAATAGGAAAACAAAACCATAACGTGAGAAATCATCAATAAAAATAATAAAATATTTTTGTCCTCCAAAATAAGAAATAAAATAGCCATAAATATCGGTATGTATCAATTCTAAGAGTCCTTAACTTTTAGTGGCATGCTTTTTATGATTTTAAATTTATTTTTCTTTAATGCAATTGATGCACATATCAAAATTACTAAAATCTAGATTTGGTAAAATATTTTTCTTAACCAATCTAGTGATCCTTTCTTTTGATATGTGACCTAATCGCTTATACCACAGTATTGAAGAATTATGATTTATAATACCATATTTTATTCCAACATTGACATTTAAAACAAGCAAAGATTGTTCAAAAGAATAATCCAAATTTAATTTATATAATCCATTACATAATATTCCAATACCAACCAAAATAAAATTTTTTATTAATTTAAAATTTAAATTTATAAAAATAAAAAAATTCTTTTAAATCAAGTTTTGATAAAGAAATTAAATTCCTAGATACTAAAGAAATATTAAAGACATCATGTAGATCTAATTAGAATTCGATGTCTGTAATAAGTCTATAGATCTCGATTGTAATGATCTTGGACTTCATCCAATTTTTTATAAAGATCCACCGCTCTCTATCATTTAATTTTTGACTTGAAAGAAATTCCTGCATTGAATTAAAAACATGAATTACAGCATCCAAATCAATCCACCAAGTATTAGAAGAAACATCAATGAAATTGATTTTGAAATAAATAAGTGATAAGGGAATACCCTTCTTTTCGAATCATTTCTTTCTTTTCTTATAATCCTTCTTGATATGTTCCTCTTTTTTATAGAAAAAATATTTTAATTTATGAAAAACTTTTATTGGTGGATTGCTGGATCTTTTATTTTCTTTCTTCACCTTCTTTTTCTTAGGATGCTCCTGTAAAACTACATGAATAACTAAGATTCCTTCATATTTTAATCTCTCTTTCTCTTACACATATTGAGAGATGAGTTCATTCATTATCCATTATTTCTTATGTGTATTATAGTAAATTTTAAATTGGATAAACTGGGATGGAAGAAAATTAAGAACAAAATGGATAAGAAAATTTTTAGATATTGTCATACCTAAATTATTTAATTTCTCAATTATATCATGCATTTTCATAATATGCTTTCGCACTTCAAAAAATTAATCATATTTTATAGAGATTAATTTGTTCATTAGAATACCAGCTAAGGCTTTACTTGATCTAGTAAACTGTTGTTCTACAAAGAAAAGATATTCAAAGGCTAATTTATTATCAAGAACAAATTTTTTAATGTCTCTCACTATAAAATTTTTAATAATCATAATAGACAACCTATTAGAATGCTTCCATATTTCAGATAATTTCTTATGATCAGAAAAACTAGTGGAGGTAAGTGAATCTGACTGAGGCTTTTGAAGGGCTAAATCTAAATCTAGATATCCTAAGATAATGAGAAGCTGCTCTTGCCAATCAAAATAATTTAATTCATTTACTGTGGGAATGTTAGATAGATGCGATGAGAGTGAAGCAGAAATCATGGCTGTAAATAACAAAACATGCTTATAATTACCATCATGATATAGATTCCATAATACAATTCTACTAATAGCACTTATTATATAACTATAAAATATTTTTGGACAAGAATCATAGCATATAATAAGTATCTCAACTAATTTAATCATAAATTTAAACATAATAAACAATACCAAAATATACATTACATAAATCATAACTAACAATAATATGAAGTATGTAAGCAAGAACATTAATTATGGTATATATACATAATTCATGTTTAAACTATGATCCATCATATTAGTTGCACTTTCATAGTTTAACTAACTATGATTACAAAAACCTGAGGTTATTTTCATCTTTAGATGTAGAACTTCTCATCTTTATGCAATTCAAGTTAGTTAATCTTTTACTATTAATTTTTATGTCAAATTATAGTCATCTTTAAATTTATTGTAATAGATATACTTTTATATAATTTCTATAATGAAAGAAAATCATTAGCCCTCGATGATTCGACTACCCAAGATCCATAGAGTGCTCCAGACCCTTTGGAGCTACGCAAAAACATACTTGAATAGTATAATAGCGAGTAAAATTATTAATTAAATAATTTAATTATTTAAAAAATTTATTTTATATAAAAATTTAATCATAATATTTTTTAAATAATCATAAATTCAATGATTCAAAAATCGCTCAAATCGGATAAAAAATGATCAAGTTAGCGATTTTATCAACAAAACTTAAAATTAAAGAACTTAACCATAAATTACAGAAATATGGAGCCTTTTCTATAAAACAGCAGCTTTAAAACTATTCTGAAAATTGGTAGGGATTATAATATAATTTATTATTTTATTAGGGACTAAAATGCAAAATTATCCTAAAGGTCTAAATTGCAAAACTGCCCTATAGGTCCTTTTTCATAATTTAAACTTTTCAGGAGCTTATCTGCCAAAGTTTTTTTTTTATTAAATGGGTTCTAGGTGGATTATGGGTTTCGGATTTGGATCCAAAATCCGAATCCATTTATCCCTTCTTCTTTCCTGAGTTTTCTCCCAATCAAAAGCTTCAAATCCCTCATGGCCACTGCCTCCCATAGCACCGGACGAGCGACTGAATGGCCGCCCCTTGCTGTCTCAGCCATCGAAGAGGCCAAGAGGGAGGGCGGCGGACCGGGGCATCGCCACCCTCCGTCATGGTGAAAGCCACTGTCCAAGCGATCGGACCCAAAAAAACATGCGGCGGTGCTGCCGCCATCACTACCATCAAGAAGCAGGGGCTCCCCTTTCATTCATGACCCGCTGCCATAGACCGCCACCATCCTTGCTCGATCCATCTGTCGCTGCCTTCATACACCATGGCAAAGGCCACAATTCTTGCGGCTGCACTAGCAATGGGTGGTGCCGCGATGGTCGCGGGTCCGACTTGCTGCTGGTATGGCAGTAGTGATGGCTGCTGTCCCATTCGTCGGACAACATGGATCGATCAGTACATCGATATTTTTTTATTTTTTATTTTTTTATTTTCTAAAAATTAATAAAACTTTAATTTAATTTCTTAAACTTTAATCAATTTTGAAAATATAAAACCATGATTTTAATTTTTTAAAAATAAATTAAAATTTATCAAAAAACTTTTACATGAATACGAAGCATGGATCCTAGCTCTGATACTACATGTTAGATAATTTAATCTTTTATGCCTGGATCATGCTTTAACATTCATGCAAAATCAAAATAAAACATACCTTGCACCATCATCTCACCAATGTGATGATTACGTAGCCCACAAAGCATCAGATCCATCTTTCATAGATGGCTGATCTTCTCTCTCCTCATCCTTCATCTTTATGCATACGATTGATCGGAATCATCATGTCCTTCTGAGAGTTGGAGAAAAAGGATCAGGCCACCTATATTTATATCTGTACTTATCTTATCCTATTAGAAGACTTAATCCTGATTAAAGTAGAAATTTCAGTCTAAGTCTTATCAAGAATAGAATTCTTTAATTAATTGGGCTTACTATAATTGATTCAGGACTTAATCTAATGAGTTAAACCTGACTAAGTGATAATTAAGCCACATTAAGGAGTTAAATCCAACAAAGATACTTTTGAAATCTGATTTTTTTCCTAAAAATCAGCAAGTAAATCATGGAGATCTCAATCAAAGTTCAAGAAAGAATCGAAGAGAATGTTTTCTTAAAAGATTACCTAGCTTTTAGGGATGTTTGGGCCATGAATCCGTCCACACAATACTATCTTTTCGAGAATATAAAGAGAAGAATTCAGAAGAAACAAGGAGAGGAAAAAGGATTTTTGGTGATGGGAGGCCAAGGAAGGGAGAGACATTTTGTTTATAGAGGAGGATTAGAGTTTTTTGGCTTTGATTTCGACTCCTTGTTGGGAGATGAAGAAGACTCTTGAGAGTCTTCTTTCTCCCGTTAGTTCTCCTAATCTTTTTTTTTTTTTTGTACTTTAAAAATCATGCTTCTCTTAATTCGCTACTGTTTGAAATCGATTGAGTCAATTTTGGTTTGGTTTATTACATTGTTCTCTCTAAAAAAATTTATCCTCAAAATTTTTTGTACCTGTAGTCTCAAAGAGTTAGGGATAATTCTGTTTCATCTCTTCCTTCAGTTCGTAAGTGGCTTCTCTTTCCAAATGACTGCTTCATTGTACTTTATCATAAGGAATGATATGATGTCTTAGCACTTATTCTTTACGGTCTACTATCTATACATGATATTCTTTATACCTAGCTAGTAAGAGCTCGAGTTCTATGATATGATTTGGATTTGGTGTATATTTCTTTAACATAAAAACATGGAAAACATCATGCACTCTAGCAAGTGAGGGTGGTAAGGTGAGTCTATAAGCTACCTCATCAATTCTTTCCAAAATCATGAATGGACCAACATATCTAGGATGCAATTTGCCACGAATGCCAAATCTTGAAATTTCCTTTGAAGGAGATACTTTGAGAATTACGTGATCATCAATTTAAAATTCTAGTTTCCATCTTCTATTATCTGCATAATTATTTTTATCTACTTTATGCAATTTGAAGTCGCTCTTTGATTAGCTGAATCTTCACAATTGCTTATTGAATAAGTTCAGGACCTGACAGTCTCCGTTTGCCAACATCATCCTAGTGAATCGGTGATTGGCATCTCCTACCATATAATGCTTCATAAGGTGCCATTGCATGCTAGCATGATAACTATTATTGTATGCAATGCTCATCCCATGAACTCTTTGTATCCAAAATACAAACCCTCAAACATGTCCTCTAAGATCTAAATAGTTCTCTCTTATTGGCTATCAATCTATGGGTGAAAGATTGTACTCAAGTTCAATTTAGTCTTCAATACCTTGTGTAAGCTCTTCCAAAATTATGATACAAACCTAGTATCTTAATCCAATACAATGGTCATTGAAACTCCATGTGATCTCATGATTTCCTTTATATGTAATTATGCCGATTTTTCTAAATTGAAACAACTCTAATCGGTAGAAAGTGCGCAGACTTTGTCAATCTATCCATAATCATCTAGGATGCATCATTAGCACTAGAAGTCTTGGATAATCTAGTTACAAAATCCATAGTGATATGTTCCTACTTCCTACTTCTATACTAGAATATCGAGGGGTTGAAGCGGCCCTACAGGTCTCTGATGTTTAGCATTGACTCATTGACACATCAAACATTAAGCCATAAATTGAGCATTCTCTCTTTTCATATTGTTCCACCTATACATCTCCTTCAATTCCCTATACATCTTAGTACCACCATCATGTCTAATGAACTTCCTCAAAAATCTCTTGTTTAAGTTCTGAATCATTGGGTATGCAAATGCTATTTTGAAACCTTGGAGAACCACCATCATATATCCCAAATCCAGATTGAATGTATGTTTCCACTGATTCTTTAATCTTTATTAGTTGTGGATCACTATTTTGGACAACTTTAATCCTTTCAACAAGTGTTGACTAAGCCCTTATATTAGCTAGTCGAATCATCGAATCATATATTCGGATGTATAATTCTAATTTTCTCATGTCCTCTAATATTTGCTGTTGATCTGTGATTAAAACAGCTAATTTTTTCATGGATTTTCTGCTAAGGGCATTAGCAACAACATTAGCTTTTTTGGATGATAATTAATCATCAAATTATAATCTTTCGATAATTCTAACCATCTTCTCTATCTCATATTTAATTCTTTTTGAAAGAAAATATACTTCAAACTCTTATGATCTGTAAATACTTCACACTGTATAGTATAAATAATGTCTCCAAATTTTTAGGATGAAGACCACTGTCGCTAACTCCAATTATGAGTTGAATAATTTTGCTCATACGATTTCAATTGTCTATAGGGAATAAGCTACCACCTTACCATATTGCATCAATATGTAGTCAAGTCCCTTTTTAACATGCATTACTATATATTGTGAATCCTTCATTTCTTGTGGACATGATGAGGATGGGAGTTGAAACTAATTATTGCTTTAATTCTTAGAAGCTTTGTTCATAATTCTCGGTCCACTCAAATTTAACCCCTTTCTGAGTAAGACGAGTCAAACTTGTAGCTATATGGAAAAATTCTTCTACAAATTGTCTATAATAGCTTACCATTCCCAAAAAATTATAAATCTCAGTATGTTCCATTATACCGTAGCTTTTACTTTCATTGGATCTACATAAATTCTATTTTTTGACACGATGTGTCCCAAAATACCATCTCGTCCAACCAAAACTTGCACTTCTTCAATTTGGCATAAAATTTCTCTTTCCTTATCTTTATAGTATCCACCGCAAATATTCCTCATGTTCCATCTTGCTTCTTGAATACACTAAGATGTCATCGATGAACACCATAATAAACTCATCAAGGTAGGGTTTGAATATTCTGTTCATTAAATTTATGAAGGTTGTGAGAGCATTTATTAATCCAAACGGCATCACTAAAAATTCATAGTATCCATATCAAGTTCTAAATATAGTCTTTGGCATGTTCTTTGCTTTAATTTTCAACTAATAATATCATGAATGAAGATCAATCTTAGGTTGCATTTGATAACCAGTAATCTATCCAGATTACAGATAATTTAAAAGGACCTTACCAGATTATTATGTTTGGTATATCTTTTAAGTTGGTAATCCAGATTGTCAGATAATTTAGATTATCTCTCATGAGATAATCTGAATTAATAAGTTGAGGGGTGACTATTTAAATTACTAAATATTTGATAATCTAATAATGACATATTTAGATAAAAATATTTTCATAAAAAAGAATATAATATAATATAATATAATATTATAATAATAATATAATATAATATTATTATAATATTATCATTATAATAATAATAACATGTTATAATATATTATTATAATATAATATTATGTAATATAATATAATATAAATATAAATATATATTAGAATATAATATATTATATATTATATATCATAATATATAATATATTTATTTATATTATAAATATAATATATTTAATATATTAATATTATTATTATAATATTATATTATATTATATTATATTATTATAATATTAATTCATAATATAATAATATATGATCATACTAAGAATATAATATATTATATATAATATATATTATAATATATAATATTTATATTTATATTATAAATATAATATAAAGTTATATTATAATTAGATTATAATATAATATTATATTCTATAATATTATTATAATAAAATAATAATAATATAATATAATAATTTAATAATATAATAATATATGATCATATACTAAGTATATATTATAATAATATTATATTATAAATTATAAATATAAATATATAATATAATATAATATATTATATTATAATCTAATTATCATACCAAATATGTCAATCAAGATTTTTAGTAATTTTACTATAATATTACATGCATGTACCAAATATGGTAACAACATTACCTGTAATCTATCTAGATTGCAGGTAATTCAAATTATCAGATAATCTAGATTACCACTGTCTGGTAATGCACCAAATATAACCTTAGAGAAAACTTGTGCACCTTATAATTTATTAAACAAAGTATTGATTCAAGGCAAATGGTACTTGTTTCTTATAGTAATTTTATTCAACTCTCTATAATCAAAATAAAGGCTCATATATATTTCCATCTTTCTTTTTCATGAACAAAACTAGAGTTCCCCAAGGTGATATATTGGGTCTTATAAAATCTTTATCAAGCAAATTTTGCAACTGATATTTCAATTCTTTCAGCTTGATAGGGGCCAATCGATAAGGGGTTTTGGAAATTGGATCCGAATTAGGTATCAGATCAATAGTAAATTTAATCTCTCTATCTGGGGGTAATTCTGATAAATCATTAAGAAATATATCCAAAAAATCATTCACAATAGGAATATCTTGTAATCTCAATTCGTCTTGTTTAATATCTTTTGCTAAAACTAGATAGCCTCTACATCCCTTAGCATTTGTTCGACTTGCAAGGCCAAAATGATTTGTAGAGGGGTAATTCCTGTGCTTCCACCAAAATTGAATGCTAATTCATCCAATATTTGAAAGTTCACTCTCTTTCCATATTAGTCCATAGAGGCATGATAAGTAGCAAGCCAATCCATTCCCAATATGATGTTAAAATCCTCCATATCTAAAACCACCAAATCCGCTAGTAACTTTCTATCTTTTATTCTGATACTACATGATTTGCATATAATTTTGGTACTCAACATGCCGCTAATTGGTGTCTCAATATATAATTTAGTTTTTATAGGTTCACATATTACATCATGTTGTCTAATAAAGGTAGTAAATATAAATAAATATATAGCATCAGAATCAAACAAAACATATGTATAGATACTAGATACAGGGAGAGTACCTGTCACCATAGCATTGGAGGCCTAGCATCCTGTTACATGAGTGTATAAACTCTTCCTTGCGCCTTTGGCTTTTAACTTCAATCCTTCATTTGAGTAGATTTATTCTCATTCCTCTGAGGGCAATTTGCAATTCTATGCCTTGTTTGACCATGGCCAAAACAAGAACCCGCATTCCATGGGCAATTTAAAAACTCATGATTTTTTCGGCCGCATCTCGAACATTTACCAGCCTCACTCTCATGATCCTTATCATTTGCTGGCTTCTTTGCTAGACCTTTATTGTTCTTATTCCATCCTTAAGATTTACTAAACGTGTCTCTTCTTTTGATTTTGTTCCCCTTAGCATAAGCTTCATTAACCTCTCTTTCAATTATTAAAACTTTATTTATAACTACTACATAAGTAGTCAACTCATAGGATATGATCTATTTTCTAATTTCAGTCTTCAACCCCCTTTCAAATTTATGCACTTGATCTTGTTTAATTTCAACCAATCTTGGAACAAACTTGGCTAGCTCCATGAACTTAGCTTCATACTTTGCAATGGACTGGTTCTCTTATTTTAGTTGAATAAACTCTTACTCTTTCGATGTTCTCTCACTTCAAAAAAAAAAAATACTTGTCAAAAAATTTGCCTCTAAATCTCTCCTAGGTGAGTGGTGCCTATCTTGTTCATATTTGTATTCTAATATCTTCCACCAGTTGTATACCTCATCTTGTAACCAATAGGCTACATAGCAGATCTTTTTATCATCACAGTATTGTTGAACGGTAAATACTTTTTTTTATCCCTATAATCTAGTTGTCAGCTTCTAGTGGTTCAGTGATCCCTTTGAAAGCTGGAGGAGCCAGCTTCTTAAACTCCACGATGTTGTTTTGCTACCCTAGATGCTCCCATGTCCATGCAGTTATGGTGGATGCTGATGTGGCTGTTGCTATTGAAGCAACAGCTGTTGTGTCTACATCACTTCGACTAGGGTCTGAATTAACTAAGTCAAGTTCATCTCCTGCTCACCATCAGAGTATTTTTAGCAGGATCAATGATTTTCTCCTACTAAGGGGTGCCACTAGTTTTTTGGGGAGTGCTGCCATCTTATAGGTTTGGTGCCCCTCTAATAGCTCCTTGAGTAGCCCTCGTTTGATGCGGAGGCATGCTAACCTATATTAATTTGGGATGGTAGCACATCTTTAATAAAGTCATAAATTTACTATGGGTAGACTATATCAAAATCATCATAAACTAGCATCCCAATGTCTCTAATGTCTGTCCATCATTCACTCATTCCATGTCAAATTCTACATATTATGGTTTATCCACTTATGCTCTCATATTATATTAATTGTCATGCTCCCATTCCGAGATCATGAGCTAGGGGTCATGGCAACCACCGCATAAAACTCTTCATATAAGCATACAAGACGTCTCATCATGATATCATTCACAGGCAGTGTAATAAAATTAAATGATTAATGTTCAAAACTTAATTCGAATAACTAAATCAAAACTTAATGTCAATGAAAAGAAAATAAATATTTGACAAAGTCAACATTAAACAAGATCTTGCATCAACTTTGATAAACTCTAAATCAAATAAGTAGGCTAGCTCCATCTCTAATCGCACTCCCATAATAATAAAACTCCGCATCAAGCTAAATTTTTTGAATTTATAAAAAATAGAAACTCATTGTGAGCTAAACAACCCAGTAAATAATGAATATCTTTAACTAAATAAATCAGACTATATATATATATAAAGTAATATTTGTAAGTTCATAAATTTAGATCTTGATGCATTGTATTATCAAATAGTCGTACATAGATTTTCAATTCATATAATTTATGTTCATAAATCCTAGTTCATTAAATTTTTAAGTTCTTCTTATCAAACATAAGCTATGATCATATTTTTTCTATGGCACAATCATAACACCACATATCATCTTATGGTGAGCTGTGTGTTATCTTACAGCATATTATGAATCATTTGGCAACAAACTTCTCTAGAACCACTGATCTACTGAAAGTTTGTCGCTGGTCTGCTGAAGGCATATCGCATATCTGCTTGCAACATAGATCCTCAAGACTCATTAGTTGTCAATATATTAGCCTCCATTGGCAGGATCCTTTACATAGTCAGATCGATAATTTATATAATTATTCAGTTTCATATCTTGTTTCAACAATAATAAAATAAATAATAATAAAATATCAAATCAATCAATCAAATCATTCGGTATGATCATACATCATCATAATTATTTTAAAAAAAAATAGAATAATTTCTATACCTTTCATCATATTTACATCATGAATCAATATAATTCAAAACTCATCAATTTATTAATTTATAAATTGCTAGATAAATTTAGTATAGGTAAAATACTATTTCACAAGTAAATTCAAATTATGAATCCAATTAATCCTAAAAATCTTTCCTTGGGCCTGATATAAAAATATTATACTCGATCAAAATTCTATCATAATTATCTTGAAATAAAATTTCTAAAATTCAGAATCCCTATAAGGCGTTTGAGATTTCTGATTTGCCAATCTAGGTCACTAAGGAACCCCATCTTTTTTTCCAAGATCCATGAATGCCAATAGAGAGAAAAACAAATGAGAGAAGGTAGAGAGAAAAAATGGAGGAGGAAAAGCAGAGGGAAGGAGGAAGAGAGAGAAAATTCTTTTTTTTTTCTTCATCTCTTCTTCCTTTGATTAGGCAAAATGGGGAATTTTTGAATCCCCTTCTTCTCCCCATGACTCTATGAGAATCTTGCCCAAAATGGATGACTGGGGATTCAGTCCATGACGGCACAGCCATGGCTCCTCGATCGGATGCTCGATGGCGATGGATGGCACCGAAAATTCCATAAACATGGATGGCTAAAATAGGATACTTGTTGGGGATAAATCCCGCTTCCGCCGAAGTCTAGTTCGATGTCCGACCTAATGCAACCAATAGCCACAAAAGAGCCTCAGCGGTCGTCCTTCAGCCGAACCCCCAGCAGTCGAGCTTCTTCGAACCCATTCGATCGGCCAAACTACTTAGCGGTCGAGCTCCTTCCGACTCCCAACGTCGGGATCGAACCCCTTCAGCCGGCCTAGCTACTTAGCGGCCGAGCTCCTTGGACTTCAAGCGGTCGGACTTTAATGGAATCCCCCAGCATCCGAACTCCTCAAGCGGCCATCCCTTCAGCCGGCCGAGCTCCTCCGAACTCTTCTACAGCCGAGCTCCTCCCGAGCTTTTTCTTCAATCGAACTTTCCTACAAGTTCGAACTCCTCTGGACGAACTGTCGCCATCAGTCTGCAACAGACAATAAAATTGGACGACATGGCCGCCACTACTGGCGACACCACTCTCTCCATAACCAACCTCATGTGGCCCACGACCTGTCAGTATGGCTGTCACCATCCACCTGACAACGTCTTTCTCTTCGTACCGAACTCCATGCAGCCCCAATGGCTCTCTATCAAGCAGAATGGCCGTCACCATCAACTAAGCTCCGCCTATAAAGGATCCTCCAGATACGCTAACTCTAACCTCTCGGATCTCTAAGCTCTTCTCTTCTTCTCCAAGCTCCGAAACATATTTCGAGTACTCCATTCCTATTGGCCAGAGCTGACTTGATCATCGGAGGGTCCTGCCGGAGCCACCCCCCACCGACTCCGGATGAAACTTTATTTTGCAGATCCCCAACGGTGACCTCATCGGCCTCCACTCCAGCAGACTCCGACGATGATTAATTTCTGTGTCAATAGATTGGCGCTAGAGAAAGGGCCTCGAACCTCCGAGGTTTTCTTATTCTTAAAGGAGTGCTCGACGATGATTTTTTCCTTCCCTCTTCGAAGATCTTCCTTTTCTCTTCCGAGAAGAAAATATCTCCTAAGAGAGCTTTGACTCAACGCTCGATGGCCTCCGTGGCTCGATCCCGTCCGAATCCGTCTGTTCCCGCTCCAGCCCCAGCAACTCAGGCCCCATCTATAGCTGCGGTGGATACGGAGCAGTTCAACCAACTTGTCCAGTAGGTTCATGGTCTCACAGAGACAGTGCAGGCAGTGCTGCACCAACAAGCCCCAGTGCCAGCCCAATTGGTGCGGGACTCTCCGGAGTCATGTGATCTGATCCAGGAGCGACCGACTTGGGCTACCCGACCTTCGATTTCCGGATTGGAGAGGCAGAGAAGGGAGAGCCCTTGTTCGGATCATGGATTGGCCAAGGGTGAAGCCTCGCGCCCATTCCACTAGAAAATCTTGGAGATCAGAGACCGTGAAGATCTTCTGGATCAAAGGCTCTTAGAAATGAGCTGGCGAATCGAAGAACTTCGTCACACTCCCCCCTTACATGGTAATGACGTTTGCACTGACCCCCCTTTTTCACAAAAAATCATGCAGAAATCGATCCCGCCGAATTGTGCCGAGCTTTCCCCTCTACCCTTAAAGGAGCTGCTAGGAACTGGTACTCGACGCTCAAGCCGAGTACCATCTTATCGTTTGATCAGATGAGTCAACAGTTTATAGCGCACTTTATCAGTAGTAGGCAGCCACGTCGAGATTCGGATTTCTTGATGGCCATCAAGCAGAAGGAGGGGGAACCCATCCGGGCTTACGTCACCCGGTTCAACGCCACGGCATTGGAGGTCTGGGACTTGGATCAGTCTGTTGTGGTGGCCGCACTCAATGGCGACCTTCAGAAAAATGACTTGCTGTTCTTCCTGAAAAAAAAGTATCCTAGGAACTTCGTCAATCTGCTGGCTCGGGCTAAGAGATATGCCCCTGCGGAAGAAGCCTTCAAGTTGAAGGATGAAGAAGTCCTAAGAGAGCGGCTAGCGGACGATGGAGAATCGAGTGAAGTTCGACCGCGCTCGTAGACCCCCTCCGAAAGCAGGCGGGCCCGAACTCCTCGAACTCATCACTGAGGGGCATGAAGAAGCCCTCCTCTCGAAAGGCTCCGTGACTGCGCCCCCCTCAACGCTCCTCAAACTCAAATTCTCACGAAAGTTAAGAACCAGCGGCCAAGATCAGAAGGGTTACGATCTCCCCCAAACAAGCGCGATCATAGCAAGTACTGCCTTTACCATCGCAACCACGACCACGATACTGAGGAATGCATGCAGCTCCGAGACGAAATTGAGGAGCTCGTCAGAAAGGGGCGGCTAGGTAAATTCCTCCGGCACCAGTCTGAAGAAGAAAAAGATCGGTCGAGGGTGCTGCCATAGCCAAAGACGGCAAGGAAGCTTGGTGCTGCCATAGCCAAAGACGGCAAGAAACTCGGAATGCCATAACCAGAGACCGCAAGAAGGTCGGCCACCTTACAACATCATCCACATTGCCCTTGGGAGGAGCTTGGTGCATCAGCGATTCGTCGTCTCCCAGCAAAAAATTGAGAAGGCCAGCATGAGGAGGTCGTCCACCCCGGGACTTATTGTCGAAGAAACGCAGAGGAACAATGCTACCATGATCTTGAAATACAGAATTTGGGGATGCGCTGCAAGTAACTTTCTTTCAATAAAATTCTTTTCTTTTGATAATATTATTTCTGGATGCGAAGACTATGCGATGACAGGGAAGAAGCAGTCAATAATTACCGCGTTAGAAATAGGAGGAGAACCTCGTCCTAACGTGAGCAACAACCTCGGCTAGAGATAAGATCTCTCCCGAGCGACCGTGGATAACCTCGGCTAGAGATAAGATCTCTCCCGAGCGATCGAGCCAACCTCGGTTAGGAACAGGAGGAGAACATCGTCCTAACGCGAGCAACAATCTCGGACTAGAGATAAGATCTCTCCCGAGCGACCGTTGACAACCTCGGCTAGAGATAAGATCTCTCCCGAGCGATCGAGTCAATCTCGATTAGGAATAGGAGGAGAACCTCATCCTAATGCGAGCGATAACCTCGGCTAGAGATAAGATCTCTTTCGAGCGACCGTGGATAACCTCGGCCAGAGATAAGATCTCTCCCAAGCGATCGAGTCAACCGAAGGCCTCATTCGTAAAGAACGAGATGGGAGGGAGAGGCACGAACGATGGTCCGTATGTGCCCCCATAGCCCGTTAGGAATGGAAGGAGAACCTCGTCCTAATGCGAGCAAAGTCGAAGGCCTCGTTCACAAAGGACGAGATGGGGGGGAGAGACGCGGATGATGGTCCGTATGTGCCCCCATAGTCCGTTAGGAAACAGGAGGAGGACCTCGTCCTAACGCGAGCAAAGTCGAAGGCTTCGTTCACAAAGGACGAGATAGGAGGAGAGGCACGGACGACGGTCCGTATGTGCCCCCACAGCCCATTAGGAACAGGAGGAGGACCTTCTCCTAATGCGAGTAAAGTCGAAGGCCTCGTTTACCTTAAACGAGATGGGAGGAGACGGACGACGGTCCGAATATGTCCTCACAGCCCGTTAGGAATAGGAGGAGAATCTCGTCCTAACACGAGCAAAGTCGAAGGCCTCATTCACAAAGGACGAGACGGAGGGAGAGACGCGGACGATGGTCCGTATGTGCCCCCACAGCCCATTAGGAACAGGAGGAGGACCTCGTCCTAATGCAAGCAAAGTCGAAGTTAGGAATAGGAGGAGAATCTCGTCCTAACGCGAGCGCCTACATCAACCTCGATCGAAGGAGATAAGATCTCCCCCGAGCAACCGAGCCAACCTCGACTGGAGAGCTTCAACTTCAACCTTGGCTAGAGATAGGATCTCTCCCGAGCGACCGTGTCAACCATGGCTGGAAAGCTTCAACTTCGACCTCGGCTAGAGATAGGATCTCTCCCGAGCAACCGTGTCAACCTCGGCTAGAGAGCTTCAACTTTCACCTCAAGTAGGGATAAGATCTCTCCCGAGCGACTGAGTCAACCTCCTCCTGAGATCAGATCTCTCCCGAGCGTCTATATCGACCTCGACTGTAGGAGACAATGTCGCTCTGAGGAGCTCAACCTCCGACTTCAATCGCAGCAGACAAAGCCTCTCTCAACCTCGGTTGGAGATGAAATCTTTCCCGGACTTCAACTTCGATATCAACTTTAGCTGGAGATGAGATCTCTCCCGAGCTTCGACCTAGACCAGCACAGAGCTCAGAGGAAAACTTCAGCAATCGCCTTTCCTGCACTTTCTTCCTTCGATTTTCAAACTCAGGAGTGGGGGGGCTAGTGTTGGGGATAAATTTTGCTCCCACCGAAGTCTAGTTTGATGCCCGACCTAATGCAACCAGTAGCCGCAGAAGAGCCTCAGCAGTCATCCTTCAATCGAACCCTAGCGGTCGAGCTTCTTCGAACCCGTTCGACCGACCAAACTACTTAACGGCCGAGCTTCTTCCGACTCCCAGTGTCGGGACCAAACCCCTTCAGCCGGTCGAGCTACTTAGCGACCGAGCTCCTTGGACTCCAAGCGGTCGGACTTTAACGAAATCCTCCAGCATCCGAACTTCTCAAGCGACCATTCCTTCAGCCGATCGAGCTCCTCTGAACTCCTCTACAGCCGAGCTCCTCCCGAGCTTTTCCTTTAGCCAAACTCTCCTACAAGTCTGAACTCCTCTGGACGAACTATCGCCATCAGTCTGCAACAGACAACAAGATCAGACGATATGGCCGCCACTACTGGCGACACCACTCTCTCCGTAACTAGCTTCATGCGGCCCACGATCTGTCAGTATGGCTGTTACCATCCACCTGATGACGCCTTCCTCTCCGTACCAAACTCCATGCGGCCCCAATGGCTTTCTGCCAGGCGGAATGGCCGTCATCATCAACTAAGCTCCGTCTATAAAGGACCCTCCAGATATGCTAACTCTAATCTCTCGGATCTCTAAGCTCTCCTCTTCTTCTCCAAGCTCCGGAACTCATTCCGAGCACTCCATTCCTGTTGGCCAGAGCTGACTTGATCATTGGTGGTCCTGCCGGAGCCACCCCCCACCGACTCCGGATGAAACTTTATTTTGCAGGTCTCCGACGGTGACCTCATCGGCCTCCACTCCAGCGGACTCCGGCGACGACCAGTTTCTGCGTCAACAGTACTTTTGAAATCCAATTTTCTTCTCCAAAAATTAGCAAGTAAATCATGGAAATCTCCGTCTAAAGTTCAAAAAAGATTCAAAGAGAAGGTTTTCTTAAACGATTACCTAGCTTTTAGGGGGTGTTTGGGCCACGAATCCATCGGCATAATACCATTTATTTGAGAGCATGTAGGGAAGCATTCGGGAGAAAATAGGGAGAGGAAGAGGAATTTCTAGCAATGGAAGGCCGTGGGAGGGAGGGATGTCTTATTTATAGAGGAGGCTTAGGGTTTTTTGGCTCTGATTTGACTCTTTCTTGAGATAGAAAAAAGACTTCCATCGAAAGTCTTTTTCCTCTCGTATGTTTTACTATTCCCTTTTTTTTCTTTTTCATGCTTTAAAAATCATGCTCCTCTTAATTGGCCACTATTTGAAATCGGCTGGGTCAATTAAGGTTTAGGTTATTCTAATACTGATTAAAAAGTTGTTAAAGCTCGGGGTGCAAATAAATCAAGCTGCTCATAAGCTAGTTAAGCTTAACTCGACTTGGATACTATCAAGCTCAAGTCAAACTCAACTTGACTCGACTACTAGCAAGCTTAAGTCGAGTTCGAGTAGCAAGATACTCAATTTAAAGACTCACGAGCTTATTCAAATTTATATATTTTTAATAATATTAATTTTATTTATAATATATATTTATATATATTATGAGTAAGTTAAAGCTTATGGTATGGTTGACATTCGAGTCAAGTCAAGTCAATCTCAGGTATCTTTTTTTCATCGAGTTGAAATCAAGCTTGAGATTTTAAGGCTCCTTCAATTTAGAGTCAAGTTGCAAATCTAAATATTTTGAATCGAATCGAACTCAAGCTTCTAACTACTTCGCTTGGTTCAACTTGATTGCACCTCCAATAAAGCTTATCAAGCAGTTTTCCATCTTCTATTATTCATATGACAAGAAACAATAATGAATTCTATGAATCTAAGACGCCAAGCTGGACTCCATGGTAAGGCATTTCCTCTAGTTGCTCTCTATCTACTGTTCGTGAATGGGTCCATCACAAGGTACTTTCATCTACTCCGGTCT
This sequence comes from Cocos nucifera, assembly GCA_006176705.1. Lineage (NCBI taxonomy): Eukaryota > Viridiplantae > Streptophyta > Magnoliopsida > Arecales > Arecaceae > Cocos > Cocos nucifera. The sequence goes on from QRFJ01000046.1 coordinate 2,376,445, forward strand.
CAATTAACAACTCAGGTCTTCCCAGCTCAGAAACAAAAGTGGCATATCAGAAGATTCTTCGTCGGTAGCATATGATAAGCATTCCCCCCTTGGACCCAAGGCATCTAGATGCCGTTCTTGTCAATGTGGTTATGTCTACCAAGTTTTTAGGTCCCGATAGCCCAAGGTTTTGGTGAGCATTAAATGGACAATGAATTTGTCTCGCCAAAGGAACACCACCTGTGAGATGTAGGAAAATTTTCCATTGCCTATACTTCATGAGCATCTGACAAAAAAAAAAAAAAAGGTTGGCATGAATCCCATGTGGCGTCACAAAGGCAGACCATGTGCAGTTGTTTATTTCATAACAAGACTGCAGGAAAAAAAAAAAAACTATTTAATTATAGAAATGATAAATGTTAGTAAACTCCTCCACGAGGGGTGGTAAATTTCCCTTTCAATAGAGCTATTCTGTGAAGCATTTCTGAGAGAAAAAAATAGAGAAATGCATGCCTTTAGTTTTGGCTTAATGTGATACATGAGTAGTAAGTATGAGTTGTTGCTATTACATGTGGTCAAAACAGAGAAGTGCTAGTATGGATAGGGCAAGACGAGTTGAACCTAACCATTAGAAGAAGCCAAAAACAAACCATATTCATGAGAACAAGTTTAAAAACACATGGAGACGCATACACAAAAAATGATATTCAACACCAACAAGAATCCAAGTGTCATGCACGGGATCCAGTACTCGGATCGGCACATCATGCCACACACTCCTTAGAATAAAATTTTAAAGAATATGCAAGGCCTTCTTATTTGATCGATTTCAGTTCCGTAGTGGATCTGAAAAATAAAACAGAAAAAGTGAGGATGAACTTTACGGGCTCAGTAAATTATCAATCATCTTTAAGAAATCAAGCATAATTATTTTTTAAAGTATAATAATTTAGCAATAATAATATATATTTAGATAATTTTTTTTAAAACTATGCCATATACATCAGTAAAATCAAAAATTCTTTCTCAGTTTTCACTGACTACGGCAACGATCAGCCCCGTGATAAGATTTAAGAGAGACTAGTTTCTGAACGAAGAACATCCAAATCGTTGGCATACTATCAGTGATCATTTCCACTCGCTAGATCCACAAGAAAAACTAACTCTAATTTACACGGCTACAGGTGAGTTAGAATATTGAAATTGGGGCTTTAGGATTTTTAAGAAAGAATTTAGGATTTAGGATTGGGATTTCTTCATGAGGGAAAGGGTTTAGGGTTTTCTTTTTCTTTTTTGATGGAGGAGAGGAAGAAAGCTTCGATCCTTAATATAAAGCTAGATGGGAGGAGTTTCACTCCTCCCCAAGATTGATTCCGACTCCATTTAAGAGTTGATCGGAAAGAAGGAGAAGACTTCTTATGGGTGTCTTCTATTCTAAGTTTTAGAAATTACTATATCAACTTATGAGTTGCATCAATACACTCCATGATGTCTGGCACGAGAACTTTTATATATATAATAGTATTTACTAGTGTTGTTGTTAGAATTCGGGATTTGGGGAGATCGTTAGATGTACGGGATGACGATTGGGGTTGGTCGCCTTCCATTGTAAATATTGGAAGAGCGACAAGGTTGGACACTTGGAGATACGGCCAACTAGATTCCTTGGCCGCGACAAGGTTGGACGCTTGTAGATACGGCCAACTAGGTTGCTTGGCCGTAGGTTAAGCTAGTTGGATGTTTTCTGGCAAGGGTATCACTATATATTTTTTCTAATATTAGAATCAATAAAATGCTATTTCAAATGGCTCTATATTTTTTTTATTTTTATTTTTATTTTTTATTTTTTCGACTACTTGATCAAATCATGCTACGTATCGACTTGGGACAAGCCCCGATAAAATCCCACAGATTGTCTTTTTGAATCACATTAAAAGTCAAATAGATTGTGTCCAAAATAATGGCATGTTGGAGAAATTAACCGATGCAGTAAATATGGTTTCCAGAAACCCCCATATCAGATCAAGGATAAGCATGTACGACTTCGATCGGTCAGAATAATACTCCTACTTCCTTCCTCCGACCTGAAAATAATATCAAACTCCGAAATGAATTGCAATTAGTGTGATGAATATTTGCTTATCCAACCTCAGAATAATTTGACTTTGAAGGTGTCCGGAGGCATTCATCTTGTTATGATGGACTAAAAGTTACGACCCTATCAAAACCTAAAATTCATGATCTCAGCAGCAATTGCACCCACTCAACCATTATTGTACAATTAATATGGTTATAACTGTGATGTAATATGGGAATTCATTATCCTATGGTTACGATATGATGGAAATCTTTGTGGGCAGTTAGCACTCTTTGAACAAAGCATTCTCTTCCATTATTCCATAAAATTCAACTGATTTCAACATTGGATAGTCTTCTACTGGAAAATCTCCAGCAAGAGAATTTATTTCTTAAGGTAACCCTATTTCTAAAGAGTCTAATCGGCATATCTCTAAGTTTTCAACCTTGTCACTTATTGCGTTTCAGAACTCGTAGCTTGGAGGGATCGGTCTCCACTCCTACGTGTCTCATAGGGGAGAAATGATTTCATTCTATATAGGTTACAGTTTCCTCGACTTATAATCAATATAGAATTAAAGATGCTACACATTCTTTCATAATAATAGCTTTCCAATCAAGAAGATTTTTGTATACAAATGACATGAAGTCTCATGATTTTATATTTTAAAATATATTTTATAAAAAAATATTTTATTTAATATATATATTTTTTAAATTTATAATTAATGTAAGACTAAAAGCATCATACTCCAACGATATCACTCGTTTAAGATTCATCTCAGAAGGTGAGCATCCATATTGTCACCTCGTACGTATGCCGACATGGTCGAACCTCAGATTGTAAGGGCAGTTACTTTTTTTTTTGTATAAATATAGCTAGATAACAAGCAATCTTTATCAATATTTCGAGTCAGCTTTAGCTTTCTCCATCAAGTGAGGCCGTATGGTTTCAACCTCACAATGTCAGGAGAAACCGGGGTCCGAGACTGACTAGGAATCATGTTAGAATCACCATCCTCGTGTGGTCAAAATTGCCGCTCGTAACTTGGAGTCCAACAAAAGGAAACGAACCTAGCTAGTCGCCGGGTACCGGGCGCCAGCATTCCCATTTGCGGTCCCAGGTGGCCGAGATCCGCGTCGAGATCCCATATCCTCACCGCCCCCAACAGCCCACCCGCCCGCGGTGTCCTAGGATATGTACGGGTCCCGATCCCCCGTCCAACTCCGCGTACATTATCGTTACGCATCTCCTAACATCACGCGGTCTATCTCTCTCTCTAGATATATATAAAACCCCCTGGTTCCCGGCACTAGTGGATACGAGTAGCAACTTGGCATAGTTTGAGAAGAGGAAGGATTTTCCCGTGAGCTGGGTATATATTCTGTTCGCTGTGCATGGAGAATCCGCCGCCTAGGCCGAGCGAGGCAAGCGCCGTAAACCACTACAAGGGAGTTCGGATGAGGAAGTGGGGGAAGTGGGTGGCCGAGGTGCGGCTGCCCAACAGCCGGGAGAGGATATGGCTGGGGTCTTATGACACCGCCGAGAAGGCGGCCCGCGCCTACGACGCCGCCTCGTATTGCCTGCGCGGCACCCAGGCGGTGGTCAACTTCCCCGCTGACCCACCCAACATCCCTTCCCCTGCCCGGCTCACCAAAAACGAAATCCGGGCAGAGGCCTCCAGGCACGCGCACAAGGCTCCTCGAGCCGGACCGGATGGGGGCGCGGTGGTGCAAATGGTCTCGATGCCGCAGGAATTATTTTCGCCGCCGATTTACTACTTACCGTTGGGAGGCACTACTGTTGGCGATCATGGTGGCGGTGCTGGCAGTGATCACGATGACGATGGTTACGTGGAAGCATCTCCGCCCCTTTGGAGTTTCTGAGGCAATTGAGTGGGGTCGACGTAAGCGAGTTAGCAAGGTTCCATCCCATTGCGTGCATCCCGTGGGTGCCGTGATGTGGGTCCTAAACGTTTTCAAGCGGGGCGGCTGGGCTTTGCAACGGGCAGCAGCTGCAAAACATTTTTAGCGGAGAAGTTGGTTGTCCTCTGCACGAGCCATGCGCTGCTAATAAAATTTTGTAAGTGACGTTGATAATATTAAGATGATATAATAATTTTTTTATTTTTAAATTTTACTAACGAGTATCTAAAAGCATTTGTTAAGACGTATTTAATATTTTTTGAAAACAAAAAAATAATTTGATCTATATGATATTAAAAATAAAAAAAAAAATTTATAAAAATAATTATATTTATTATATTTATTATAATAATTTTTATCTTTTAATTAAAAAATAGTTGAAAGAACAGACATCTGAGATATAAGGTGTACAAAGTGTTAGCAAAAATTTTTTTTTTTAAAAAAAATGACTGAAAAAACAGTCATCTAAGGTACCAGATGTGCAAAATTTGTAATAGCAATACAGTGAATTTATTAAATCTCCGATCTATAAACAAACTTTCATTATTTATACCCATACATCGAAACATCCCGAACTCAAAAAAAAAAAAAAAATGGAAACATAGGAAAAATGATCAGCATAGCTGCAAGAGTGCGCATCCCTTATTGATAAGCCAAAAAGAAGTAATTGAACTGACAATCATGATAGAGGAATAATTAGAATAGCTCCACATATGTATTGTGGCCGACCTCATTCCTTAGATACCTGCTTGATACAGACTCCAAGGCTTTAATCTTGGCACCAGTGGAATTGCCCCAAATGAGTTCTCTAACGATCTAGTTCATTATTTTTTGAATTTTGAAGGAGACCAGAGTAGAAACATTTAAAAAATATTTAAAAATAAATAATGTATAGTATATATAAATTATTTTTATGTTAAAAAATAATTAACGTATAGTATATATAAATTATTTTTTCTTCTCTTTTTTGATCCAGGTGATTCTATGATCACCTCACTTGCAACATTTCACTAAGGAATGAGATGGTGGAGAAATTTTGAGAAATATTATATAAAAAAATATTAACTATTATCACACATTCATGGATTTTCTGTACTATACTCTATTTTTTGAGCAAATTATCCATATTATGTTCGCATTATCTGATCGTATTCGAAGTATTTCAGTCCTCTTTTATCAGTCAATCTATCCATGTGCTCCATCATATAAATTCTAAATTGTGTGTCTCATACAAAATATCGATAACTTACATGTATGTGATTGCTTTACAAACCGTGCATCTGGATTTTGCTAAAATGGTGCAGGTTTTTTCTTGCTTTTTTTTTTTTTTTTTTTTCCCTCCTCTTTTTTGCCAAGCCAACGTGTGCTCCCGAAGCTTGGGAAGAAGTGATAAATAAGATTAAAGGACGGGGGCTTTTCATCCAAGTGATCCGAGTTTAAATCTCGTTAAATACTTGGATAGAATGATCTCACGAAGGTTGAAACGAGTTTTGATCCTCTAGTATTTTGATGATGCTGATGTGACGTACTTATCATTAGTGGATTAGGTAATAGTCCCCCTCCTCACTCTTTTCTACTATCTACGTACACGTCCTCCTCCTCCCCATGTAATCTTATTTTTGTGAAAAAGACAGGGGTAGCCCACCCGTTTCACAAAGAAAATGAATGGAAGGAGACACGAAAGACTCCAGAATCCAGATTACTTCACTCTTAGTCATCCATTTTAGGCAACCTGGCATGTGAAAAATAATAAATAAATCATCTGCAGAAACTGTGGAAAGAAAACACATCCTTTATTAGTTTGCCAATCTTTATTGGTTCGTGTTGCTGGTACGATATCTAAATATTGCTATACTATAGTAAAATAGAGTTTTTTTTTTTTTTTTTTTTTTTTTTTTTTTTAATGAAGATGATTATAGAAAAGTAGAAGTACGGAAGGATGAAAAGAAAAAAATATAGAAGATAGTAGCCTCCCAAGAGCCATATATACGATGTATGGCCCCTTACAGTGATCTCAAAAGGCGTAAGGGCCCACTCCCAATGACAGAAGATAGTAGCCACCCAAGAGCCATATATACGATGTATGGCCCCTTACAGTGATCTCAAAAGGCGTAAGGGCCCACTCCCAATGACAGAAGTTACCCGATGTTGGCGTCACGGGGTGATGGGACAGGCATTGTTGGTGAAGTTGCTTCAAATCTGAGATGCCCGCTAATGCATCTTCCAGGGATAAATAAATGCTCAAATACCATTTCGTTCGGAGTGAAATGACATCCAAAATTGAGTTTTATTGACCAGATGAGATCCAAGCCTAGGTCACCATTCCTGGTATGGAGGTCTTCTTTTTATGAAGACTGAAAAAGATAGATATTTTAAAACTTTTGAAACAAGTAAAAATAGGGGATAAGTTTCTATATATTTAAACTTTACTTCATCGGTGCTCCTTAATTTGTTTATTATTACTGCTAGCCACGTCAACATGATCATGAACTTACACGTCTCTTTTAACAGAAACACTTACCAAATTCTTTACTAAAATCCAAAGCTGGAGAGGAAAGCAACGCAACCCCTACTTTTTTTTCTCTTTTTTCTTTTTTTTTTGGGGGGGGGGGGCGAAAAGACGCTGGGACTTGTACTCTGGCCAAACACATGGAAAACACTTCCTAATATTCATCGATACCAGCTGAAGCCCCTTCCAGGGGACAACTAGTTCTATCAGGCGGTTTGCATATTTTTCTCATTGGAGTCCAAAGACCTTATAGAAAGGTCAATAAGTTGGTAGAATATTAATAATGATATTTTTCATCTTAAATATGATTTAATATAATTTTAATTTATTTTTTTAAAAAAAATATATAATTATTTTATAATATTTATATGATGAATTTTTTATCAATCTGATTCAATTCAATTCTTCTTATCTATCTGATTCGATTGGCATCTCTATTTTATTTGATCCAATTCAATTTTATATATATATATATATATATATATATATATATATATATATGATATTTTAAACTATGAAATAAGGGTAGATATTGATCGATCTGGATCATACTCAATTTATTGCCATTTATATGGGTGAGTTGTCAAGTTAGAACAAGGCTCATGCTTATGTTTAAAATATTATTTGAGAATCTTAGGTGGGGCCTTTGAGCCATGTTGTTTAACTCAAGGTAAGATAGTTTTGGATGGTGACTCAATTTAAGCATCCATTCGATGACATTAGAAATAGTATCGAATTTAGATGCGGTTAGATGGGTAGAATAAGATTTGGCCAATCTTGGGTGATTGGCCCAGGATTGACTTGTGGACTGCATTTTCGTCTGACGATGTTTAGCTGGATACATAGGATGTGTGATGTATCCTCCACCATTTGTCTTTTCTTTTTTTTTCTTTTTTTCTTTTTTCATTTTTTTCTAATCGTTCCTGTCTCATTTCATGGATCAATAAAATCTGAGGTGGCTTACCATCGTTTTGACGAGAAAACCTATTTAAAACATAACTTATCTCATAGCTTTCATCGAATGGCCAATTATATCACGAGAAAAGCAAATAGCCTGATGTTTCCGTTGATGCAAAGGAAAAAAAATGCCATAAGAAAATTTATACATTAACGATTTTTCTTCATAAACTTAAATATTATACTTATTTATTATCATATTTGGTTTAGGTACACTGGATCCATCACAAGCTAGTACATTTATCAAATAAAAAAAAACTAGTACATGGCTTGACGTTCCATACTGGAACCAGCATCCTGTAAACGTACTCCTGCCTTGAAGATGTGCCCCTAGTATGAATGAGGCGTGTTAGGCTAGCTGTTTCGGGGATAGGATCGTCAAGCTCGAGAGGTCCGGTCCGTCAATCCGTGTCAGGCTGTTTCAGGGATAGGATCGTCAAGCTAAGACAGGTCCGGTCCGTCAATCAACGTACGATTGAGTGATGTATCTTGTAGCAGTGACGTCCAATCTCATGCATATACGGAAGATTCACTCAATTCTAAGTATCTCATAATATGATAATTATATAAAATACCATGTGATATGATGTATCATACGTATCTTCCAGGATATCATAGACGTATTGTATATGAATACAAGTGGTGTGATATATATTATATATATGACCATATGTATTCATTCATCATACGATGGACTGCATTCACAATGTATTATATCGTAAGATGCATCATAAGTGTAAGATGCATCATAAGTATCATAGGAGATCCATATGTGGATGAAATCAACGGAAGACTGGAGCTCTCCGGCTCATTCCATACATGTGCTCAACTATTGGCATTTTTATTGGCTTTGATTGATTTCTTTTTATCTTACAACCAATCATGATCAATTATAATTAGTCATTAATAAAATATTAAGTGATGTATGGAGAATGAGTCTATCTAATAATTTTTTTTCTATATGTTCATCTATATATATCAAAAAAAGTAATATAGATTAAATACTGATGGCCTATGACTTGTACTGTTAATGGTTTTGTAGTGGAGTACCATTCTCTACCAGACCGATGGTAGATGAATGAGTCATTGGCATTGGATCTCATCGTATGAATTTTGTTTAATCAAAATTTTATTAATTTTAATTGCTAAATAGCTAGATGGTGCTTGTTATTTCTATTATAATGATGCAGTGATGGTTCCATGGATGGTCTACCATTAGATGATATTGGTATTATTAAATCTAAATCGTATAAAGTATGGTTAATGAAAAAATGAAGAAAAACTTCTTATATGGTTGGAGTTTTTAAATGAAAGAGATTAAAAATAGTATTTCGATAAGAATAAGATTAAAAGTAGTATCGTTAATATGCCACGTTTCACACCTGACCAACTAGTTCATATGCATGCTCTTTTTTTTTCATGCTTATAATTATGTAAAATTATATTTGTCTTTTTATCATCGGACTAATTATAATCATACTTTAATCCATGGTAGGCCAAACACAATACTGCCCTTAGTCTAAGGCTGACCAAGTATACACATCATATTTCTTGCATGACGAACTAGTCTAGATGCCGCCTATAGCTTATCAATTATGTTAAACCATGTTTTTCTTTATTCAATATGATATCTAAAATTAAGCACCAATTAATCTATGCAACATCAATTCAACAATATATAATATAGATACCAAATATATACAAAATATGACACAATTATGCAGATGCATTTATATTTTTAATTTTTATAATTATGTATATAATTATATTGAAGAACACTGATATTTATTGGTGATTGGATTAAATACTACGAATACTGACCCGCTCTTTAGTCTACAAATTTGGGGCAACACCATCTTACCACAGTAATTGCTCACTTATAGAGTTAAACCTTACCATCATATCCATTACAATGTCAAGGATCCTGATGAAAAATCATAGAATATTAAGATCGATGATTGCACAATGTCAGTCTAAAATCCTTGATCTCACAACCCAATCTAAGATGCCTCCTACTGATCCAAACTTATCATGTATCTAGACCCTCCATTAATCCATATCAAGAAAGTAGAGACAGATCAAAGAGTGAAGAAGAGAGAAATCAAGATATTATTATTTTTTTCCTCTTAATTTTTCTCTCATTCTTTGTTTTCTTATTTTGTTCTTCTTCTTCTAAAAAAAGTAGAGGTCTCTAAGGCTGACTACCCCATCCCTAGCAGTGATCCCTAGCAACAATAGTGGCTGTGGCACCGATCCCTGCAAAGGACATAATGATCACTTTGGCCATGGTGACTGGCGGTGGATGAAGAAAAAAAATTGGCGAAAAAGAATCTGAAATAGAAGACTCTCTTATGGCTAAAATCGGCAACCAACTGACGATAACAACCACAACTAGTAACTAGCAATGATGGTTGATCTGATGGAAAGAAGAAAAAAGAAGGAAAATAGGGGAGGCCATGTTTCTTGAAATTCGATTGCTACCTGACCAGTGATGATGTCCATGAAACCAAACAAAGAAAGGGAAAGAGGTTTAGAGGCCATACGTTATCTTTGATGAGGTGTTTAGATCTCTTTCCCGATGAAAATAGATAGTAGCTTATCAAAAACATGTGACCGAAAATCAAAAAAATCCCATAGATTTTGCTATAGTAACAAATCATGGATGAGAGGTGACTTGCTTAGAGGGGGGAAAAAGAGGATTTATAGTCGGGATCTAGAGCTTTAATGAGCCCTAGACTCCTGACCCTGATTGGATCGGGAGTCCTCTTCCACCTCACATGCACAGCATATGAGGTTCCAAAAAAAAAAAAAATTTGGTTAGTTTTAACATTCATGTGAAAGAAAAAAAAAATGGATTAGATCCTTACAAGAAGTTGTCGTACCGACGAAGGCCAATGAGCATGCAACTAGTAATGGCCCATCGGTGTTGCTTTCAGACCTTCATCTGCTCCTTCCAATTGGTGATCCAAGGAGATTAGAGAAGGGAGGAGAGGGAGAGAGGGGGAAATGGCAGCTTTTATTGGGAGATTTTTGTTATTTTAGGAGAGGAGAGGGTGAGAGAAGGAGAGGAGGCAAGAAAAGAATGGCCAATGAGTGAGAAAAGAAGCAAGTCAATATATATCTCCAAATAAATCAATATAATTTTTAAAATATAGAATTCATCAATAGACAGTATATGACTAGATGATACATACTTAGCAAATCAATTTTTAAGTAATCCCATATATTTTTTAAAATAAATTAATTCATAATTTCTAGAGCATTATGTTTACTAGTACACACTACATGGTCTGGTGATAATACTATAAGTTTGATGATATACATTTATTAACTTTCTGGTATATACTATATGTTTATTTGATACACATTCAATAGTGACGCAATATACAACTATAGATAAATTGATACATAATTTCTAGATATATATCAAAAAAGCCTATATTATATATCAAAATATTGATCGGTGTGTATTACCATACTATATAGTATGTACTGATGAATATAGTATTCTAAAAACTATGTATTTATTTGCTTGGAGGTATGTATGGGTTTGCTAGATGACAAATTTGCTAATTATATATCACTTAACTATATACTATATATTTATAAATTTTATGTTCTGAAAATATTATATTAATTTATCTAGAAATATGTATTGGATCACTGTTAGGTGTGTATCAAAGAAGCTTATGGTATGCATCAAAAAATCGATGAATGTATATTATCGTACCATATAGAGGTCATTTTTTTGCAAGTAAAATATTTACCTAAAAATTTATATTTTTCTATGTACCTAAAAATTTATATTTTTCTATGTAAATATTTTTTAGATAATATTTAGATAAAAATAATTTGTTTATATTCTTTTATACATGGATGAGTTGCTCCGAAATCTATTACCCATGTTCTTTTATATTATTACTTTTCTGAATAAGTTGTTAAAATTTATTCATATTTTTTATAATATTTCTTATGCTTTTTAGATTTGAAAGTGGATGGCTGAGTTATTGAGCATTAAATGATGGAGATATTGAAAATGAGGATGGGATATTTTAAGTATAAAATTAAATGCCTACTTTATGAGCTCATGGAAAATAATTTAGCCACCTCCTAGATGGATAAAACTTTCTCTCATTTCATGGGTAAATGCTACCCATGGAAAACTAACTTTTTCATTTTGAAAAATGTGAGAACATGGGTAAGTTGGTCAATAAAAAGTAAATAAATTTTTTCATAATATTTATCCATAAAAGAATGAGTCCATAGTGTTTATTGGTGAACATAATATTCCGCAAACTATGTATCAATTTGCTTGAAGGATTGTATTGGATTGTTAGATGACTAATTTACTGAGTATATATTATCTACCCGTACATTGTGTATTGATGAACTTCATGTTTTACAAACTATGTTGATTTATCTGAAACTATGTATTGATTTACTTGATGATTAATTTGCCTGGTGTGTATCACTTGATCATGTAGTATATATCGGCAAAAAAGCATATTATGAAAATGAGATAAAAAGATAATACCAAATTTTTTTCTTATAAACTACGAGACTAACGACTCCATTAGTGAAAAAAATCTTTGATTTTGAAGTTTCTTCTTTAAGATTAATATTAAAGGAAATATGCCAAAATCAGAAACCTATTTCATAATTTTTTCTCTAGTAGCGTTCATCCCACATTATTTTTGTTCCTCAGCCTCAAGTTATTTCAAATTTTAAACAGACAGGAAATGGATTTTAGATAGTGTTAGACTTCATAGTTTATTTTAAATGAACTAGATATTAAACTATATTCAAGATGATCCAATTTATTTAGTAAATAGATTAAATAGATTAGACAGATTTGAAGATCAAAATCTGAATCCAACTCATATAATCAAATAAATTAAATAGATTAATCTATTTACGATCCAAATTTATTTAGATCAAATCTAAATCCGCTTAAGATGAAATGAATGCAAATCAGGTTAACGGGTCGGATTGTATTTTGTCAGTCCTACATTTTAGACCGGACAACAAGAACATAATTTTTGCTGCAAAGGTTTGGAAAGCCTGGAACCAACTCTCACTTCCATTGCATTGCTTAATCCGAGTTATTGGATCTGAGGGTATTAAGCAAGGATAACCATTATCATATAAATTGATATCATCCAAAAAATGCTTCGTAGTCTCACACAAATCTCATGTTCTATCACGAAACACCAAACCCGTTGAAAATTTGAAATACAATAGTTTTATATTTAAATATTTAATCCAACAATTATTGGCTCAAGCGGTCGGCACCTCTCTTCTAAAATTTTGTCCTTGAAGAAGATTCATAATTAAAATCTTCGATATATATCATTTTTTAAAAAAACATTGCATCATAACAGTTATGATCGTAGTAAAAACTGGAATTGGTTTACGAAACTGACCCCTTTAAGCAAAGCGCTCGGAAGTTGTTAAACCAAACCCCCGGTGATGATCAAAGATGGTTCGCAAAGTACCTGACTATCCTTTCTTCTCTTTGAGTGAGTGGGTGAGTGTGTGTGTGTGTGAGAGTGAGAAAGAGAGAGAGAGAGCTGAACAAATTAAATCTGGTTCACCGGTTCATTGTAGACACGAACGATTCGATAACAGCGTTGGGTTGAGTTGGGCCAACCAATTGGTCTGGTTATGAGCTTTAGCCCGTAAGGATCTACCGTTACATTAGGGATCCAGTAGAGCCACTCCCACGTTCACAACAGCAATAGGAATATCATCAATTGACCATTGATAGAAATCGCAGCTATTGCTATCTAATAAAGCTTTTACTGATTTATTTTGAATAAACTAATAGATGCTATAATGGTCATTTATTATGTGTTATAACATGGATGGGCATCAACAGTATTGGATGTCTGAGATGGTGTTAAGTAGCATCAAATATTTTTTTGTTTTTGGTATAAGCATCAAATAATTTTTTGCAGACTAAGGCAGAATGGCTTTTATTGCTTTCATTTTCTCTAGCAACTTGGCATTCCTCCTCCTCCATTAAGATCTTCTTGGATGGCAGTTCTTTTAGGTTTCAATAAAAATGAATCGGTAAAGTACTTTATCATTTCTTTTTAGCAAAAAATTATAATGTTCACATTCTAAATATGTAACCTTTCCATTTCACGATTAGAAGTTTTGCAAAACCCACATTCACATTTGGTGGTTTTATCAAAAAATAAAATAAAAATTGGTGATTCAACCCTGCAATAATATCATTGCTTTGTAAACACCTTAAACAGTGTAAGGTTAGAAAAGTTCAAAGGATGCGCTAATAATTTCATCACATATCAGCTATTGTTATTATTATAGTAGTAACATAAATATCAATACTACTAATACCTCGGATCAGCATACAGTCGCGAATGCTATAAACAACCAGAGTTATTTATATAGTCATCGGCCCAAAAACTGAGCTAAGATATACGTATCTGAGCTACTTACCTTCAGCATAATCACCGGCTCATTCGGCATATGAGTTTTATTAGTTACCTTAGCCAGCCGGTTTTCAGGCACATGCAGTTATTCACCATGTAGATAAGCTATAACCAACTCCTTACGATCTCATAGGAGCAGATAAAGGACTTTCAAATCTTGCCAATAACAGTCTTCTCATTTCAGGAGAGCAAAAGAGGGCTATAATGCCGCGATGGCATGATTAATGGTCCGAGATTTGCAGAACTACATGTTCCAATAACATTTTTCCTCTACAAATACGTAAAGGCCCAAGGATCCATGTAAGGCATCCCTCTCAGAGAACTAGTTGCTCTCATTGTTCTCTGCTTTCTAACTTGAGTATCGGAGAATCCTCGTCAGAGCGAAAATCTTCAGTCCAAATATTTTTGTAGGTCACTCCAGTACCTCCTGTGCATCCAGCCGCTCGCCCTCCGACCCGAACCAAATCAAGCAGCAACATATAAAGAAATGGAATGCTTTCATAAACATGTCATCAAAGTGAGTCTCGCGCCGTCTTACCAATGTTTCCACCTCTCACCAGGCGAATACCCTGGCTGACAATCATGTTCAGCCACCAATGATGGAGACTCCTTCTCCAACCCAACTGGTACTGGTCATGATGGGCCAATTTAACCTGCTCCTCCAATATGTTCATACTTTGATGGTCGTCGTCTAAGCGATCCAAACTACTTTCGCACCTCCATCGACAACACCATGCCAGATCAGGCTGCTCTTGCACCTCCTTCAACGGTGCAATTAGTACTTTGCTCGATGGTGCTGCCAATGCCTCCTACAACAGTGCCACCATAGATTGTGGCTTCTCAGCCATCACCATAGCTCGAACATCCATGAATACTTCCATAGAGTCCAAGGAGGAGGCAGACCCATCGGCATTCTCCCAGCCTGTGATCAGGGCATGACTCAACCCCTAGTCGCCACTCTCCTTAGTAATCCAAGGCCTTGCCTAAGATCTTATCATCAAGAAGCAGCTCCAAGCACTCGACAAGTGGATCGATGCTATTAATAAAGCTTCTTCGACGTAGCCCTATGATGGGTTTAGCAATGAGCTGCCTTTTATTCTAAAAATAATGTAGGAGTCGTTGCCTCCGAACTTTAAGTTGCCCCAGTTCGAGACCTGCGATGGGACTACCGATCCCATCGTGTAAGCTCAGGTGTGGTTCTCAAGCCTTAGAAATAGGTGGAGAGAGATTAATAAGTAAATAGAACCAACCATCTCAGAGTTTCAACCAATGCTTCAGTTGAGCCGGCTCGGCCCTTGATAGAGCCGGCTTGAGCAAAAGGTCAGAAAATAGAATAACAAACATATCGAACTGGTATGCTGGTTGAGCTGGCTCAAATCCTGAGAGAGCTAGCTCAAGATGGAGAATAGAAGATGGGCATATTTGTTGAGCCGATCGGATTCTAAGAGAGTCGACTCGAGTAGTGAAACAGAGAGCAGCAAATCGGGCTCTCACAAGTGACACTACAGTCAAGCCAACTCGAGTGGCAAACAGAATAGTATGCGGTTTCTGTTCTGACCTAGGATTGGGTTTAATCTTAAAGACTTAAAGCCTTGGTTTATGAGGTCCTAAAAGGCTAACCTATGGAATGGACTAGATTTGATTTAATCGATGTGTGCATGTGAGACATGGATATACATGAGCTCAGAAAGTACATTATATTATATTAGCTAGGAGAGTTTTTGGATTGGATCACTTTGATCAGGTATATTTATACTCTATATTGAGTTTGTAATTAACATAAACTGCATACAAGCTTATTTCTCCCTAAAAATTTTTCCTCTTCCTCTCTCATTCTCCCTCTCTTCTATTCTTCACACCCTAGGATTTTTAGGATTTGATGGAAAGCTGTAATCCTTGTTACTGTTTCCACAATCATTGAGTAGCAAGGATGGATCCCCAACAATCTGGTATCAGAGTACTGATGTTAGATCTAGTAGAGAAAAGATCAAAGCTTCATCGGGATTGTGGTAAGGTACTGAATAGATTCTCTTGAATATTGTTTTGCTTTTAGTGTTTGGTTATTGGAGATCTGGTTGAGATGGCATTGAGTACTATTAAGGAGGACTTTGGAAAGTTCGATGGTAGGATAACTTTAGTTTTTGATAGCAAAGGATGAAAGATATGTTGGTGCAAATAGAATGTCTTGACTCAGAAAAGGTCAGAAAAATTTTTTGTTGAAGATTGGGATGAGCTTAAAGAAATACTTTAGTATGATTCAAATGTACCTCGCTGATGAAGTTCTACCAAAGATTAACATGAAAACCATACTGAAAGGGCTTTGGTAGAAATTGGAGAATATGTATATGAGCAAGAATATGACAAACAAACTATGGTTGAAGACGTAGCTGTATAGTTTGCAAATGCCCGAAGGAGAAGATCTACTATCTCACATCTAGAAGTTTTTGCTCCGATGTCATGAGCCATGATATGAAGATCGATGAGGAAAATAGAGCTCTCCTGTTATTATGTTCGCTGCCAGCAAAATATAATAGTCTTATTACTATTTTGGTGTGTGAGAAAGAGACTTTGAACTTTGAGAAAGTAATTGAAGTTCTCAGATCTAACGAGCAATGAGAGAGGCTAGTTAAAGAAAATCCTAGCTCAGATGTACGCTTTCAGTGAATGAGAGGCAAAAAAGATCTACGAAGAAAACTCGAGATAAATAAAAGGACATATCAAAGTCTCGAGAAAATTAGAGGCTTGAAAATACCATAAGTATCACCAGCCTGATCATATTAGAAGGAATTACTCATTTTTGAAGAATGAAAAGAAAAAAAGCACTTCTAAAGATGGATCGATTAGCAGGAGTAGTGCTCTATCATCTGAGGATAGTGAAGATGACATGTTGGTTGTATTAGATAGAATTATAGGTTAGATAACCACTGGACACTGGATCTCTTATAACATAGTGATCATTACACTGCACATCAGAAGTGGTTCTTATGTTATAAGAGATCAGATGGAGGGACTATTAGTCTTGAAGATGATCACTATGTAGAGTTACTGATGTTGGTATAGTCAGAATGAGGATGTATAATGGAGTCATATGGATACTTAGCAATATGAAGCATGTGCCAGAACTAAAGAAAAATCTGATATCCCCAGGGTATGCTTTCAGTTGTTAGCCAAGCAATAGGTGCTTGAGGATTTTCAAGGATGCATTGATAGTAATAAAAGGGAGAAGACTGAGCAACAACCTATACAGGATGAAGGGCTCAATAATTATAGATAGTGCGAAAGTGTCTATAGCAATATAGAAGGAACAGCTAACCTACAAGGTATGGCATTATCATATGAATCATTTGAGTGACAAGGAGCTCATAGAGTTGAGTAGGAGAGGTCCAATTCTAGCACTGAGAAAGAAAGAAAATAATCTATGTGAGCCTTGTATCTATGACAAACAGCATAGAGTTACATTTGCCAGTAGTTCCAAGTGGAGTGAGGCTGTTTTGGAGTTAGTTCACTTGGACGTATGGGGACTGGTACCTATTGCATCTTGAGATGGAGCGAGATATTTTATTATATTCATAGATAACTTCACCAGAAAGATAAATTTATCTGATCAAAATAAAAATTAATATTTTTGCTCGATTTAAAATCTAGAGAGCTGAGGTAAAAAACAAGATAGAATAGCCAGTGAAGTATTTGAGGTACTCTGATAATGGAGGAGAATATACTAGCTTGGAGTTTAGAAGATACTGTGAGAAAAATGGCATCAAATACCATTACACAATCAAGATGACCCCTCAACAAAATGGTATCACAGAGAGAATGAACTGGATACTGATAGAGAAGGCCAGGAGCTTGAGACTGTAGGCATCACTATCCAAATCTTTTTAGGATAATGCTCTTACTTATGCTTATTTTCTTATTAACAAGTCTCCCCATAGGAAACTAAATGGAAAACTTTCAAAAACTATCTAGAGTGGAAAGAAGGTGGATCTTGGCTACCTAAAAGTGTTCGGCTATCCTGCATATGCTTTGGTAGAAAAAACTGACAAGAGCAAGTTAGACCCAAAGTCAAATAAGATGGTATTCATCAAGGTTTTCATGAGATGTGAAACGTTACTTATTATGGGATTCACATCTTTAGAGGTATGTTATCAGTCGAAATGTGATTTTTTATGAGAAGAGCATCATGATAAAGTCAGAAAGTGTAGATGAAGTTGTGAAGATAACACAGGGCAGCATTGGACAGCTCTTGGATATGAATGATTTGCCTTCAGCATCAACCTCAGATCCTATTCAAATTGAGGTGAAGTTGGGCAGGCATAGTGATACACTTATGAAGGACCAACAACAAGAGCAATCTATGCTGAAGGAGGTGCAAAGATAGCCATAGGCAGCAGACTTGCAAGATATCATAAGAGAAGTGGCACTACACAAGCCGAAGCATACTGTTCGTAAATCGATATGATATGGCATTGATGAGACTATTTCTTATACTTTCATCATTGCCAATAGAGATTCAGAGAGCTTTGAGGAGACCATGGAGAGTCTGGATCGAAAGTCATGGATGTAGACCATAATGGAGAAGATGGAGTCTCTCAAAAAGAATCAGATATGATAGTTAGTGGATCTACCAGATGACGCTCGACCCATTGGCTCCTAATAGATTTTTACCAAAAAGAAAGCACCTTCAAAGCAAGGTGGAGTGAGGTACAAGGCTAGACTGGTAGTCAAAAGATACTCATAGAGAGAAGGTATTAATTATTCAGAGATCTTCTCTCCGATTGTCAGGCATACATCCGTCGGGATACTATTGAGCATAGTTGCTACTCAGGATTTGGAGTTGGAGCAAATGGACCTCAAGATAATATTCCTCCGTAAGAATTTAGAGGAGAACATATACATGGAGTAGCCATGGGACTTCAAGGAGCCTGAGTTAGAAGAAGAGGTTTGTTTACTGAAGAAATTACTGTATGGATTGAAGCAGTCTCCGAGATAGTGGTACAAGCAATTTGATACTTATGTGAGAAGTATTGACCTTTTCAGATGTGATCATGATCCGTGTGTATATATGAAGTCTCTGGATAATGGATCTTGGATATACTTACTTTTGTATGTAGATGATATGATGATAGTATGCAAGAGTAAGAAAATTATGCAGAAATTGAAAGAAGCTTTATCTCAAAAATTTGAATTGAAGAACTTGGGGCCTGCAAAAAAGATCCTAGGTATGAAGATTGTCAGAGACAGAACCAAGCGGCTGCTGCATTAATTTTAGAAAGGATATATAAAGAAGATCTTAAAGAGGTTTGGAATGAAGGAGGCCAAACCAGCAAAGCTGTCCTTACTAGGTATGTTAGACTCTCTAAGACCATGTCACCATAGACTGAGATGGAGATTCAAGAGATGAAAAAGATTCTATATAGTTCTGATGTGGAGAGCATTATGTACTCTATAGTATATTGTAGATCGAACTTAGCCCATGTAGTGAGTCAGGTGAGTAGGTTTATAACTCAACCTAGCAGAGAGCACTGATGAATATCTTCAGGTACTTAGTAGTTCAATTGGGATTGGCATCTATTATAATCAGCAAGAAGGTACTGAAAAACATCCTAACAGGTTCAAGGAGGCTTGAGGGCTGATAGGAGGATTTATGGCATTCGATGATAGGTTTTGTGTTTAGCCTGTATAGAGGTTCAATCTCATGAAGATCTTACTTACAGTCTATTACGGTCTTATCCACTATGAAAGTAGAGTACATCAGCATCATTGAGGTAGCGAAAGAGGCTCTATGAATGAAGGACTTGGCACCGGAGATGGACTTCCCATAAGATGCAGTCAGGATGTATTGTGACAGTCAAAGTGCTTTATTACTCGCACAGAACTCTATTTATCATGCGAGGACCAAGCACATTGATATCAGATACCACAAAATCAAGAGCTAGTGGAGGATGATGAAGTAGAGCTGGTAAAGATTCACACCAAGAAAAATCCAACTGATGTGCTCATAAAGATACTTTTGCGGAATAGCTTTCACAATTGTATGGTACTAATGAGGCTAATGGATAGATGTGAGTTCACAAGGATTTAAGAGCACCAAGATAGAGATTGTGAGCTTACGTATGGTATTCTCAAGCTTTGAAAATAGGTGAAGAGAGATCAAGAAGTGTTTCAGAGTTTTAGCTAATGCTTCAATCAAGCCAGCTCGGCCCCCAATAGAGTCGGCTCGAGCAGAAGGTCAAAAAATAGCATATCAGATATATCAGACTGGCACGCTGGTTAAGCTGGCTTGATTCTAGAGAGAGCCAACTCGAGTTAGAGAATAGAAAATGAGCACATCTGTTGAGCCGGCTTGGACTCTAAGAGAGCTAGCTCAAGCAATGGAATAGAGAGCAATGAATTAGGCTCTCACAAGTGACACTACAGCCAAGTCGGTCCAATTTTTTATTGAGCTGGCTCAAGTAGCAAATAGAATAGGACGCGATTTCTGTTTTGGCCAGTGATTGGATTTAATCCTAGGGACTTAAGGGCTCATTTTTTTGTGGATAAATATCATAAAAAGTTTGGTCTACTTTTTTATTGACCAACTTATCCATATTCTCATATTTTTCAAATGAAAAAATTACTTTTTCATGGATATCATTTATCCATGAAATGGGAAAAAGTTTTATCCATCTAAGAGGTGGCTAAATTATTTTCTCATAAACTAGTAAAGTAGGCATTTAATTTTATACCTAAAACATCTCATCCTTATTTTCAATATTTCCATCATTTAATACTCAATAACTCAACCATCAACTTTCTTGAAATCTAAAAAGCATAAAGAATATTATGAAAAATATAAATAAATTTTAACAACTTATCCAAGAAAGTAGTAATGTAAAAGAATATGGATAACAAATTTCAGAGCAACTTATCCATGCATAAAAGAATATAGATAAATTATTTTTCTATCTAAATATTATCTAAAAAATATTTACCTAAAAAAATATAGTTTTTCAGGTAAATATTTTATCCACAAAAGAACAACCCCTAAAGCCTTGGTTTATGAGGTCCTAAGGAGTTAATATATGGATTGGACTGGATTTGGTCCAATGGGTATGTGCTTGTGAAACATGAGTGTACATGGGCTCGAAAAGTGCAACACATTATATTAGTTAGAAAAATTTTTAGTGGATCACTTTGATCAGGTATATATATACTCTATATTGAGTTTATAATTAATACGAATTGAATACAAGCTATTTTCTCCCTGAAAATTCTTTCTCTTCCTCTCTTGTTCTCCCTCTCTTCTATTCTTCACGCCCTAAGGTTTGCTAGGGCTTGATAGAAAGCTGTCATCTTGTTCCTTGGATTCTTATTGCTGTTTCTACAATCATTGAGTAGCAAGGATAGATCCCAACACATCGATCATCTAGAGACTTTTAAGGCAGCGTTGCTCTTCCAAGAAGCAACAGATGCCATCCTCTGTCGGGCATTCCTCGCTACTTTCAAGAGGGTGGCTCAGCAGTGGTACTCAAGCCTGAGCCAGCTTAGATCCATTTCTTTGAAGAGTTGGGCCGATTTCTTGCCGCTCACTTTGTCAGTAGCCAACAATAGAAGAAGCGGTCCAACTACCTCAATACTATCAGGCAGAAGGAAGAAGAGTCGATCCGAGCCTTTGTAAGCAATTTAATGCGACGACTTTGAAAGTTCGCGATCTGGATCAATCAGTCGCAATGACCACTCTGATGGGCGGATCTTTGAAGAACAACCTCAAGATGTCATTGATAAAGGCCTTCCCTCGGGACTATACTGATATGCTTGCCCATGCGGAAAGATATTTTCGCTTGGAGGAGGCTTTCATCGAAGATACCCTTGCCAGTTCTGCAGCAACAGGGGCGAGTAAAGAGCATTCCCCAAAACAGGAGGAGAGAACCCGCCAGTGCTCCCAGTCCCCATTTCGAAGATAAAAAAATGGAGGCCCTTGTCGAAATTGCCAATCTCAAAGTCCTCAACGAAGAGATCGGCAATATTCACCCTTGAGGCGGTATACTAATTACACGCCTTTGAATATTTTCAGGAGAAAATACTGATGGAGGTGCGCACTGAGCTACCTCAGCCTCCAAAGATGCGGACAAAGTTTGAGTGTCATGATCCAATTATGACTATAGTTATGATATTGAAGACTACCACCAGCTTCGAGATGCGATTGAAAGGCTCATTAGGGAGGAAAGACTGGACCATTTTATTCGGGAGAGAACTCCTCCATGACGATCTCCTCCAAGGGCTTGATAGCTACCCCATCAGCCTCAGCAACAATTTCCTATGCTTGCACCGGTATAACCAGTGAGGCAAGAGATGGAGGAGCCAGCAGTAGCAGAAGAACGGCCTCTGAGGGGTGAAATTTATATGATAATTGGAGGGTTATCCAAGTCATCAGTGGCGAAAAGGCCGAGGCTAGAGGATAGGCTTGGGGATGCCATCATCATCACCAAGCAAGATGCAGACAGTGTATAGCAACCACATAATGATGCAGTGGTTGTAACTGTAAATATTGCTAATCATAATGTACACCATGTATTTATTGATAATGAAAGCTCGGTAGATGTTTTGTATTTTTCTATCCTTTTCCGAATGAGATTTACTTCAGATCAGTTAAGTAGATTTGATATCCCGATTCAATATTTCTCCGGATGACTTCGAAGGGGATGATTAAGCTGCCTGTTATAATAGGCACCCCATCTCAACAAGAGACTATCCAGGTCAATTTTTTGATGGTCAAACTCCCTTAGGCCTACAATGCAATCCTTGGCCGTTCAAGCCTATGGACCTTAAGGGCCATAGTATCAAGCTAGCATTTGATGGCGAAATGTCCAACAATAAATAGAGTGGGACAAATCCGAGGCAACCAAACTATAGCTCAATAGTATTTTGCTACTAAACTTCAAGCAAAAATTCAAGTGGAGGCCCAACCTGAACTTCTAATGAGATTGGATGCTCGAGATGATTTGGTCAAAGAGCACGCCCAACCATCTAAGGATCTTTTGAAGGTTCCATTGGGGAAGAAGAATCCCAATCAGACGATGAAGATTGGCTCATGTCTGGATAAGTTAACAAGAGATCGACTAACTGTTCTTTTGCAGAAAAATATAGATCTCTTTGTTTGGTTAGCTGTAGACATGCCTGACATCGACCGAAAGTGATGTCCCACTATCTAAAGGTGGATCCAACCTATCATCCAATAAGCAAAAAAAATAAAGCTTCGCCTCAGAGCACTAGAAGGCTATAGCCAAGGAAATGGATAAGTTAGTCAAAGCTGGCTTAATTAGAGAAGCGATGTACCCAAACTGGTTTGTAAATGTTGTCCTTGTCAAGATAGCAAATGGCAAATGATGAATGTGCATAGACTTTACCAATCTAAATAAAATCTATCCAAAGGATAGCTATCCATTACCTCATATCAACCAGTTGGTAGATGCAACTTTAAGGCATGAGCTCCTCAGCTTCATGGATACTTTTTTTGGCTATAATCAGATCTGAATAGCACCTAGAGATGAGGAGAAAATAACTTTTAATACTGACCTTGGACTTTTCTATTATAGGATAATGCCCTTTGGTTTAAAGAATGCAAGGGCTATCTATCAATGATTGGTGAACAAGATCTTTAAGGATCAAATCAGCCATAATATAGAAGCATATATTGGCACATGTTGGTCAAGAGTCGAGCCACTCCAGATCATATTGCTACCCTCCAAGAAATTTTTAACACTTTTCGTCGATTCAAGATAAGACTGAATCCCATAAAATATGCTTTTGGAGTTACTGTCGGTAAATTTCTCGGCTTTATGGTCTCACGAAGAGGCATTGAGACAAATCTTGAGAAGATCAAAGCAAACCTCGAGATGACACCATCGAGAGTTGTTAAAGAGGTGCAACATCTCACCGGCAAAATCGCTTCTCTCAACCATTTCATCTCTAGATCGGCCGAAAGGTGTCTTCCTTTCTTCCAGACCTTAGGCGGCCAAAAAACTTCTAATGGACTCCAGAGTACCAGAAGGCATTCGAGAAGTTAAAACAATATCTCAGCTCCGCACCATTGCTCACCAAGCCTCAACCTGGTGAGGAGCTGTTGTTATATATTATCATTTCTTCAATGGCAATCCACGCGGTCCTTGTCCGAGAAGAGAGATGACTTCAGAAGTCTATATATTATACCAATAAGATTTTTCATGATGTAGAGATCAGATATTCCAAGGTGGAGAAGCTGATTTTTGTACTAGTAGTCACTGCAAGGAAACTCCAACCTTATTTTCAAGCTCACACTACCTCCTGTCTATTTAAATCTTATTTTTCACTAGATGAGAGAAAATTTTTCAAAAATTCTGCCACGGTCTTGAGGTTCTTCGCTGTGGATGGAGAAGAAGATGTCAACTGAGAAGGTCCTGCTTGAAAAATAGTTGGAGGAAGATTGGTTTTGGAGGGTCAACCGCATCCTTAGCCTCCATCTCCTCTGCTAGAGGCTTCTTTACAAGAGTCTTTTCCACCAGAGGTTCCTCTATGGAAATCTCTCCCGAACGAATCAATATGGTAGTCTCTGCCATTACAGCAACGATTCCAGCCACCAAGGAAGGATTTTCATCTCCTACAATCGTCGGAGCTGAAGAAGGTAGGGCTAAGGGAACAATGGCTGGAACCTCGAGGATGATGCTTTCAGAAGCTGACGAACTATTAGATGAAGCCTTAGTTTGTTGCATTCGGGCCGATGACAACTCCAACTTTCTCAATAACACAGGATCCATCCAGCCTCTAAATATTATAGTGAAAGCTCAGAGCGAGGAAGGTAGTAGTCGCTTTTGTCATGGTTCTCTTCAATATGCTCGCAAAAATGGATTTTAAAAAAAAAAAAGATGAAGACAAAAAGCTGCCACTTAAATTAAATTCTTGAAAAGACTGCCAGTTGAATGGTCCCCCCAATCGCAGTCATTTTCAATAATCCTACACGATAAGCTGACGTCATCACTTTAAATGCCAGAAAGCGCATCCAAAAGCATGAGCATGCATTCTCAGATCCGAGGTACAACTTCAGAAATAATTCTTTTGCCTAATTCTCAGACTTAGAATGAGGAGCTAGTATTATGGTGGTAACATAAATATCTCGGATCAATCATGACGGTACTACAAATATCTCGGATCAATGTACAGTCACAAACACTCCAAACAACTAAAGTTATCTATGTTTTTTCAAAAGCTGAACTGAGGTACACGTATCTAAGCTACTTACCTTCAGTCTAATCAGCGGCTCATTTGGCACGTGAGCTTCTTCAGTTATCTCAATTGTCAATTTTTCAGCATATACAGCTATCCATCCTAAGGATAAACTATAACCAACTCCTCACAATCTCACAGGAGCAGATAAAGATAAAGGATATTCAAATCTTGATAATAACAGTCTCCTCAATTCAGGAGAGCAAAAAAGGGCTATAACACCGCGATGGCATGATTAACATCCAGAGATTTGCAGAACTACATATTCCCACAATATTTCTTCTCTATAAATATCTAAAGCCTCAAAGATCCAGATAAGAAATTTCTCTCAGAGAACTAGTTGTTGCTTCCATTATTCTCTGCTTTCTAACTTAAGCGTCGAAGGATCCTCATCAGAGCGAAAATCTTCGGTCTGGACTTTTTTGCAAATCACTCCAATACCTTCTACACATTTAGCTAGTCATCCTCGATCTGAACCAGATCTAGCAATAATAATTATAATGGTATAACAAATGACCCGAGGATTATGGAAAAGCCATTACGGCGCACATGATTATAAACCATGCGTTAGCTCTTTAAGTGATGCCATGTTGCATGGTGTAACCCGGTTTGGCGGTTTTAACTGGACCGACCGTTTCCTTGTTAATCTCGGTTCGGATCCGGTCTAGCCACTAAGAATACTCCCACGGTCATTAGCCATTTACGTCATTTCATCCTATTTTCCCGCCATCCTCAAACCCGCCAGGCGCCTACCTGTCGCTGGTCGCGACGACGGCGAGAACCCAATCGCAATACCGAAAACCCTAATTCGAGGCGGCAATCCCCCTCGTTTCTTTCTGGATCATGGCCTCCCCGAAGCTAATCCTGGTTTTCCCCTTCTTCCTCCATTCACCCGAAAACCCTATCCCTAGAATAAATACAGAGGGGAGCAGGATCCATCTCTGGTTCGCTCCTCGAATTCAAGACGAATCCGGTGGCTAAGAGGCTCTAGATTTAGGTTTTGGAAAGAGAGCGAGGGAGGGCGAGGGGATTGGCGATGCGGAAAGCTGCAGGGCACAACCGAGTGGCCGACGTGGAGGAGGCCGGCCTGGCGCCGCTGGTGGCGGTGGCGATCGATGATGATAGGAATAGCCAGCACGCCATAAAATGGGCGGCAGACCATATCTTGACACGGTGGCAGATCTTCTATGTCCTTCATGTCCGCCGGAAGATCCCCAGCACCCAGACTCCAAGTCAGCCTATTCCCCCTGTCTTGTTTTGTTAGATAAAAATTTGATTTTTATTGCATTCGGTGTGTTTCATCGGTGTTTTGAGTTGGCAGGTAGATTAAAGTTGATTTTTTTGGCATTATTATAAATGCAGGATGATGGTATAATAGTAGTAGCCGTAGTAGTAATATATCTCTGGATGTGTTTAATCTATGTATTTAATGGTACGGTTCTTATCAGCTAAGGATATTGCTACCAATTAGCCAAGAAGTCATCTCGGAAGTGCATATAAGAAGTTCGTAGCTTTGCTTTTGACCTGCAAAACTTTTCTAAAACTTCTTTAGGGTTGATTTTATGGATTTTGTGTGCAGTCGAAGCTTGAAAATGTTTTACTTCTGGAATAACATATAATATTTCACCATATTTACTCTTTCCTATTAATTCATCTTCCCTCTTTATTTTTTAGTACTTGTAATTCGTCTACACATTCACTTTGTATACCAGAAATAGTTTTTTTCCATGCTTTTTTTCAGAATTATTGCCAATCTAAATTTTCAATAAAGAAGAATAATTTTATTTTTTTTTACACTAATTGACTTAGAGAATCTACGATCTTAATAGCAAGGTCATCAGTTGAAAGAACAACTATGCTGGCCAGATCCTGCTCATCAAATAATCGATCTGTTTTTGAAGCTTCTCTGCTAAATCTGAGGATTTTTCATTTCTCAATCTGGATGGAAACACTGGAACGGGACAAAGAATTTGGAAAATTGAAGAGTATTATCCCATGCTCATATCTATTGTTAGTTTATTTCAATTAATCTGCCTTAAAAAAGGGAACTTATTATGGCAGTTACTTCACCTTGCTTGGGGTCTGTCATTGCTTAGAAATACTCATTGATGCTTTAACAAATATTAGTGCATCAACTACCCCTAGAGGAAGCTTTGCAAGGTGCAATGGGAAAAGGCACTTACACTTTGTGCTGATCTGCTAGGCATTTTACCATGGAGGTGCAGATTGCAATTTCCATGAAAAGATAGAACGGTGGTGGAAGAAGATTTGATTTGTTGGATCAGTCTTTTGCTGCTAAGAAACCTGACTAGAAAGCTACTAGTTGGAAGTTCACCCATAGATAATATGATTATTCTGTTGGAATGGTAGAACTTGTGTGTGCTTCTTAGGATATCTTATTTTGTAAACTGCTTTGTTTTTGCTTAAAATGGAAAACCCTTGGATAATCTGTGTCTACCATTAAATAGGTATCTTTTAATTTCTAATGATCATCATAATGATCACATTTTCCTTGTATCCTGAAGTTTAGATTTAATTATTTTCCTTATTCTGATTAAACAATTCTTTGTAGATCTGGATTCAATATGCAGTTGTACAGCAGTTTTCAATATCAGAAGCAGACAATGACGTTGCATCTGCCATTCTTGAACAAATGGACTCTCAAACTAAAGAATTAATTCTTCCTTTTCAATGTTTCTGCAGCAAAAGAGGGGTATGTGATTGGGCATTTTTTTTGACGAAAGTTTTTAAGTTATACTCTCAGAGAGTATGACTGTGCCATGATGCAAGGCTTTAGTTGTTTTATGAAATAGAACAGAAACACAAAGCAATCATTCTTGATACTTCAAATTAAAAGAACCAGTAACAAGTTTTTTTCTTGCAATCACTAAGGCTTTTTCACTTTCAAATGATAGGGAAAGCACTTCTAGTAATCGATATCATTCACCTATTGCATTTTGCCTAAATTTATTGCACATGGTTCACACCATTTTTTCCTCTCTACTCTTTTAGTATCTCTATATTCCATTACCTCTGAACTATTGACTTGTTGTGTTTTTTGAAAGAGAACCATTGTATTAAACTTTAGGCTCCAGTGCTTTCTGATTTCTTTTTGCAGAAAACATTTATATATCTATTTTAATATACAAATACGTGCTCAGTTTTGTAACTAAGAATCTGATTTCAAACTTCGTATTTTATTCAAACCTCAGCTTTTTTATAGTTTTGGTTAGAGTTAAGAATCTAGTTTACACCTCAATCTTTCCTATATAATATTGGCAAATTATAGCTGTCCGTATGCTTGGTTTTCATATAGGGCCATTTAGATATTGATGGTGCACTTCGTTGAAAGGTCCCTGCTTAGAGGGAGGTATCATGTTATTAAGGGTTGTAGAGTGGATATGCTGTTGCATCATAGAAATAGCAATATACTTATTGAGTAGATTATAAATATCACCATAATTCTCCTGTAAAGGCCATTCCAAATTCAGAAGAAGCTGGGTTCTTTTATGATTCTTATGTTTGTCTATCTTTCGTAAATGCAGTTGCAGTGCAAGGAAGTTATTTTGGATGACATTGATGTGCCAAAGGCAATTGTTGATTTTATCACAAACCGAGTCATTGACAAACTAATTTTGGGAGCATCATTCAGGAATGCTTTGATTAGGTGCTTAATTTCTCAATGTTAAAAATTCCATAAACTTAGTGCTTTCTTTTTATTGAATGTTGCTACATATATTTTTACTATTTCTTTTTGTTTATTCCTTGAAGATTTGTTAACTTTTATTTCTGGTGTAGCAGACCTTTTAAGCCAGCAGATGTGCCTGCCATTGTTTCTAAGACAGCGCCAGACTATTGCTCTATATATGTTACATCAAAGGGGAAGCTGTCTTCAACTAGGCCTGCTACTTGTCCAATAACACGACAATCAGCTTGCCAGTTTGAAACTGACACTGCCAAAAATCAGTTCCAATCAATCAAAAGTTTGTCGTTCTGATATAGTTCACTATTATCTGACTCTGGTTTTTTTTATCTATATTTTTTTCCTCTGATTTTTGTTTCTATATGTGCTGATTGTCCCAGTGCATGTGAATACTTACTGGTGAACCGGGTGCCTGGGACCATAATGGAGCACCTGCAAGGTTAAGTGACCACTTTGTCTTCACTATATTTTCAGAATGGTTTAAAAGAATGTTTACTGACTCAAACAATAGTTATTGTAATCACAGAATTGTCATAGGTCTTTTCTTGCACTTGCTTTTTTCGGAGAACTAGGATGGGAGGAAGCCCTACCAAAATTGGGGTGTGGGTGTGATTTGAACCCAGGTCACTGGTACCAACATCAGGTGACTTTACCAACTGAGCCAGTTGGTTGCCTCATTTTAACTTGCTATTTTACTTTCTAGAACTTCTATAAGTGATGCCTTCACAAATCCTAATAAAAGCTTTCCGGGCTACAAATTCTCTCTGTATAAAGTTAATCGGTTTGGAGAGGTGAACCTCCTCTTACTGAACTTAAACCAGGGACTATTTCATCTTATTGGAAAATTGTGCACTGATCAGTGATAATCCAAAAACAAATGAGAGTTAAAAATTATTTTTCCAACGGTGAATGCTATTATTCACTGTTGTGCTCTTCCATCTGATATAGACCTTTAGGTGGTATAACGTACACATGATATCTATGTTGACTTTCATTTCCGGATAACAAGACATTTATCTGCTTCTTCTCGGATATTTTGGCCAGTTACAATTTCTATTAAACTGAGATGCACATCATTTATCTGTTTCGCATTGTTACTGAAGTCTTATACTCTTTGTCCATTATGAAAGATCATATCTGCTATTATCACCCTATAGGGAACTTGGAATGTTGTGGTTTCTTCTGTTCCTAATTCCTATTCTTTAGGCCTTCTTATGTTGAAGTTCGTCTTGCTGATGTCAAAAGTTTTATAATTTTATCAGGTTTCATCCTTGTGCGATTGGTTATGGTGGAGATAATGGGTTACTTCAAGGGAGCTTTGGTGCCAGCATTAGGGGAAAGGTCAGTAGGGACAGCCATGCAGGAGGTCATCTTAACTTTTCATATCAGAGGGTAGCTTCATGTCCCAGCCCAAGTAGGACAAGTACTTACCAATCAAACAATTATGTTCCTCGGGGATTTCATCATATTGGGGACCACCATTCTTTTATGTCTAATGCAAGCAGTGAAAATAGTTTCCACAGTTTCCATGATGAGCAATGGAGAAGCTTGGAGTTAAACAAGAGCGGTGGTGCCTATTCGTCAAGTGGTTCAGGATCCAGTGGATATGAGCCTTCATCTTGGATCTTGAAGGAGGAATCTACTTCTCTGTCCAACCATTCAGTGGTATGCTCTATTGTTTCTCTGATATTAAATTTTTAAACTTTCTGATATTTCTGCAGATCATTTATCATTATGTGTCTAATCTATTGGACATAATGACCAACAAGACATTTCATATATTTGAGAATTGAGAGACCATATGACACTTTGGCAGCATTAGCTCTGCATAGCAAAGACTCACTCATCACAAGTAGCAAGTTTTTTCGCATTTTTCTCGCATCTTCCTTCTGACATGTTTTATTGCCTCCCACCCCCACACCCTTTTTTAGCTGATTCCTTTTCACAAATTCAATCCTTGTGAAGCTATCCTGTAGTTTTTATCAGTTACTCCTTTAGTGATGCTGCACCTACTCTTCTTTCAGTATACTGGCTATTATCTTTGTCCTTAAAACTTTTCAAGTCATCATTCTGGTGCATCTCTTGTCCATGTATGTTCAATAGGTTCTTAGTTCATAGTATTCTTCTTAAAAATGCATTACATGCATATGTATGTATGTCTTGGTCCAGCTAATTAGTAGACTTTATTCATCTCTAATTTTCCATACTCCTCACTGTAAAGAAATAAGTGCTCGAGGACAATGTTGGTGTAGCATTAACCGTGTTGAAAGTTAACCTAACTACAACTAGTTCTTATACTTGCTTACACACCATTTATGTTGACAACCCTCAAATTAGAGTCCGCTAAATCTATCGGTTATTTTTCATACCAAAATGCATTTTATTGTGCTGTAACATACAAACTGTGAAGGGGATAAACTATGGTTTCCCCTTTGTCTCTAAATGCACACCATGTACAAGTTCCAAGAGATTGTTTCATGTACAGTGGAATTTGTATTACCACCTGGAAGTATGAGTGCAATACCTTGGTGATCTTTACCAGTGCCCTAAATGTTATACAAGAGCCTCACAGCTTGCAAAATTGCCTTGAAGACCTGTACATCATTTTTAACATTCACACTGGTACATATGCCCAATAAGATTGTACAAGTTCTAGGCAGCTCATGTGTGATTGACATTTGCACAAATTTCCTATGGCTTCTAAAACTGCCTAGGCCTTTGCATTCTGAAGCTTGTACAAGTGCCTTATAGCACTCTACATGTGTCCTTGAGGGTTGTATGAGTGCCTATGAGGATCGCAAATGCCCCTAGAGAGCTTGTAGGTTCACACACAAGTTGTTTTCAAGCGCCATTCTCATATGTTATTGTGTCCAATGCATTCTTCTTTTTTATGTAAAAGGACATGGTATAGTTAGGTTGTCAGTGTGGCTCAGCAAAGCAGGTCATTTATTTCAGCTTCCTGAGTGTGAACAGGACTTGGACTTGCTGCTTGGCACCCATCCTTGGTGCCTGTATTGGCAACTTGGAGTCTATGTCATATTTCTCAATAGAATTCTTTGAGTAACCTTCCATGCACTTTAATGCAGTGAATCCTTTGAATTCAAAGGAGAAGCAATTAGTACTTTATTGTGAACTGAACAATTTAAATAGCTGAAGCCACCTTTTCTCTCAAAAAATAGTTGATGCCAGACATTTTCATTTGGTGGAGGGGATTAGCAGAGGGTGTTTGATGACATTGCTCATGCCAATCCTGTATAATTCTGCTGTTGGAACTTTAATGGGGTGGAATGTTTATTGACATTGCACTTATTAAATGTAATTAAAAGGTGGAACAAACAAATGCTAAGAAAATGTCATAAAATCTCACAGTGGTGCCAATGAGTGTTTAAGCAGTCTTGGATGTTGACCAGGTGAGATCCGAGGATGCCAGGTTTACTACTTTCTTAGGATTTTGCCCGATAGTGTGAGATATTGATAACTTGATGGTTCCGTTTATCCTACAACATCAATTTCCTAAAGACAAAGAATTAAGCACTTCCCATTTAGAGATACTTGTCCAGATTACATAGTTTTCACAGAAAATGCTGCATGGCAAACTTTGCCTTCACATGTGGCATTACAGTACTCTGGGGAGCTCTCTCTACATCATTATTTAGATATTTTCTGATTGCTTGGAATTATATTGCTGATTTTCTTATTCCTTTATTTTTGGATTATGCCAGCAGATCTGCTAAATCTTCACAAAGCTTGCTTATATATCAATATTTTGAAGGAAGACATCAAGGATAAGATGAGTCGATGGAAGCTTGAACTAAGGCCGATGAAGGGTATGTCAGAAGATACTTGTAAAGAGGTATATAATGCAAAACAGTAGGTGAAGTTATTTGTGTTCTTAACTCATAGACAATGCAACATGGCTAGGGTAAATGATAGGCATATGGTATACAGAAGAAATGTTTTCTTAATACTTGTGATTTGTATATATGGAGATTAATTTTTCTTTCATTGAGGCTAGACCAAACAAAATTTTAGCATATCTATGTGCCATTTTACACTCTATATAAGCAAATTAAAAATAATAATTATTAGCAGATGTACCCAGAAACCACTTGCATGTTCATTTTTTATTTTGTGTGGATGAATGCTCACCCTTCTTTTTCCCCCTTCCACAAAGTTTTTGTGGCCTCCCATTTATGAATTTGTTTTTCTGAAGTCAACATAAAGTAGTCTTTTTGCACATACAGGCAAATTATGGCAAGGCTGATGGAGGCCTGAGAATGGAAGAGCCAAGATTGGCTGGCGAAATGACACCTTATATGGCAGAAAAGGAACAAAACCCTAAGATATTGCTCCAAATGACATTTTCAGATAATTTAAATTCAAATGTTCAGTATACGAGATATACAATTGAAGAGATTCAGAAGGCGACCGATAATTTTTCAGATGCCTTAAAGATTGGGGAGGGAGGATATGGACCTGTTTACAAATGTAACCTTGATCATACTGTTGTTGCAGTCAAGTTTCTTCGATCTGATCCAACTCGAGGGATGAAACAATTTTATCAAGAGGTATGCAGAAATGTCATGCTGTCTTTTCTTTTTCTCAAGTCTTTTCCAATCCAATGTTCTATAGCCTAGTTCACAATCTTCAAATGTTTTTGATATATGATTTGGACATCAGAGTTTCAATGTCTTGATTGACTAAGTGGCATGTGAAGCAGCATGAAACCAAGAGACAACATCAATAAAGATGCATCAAAAACAGGAAATAGGAAAATCCAGTCTTTACAAAAGTCTATTGGTATCAGCTCAGAGTAAAAATATTTATCCTGGATCTTCTTTCTCAACCTTGATTTGTGCCATTTCTAGTTGTTTAATCAGTGTATGAAGGCCATGAAACTCATTAGATATAGATATCATGTTCCTTTCAATAACATAGATCTAGGACGACCATATGTCTGCTTGGGTCCATATTGGTCAACCCATTCCTGAACCAAATGGTCTACAAGATAGCTTTTTGATCATTCATGTGACCTGTTTCTTTGTTAGTTCATGTTGAGTTGATTTGATCTCAGGACATTTCATGTTGGGTGAGACTGATTGGACATATCAAACCCATTCTTCTAAAACTTTCTTGGTTAGCCACAGGGGATCTGCTTAGTTCGAAACCAACTTTTTCAGTCCCTACTCTATTTGATTGTATGATCATATCTTGCTGTGGGAGACATTGGACCTGAGACTGACCTTGCATGACCTCGCTATTTGTTAGTTCATGTTGAGTTGGGTCAATTTCAGGCAGATTATGTCAGGTGAGGATTGCATATTTCAAACCTGTTCTTCTAAAACTTTCTTGGCCTGGTTTAGTTAGCTTCAGTGGATCTGGTTAGACTGAATCCAACTTATTTAGACCCTAGACTATCTGGTTTGGTTATCATGTCGGGTTATGGAGATATTGGATCTGAGAACACTAAGCCCAATCACACTCCTGCACAGCTCCAATGTAGTGGATATGATGGAGCCTGCTACATCATCTGATATTTCAGGTCTCTTGACTGAAATGCAATTTAATAACTCTGAAACATGATTGAGAGTTTTAATCAAAGAAAAAAAATTGAGAGTTTTAGAGATAAAACCATGAAAATTCAGTGTCATTGTTCATGCTTATTTGACTTGTATCATAGCAATATATTTAATTGGTAATATTAAAATAAATGCTGTCAGTTACACTTACTAATGTCCAGAAGAAACTTGCAAAGTCAATATATTAGCAGATATAGGGGTATCCATGCACCACTTGCAGGATACAGTTGCAACTGCTGTAAGTAATTTGTTGATATAGTTTTATCTATTTTGTTCTTGTAACATGGATGCATGTTTCTAAAATATCCCATCCTTATGATTCTATGTAGAAATATCAGTTACAGGGATTTTCAGCTTAACTTAGAGATTTTCTCTAAGCTGCTATATTTATTATCTTATATCCTTATCATGTTTTATCAAGCAAGCGCAACCATGATTTCCTCACCACAAGTAACAAAACTTATCCCTTGTCTTCAGAAATTGGATTTAAATCTTTCCTCATCAGTGGTCTTATTAAATGCTATGCTCTTCTATCAAAATAACCAATCTATCCTGTGTTTGTGCCAGAAATGGATGGTATTATAGACATAGCAACTCCCTCGCTTTTTGGACAACAAAACAGCATTTTGTGCCCGACCTCTCCTAAAATTTCTCACCCTTCCTTCTTTACCTGTTTCCGGTTACATTCAATTCAACTTTTTTGCATGCCATGTTTATTTTAATTACCTAGGTTGCTAGTAGCTATTTAGTCACTATATCACCCAGAAACTTTTAAAGTGAACCAAAATGCATCTAATTTGCAAAATTCTTCAGGTGGAGATGCTGAGCTCCATTCGCCATCCAAATGTGGTCCTCCTCATGGGTGCATGCCCAGAATATGGATCTCTGGTGTATGAACACATGGCCAATGGCAGCCTTGAAGACCATCTTTTCTGCGAAAACAACACTCCACCACTCTCTTGGCTTCTCGGTTTCAAGATTGCAGCAGAGATAGCCACCAGCCTGCTCTTCCTCCACCAGACTAAGCCCGAGCCCCTTGTTCATCGTGATCTCAAGCCTGGCAATATTCTTCTTGACCAGAAATTTGTTAGCAAGATTGCAGATGTTGGCCTTGCACACCTTCTTCCTCCTGCTGCTGCAGGCTCAGTCGCTACACAATATTGCATGACTTCTGCAGCTGGAACTTTCTGTTACATTGACCCTGAGAACCAGACGACCGGATTGCTCAGCGTTAAATCTGATATCTATGCCCTTGGAATCATCCTCCTACAGCTGATCACTGCACGACCACCTATGGGGCTTGCACATAATGTCGACGACGCTTTGGAGAACGGAATGCTGGGCAAGCTATTGGATCCTAATGTGCCAGATTGGCAAACGGAGGATACAGAGAAGCTTGCACAGTTAGCTGTGAAGTGTGCTGAGCTTCGGCGCAAAGATCGTCCAGATTTAGCTAATGTTATATTACCCGAGCTGAATCGGTTGAGTGCATTGGCAGAGGTTGCCTTCAGGAGTAACTGTTAGCCACGATATGGAAGCTTCAGGTTACCAGGGTTTCTATGTTTCGTATCATGAAGTAGGATGAAGTACTGTTTGTATTTTCTTTATATAATTTAGAGCTGCCTCTCTTTCTTTTCGAACGATTTTTTGTTTCGCATGGACTACTATGGTCTTCTATTTACATGTAATATGACAACTAAGAGCTTTGGTCGGTAAACATCATGAAAAATTGGTCAACATTTCTTTTGATGAACTTATCAATGTTTTTATGCTTCACTAGATGGATAAATTATTATTCAATAGATAACATTTATTCATGAAATAAAAAAATTATTACGTGAACTAGGTCCAACATGGACCTATAATGAAGTCGCTCGATTTTCTCTCGTTTTCTCTTAGTAGTATAATAGCAACACGGTCTAGGATGGTTTCATCCTAATTGACCTAATCCACTTAATAATTTCTTCATGAAATGGAAGGAAGATTTTATCCATCTAAGATATGGCTAAGTCATTTCCCAACAATAAAATAATTTTTTTATGTTATTTCTAAAATACCCCTAATGCTATAATAATAATAATATAATATAATATAATATTATATATTATATTATAATAATATAAAAGAACATGGATGATGAAATGTGGAGCAACTTTCGAATGCATAAAAGAATATGAGAAAATTATTTTTGTTTAAATGTTGCTTAGGAAACATTTATCCAAAAAGATATAGACTCTCAATAATGTTTTTTATGCTCCAAAAAATGGGCCCTTTGATGGAGTCTTCTTTCTTTGACTTTTAAGTTAATGAAAGTCTTTGTGCTAAGTAGTTGAGAATTAAATCCCGCCATAATCATGGTTTGGAGGATTCGAGATTAAGAATATTTGAGAGAGGGCCACCTCTCCTTCTCCTTGTGCAGCTATTATTTACGGATCTCTTTTATCAAAATAAAATATTAAAAAGAAGATAGATATAAGATTAATTTAGAATAAAATAACTATATTTTGTTTATAATCATGATTTAGCTGGCTATTATGTGGAAATTTTGATGAATAATTCAGTGTCATGTCTCAGATTATTTGCGGGAACTACCATGATGTAGTTTCGTAGCGGCTGATGTTGGTTTGGACACTACCTATCAACAGGTCGTGGATGATGAGTACGTTGGTTGTCATTATATATATATATATATATATATATATATATATATATATATATATATATATATATATATATATATATATATATATATAGTATGCTTTTACTTGTTAACCAGTTGATTTTAAATTATGAATTCCTATATATATATATATATATATATATATAGTATGCTTTTACTTGTTAACCAGTTGATTTTAAATTATGAATTCCGTTACGGCAAAATGTTCCGAGGTATAAAGCTCTCTGACCTGCTTGCTGAGTGCTCTCGAGTCATTTAACGGGTTACATATGGAAGCCTTTACAAGACCAATGTTGCTAAAATTTGCATGGATAATTAGACGAAGGATTAAACAGTGGGCCATCAACCAAGACAGCCGAAATATGGTTCATTTAAATTCTTGATACTATTTAGAATCACTATCATTTAAAATCATCATGGCGCAACCAAATATGTTAATTTTGCTACCTCTATCTACATAACCACCCATTTTGGGTCATCACCCTATATCAAACTCCCTCTATAACTTCTAAATGTTTAATGGAGTACTTGCTACTGTTTGTGGAGATGTTGAGTTAAATATCTATGTATTATAGGCAGTTGCATCTGGGCAAAAGATGCCTAGTTGAGTCGTTTGGAATTAAAAATTGTGGCATCCTTTGTGTGCTTCCATGCTTTTTAGTTTGATATATGGTAGACTATCTAATAACTAATGATCAAGTGCAAAAAAAATTTATTGGTGAATCAAATTAATACCATAATAGAGATGAAAGTAGTATGAATATTATCCATCCGATTTATTTTTATATTCAAATTAATCCGGATATGAATAAAAATTTGAGAATCCGACTAATATCCATATCCGTATCTATATTGATAAAAAAAAATGGATATGGATATGAAAAGACAACTATCCGATCCATATCCGAATATCCAAATTTATATATAATTCTATATGATTTTATATAATATTTATTATTTTTTAAAAAAATATACAATTATATAAATATATGAGTAATTTAATTTATCATTTATTTAATAATATTTTTAATTTTATAGTCATAAAATTTAATTATCTAAATTATATCCATAATTATATCCATATTTTTAGTATCCGAGTTATATCTATATCTGTTTAAAATAAATATAAATATAAATTTTTATATCTGAATAATATTCATATTTATATTTATATTCATCAGATAAAATAAATATGAATATGGATATGCCGATATTTGATTTAATTGAAACAGATGAAAGGTTGGAAGCTTTTGAGCATATCGTGCACCTGAAATCCCTTATATTTATTTGCTCCAACTGATCCTATCTTACTTGATCTGATCTTATATTTTATCCCTTTGTGTGATGGGTACCTCACCATTGCTTTCTCGTTCTTTGCTGCTGAACAATTGGCGCAGCTTCCTCTCTAGGTGCCTTTAGTAGTCTTGGTTCCCTGCAACCTTTGGCCTCGGTAAGCAGCCTTGTCATCACCAAACCAGTGAAGCCGGAACTCACGTGGGCAATAAATAAATAGATAATCCCAACGGCACGATGCTTCCACTAGTTATTCCATAAACAATTTAATTGTGATAAGATCAAGGTTGTCATTATCATATTACACTGAAAGATACCAGCCAGCCCAAAGCAAGCAAATATAATAAATATTTTTTATTATATAAAAGGCAAGACAGCTCCATCTGATAGCGACGTTTCTCTAAATCTACCGAAACTATTCCTTTCAGGACGGCATGGAACTAATATTATATTATTATTGTGGATCGCAGGTGGGACAGGCAGATGTGGAGCTGACTCAGACTCTAAATATCCACCAATGGGTCGGATTCGTCTCCAGATCCAGACCCAATAATTTCAGTTACGGCTTTGAATCGGACCCAAGATCCAACTATTCCCCCATGTGATGTTCCGATGCAGATCGAATCCACTAGCAAAATGAATCGGGCACAGATTCAGATATTAATCCCAAACCCATTATCATCCTAATTATGAGAAGACATTTATTTTAATGTGGTGGGGGATATCATTGCCAGCTAAAGAGGGAATTTATAATCCGGAAACATATAAAATTAGATGATGAGGAAAAGAAACACCATGTGGGTCCTTTTGGGAACTAGGGGCTGTATCTGGCACACCAACCATTCTGTCTGTGTTCCCCCATTCATTGATGCAGAACGTCCTCGCTTTGGGTCTCACCCTCCCCCTATGGGTCTCACCAATAGCAGCAGAAAACACCATGGTTGCTCACACACACACACACACAGGCTTTATGCACCCACTTCTTGAAGCACCCAAGATCACCCTTCCACATTCATATGAGGACTGCATTGGATCTGGGCCCATTATTTGAGGGATGGGAGACTAGGTGTCTGAAAAGTGGGTGAATTTTGCATGAGCTTCCTCAGCAAAATATGCCATGAAACCCTAAACCCTCTTTACATTAACTTTTGATTTTTTTTTTTATTATTAGCTGTAATTATCTATAATAGAAAAGAAAAGGGCCATTACCCGATATTTTCTCGATTAATAATAAAGTACTGGCTTATTTCTTTATTTAAGCATTAGCTATTATTCTAATTTCTAAGAATGACTATAACGGCGTTAGTGGATCGTGGACGAAAGCTACCACAGCATGAGCGAATTGTTCCATCGGTGTGGTAGAGTTGCAGCGAAGGGTTGTGCGGACCCAGGCCGAGGAGTGAAGCGGGGGTAAGTGTCGACTTCGTGGGCCTGTCGGTGACGTGGAGGTGAGCGTCGTTTGGTGGAAGAGTGGGGCCCATCCGTCAGGTGGCTGGCAGAAGTCCTAACAAATGAAGCTTTTGCACGTGTAAGTTCACCAAAGTGGGACATAGGTGGGCCCCATGGACTGATGGGGACTTTGGTGTTTTGCGGACTCCGGGGTTCTTGAGGGGCGTCACGATCGAGGACCAATTCTACGAAAAGACGAAAATGCGCTTCCTCTTTAAATTCCAGGCGGTGGAGTTGTTTCGAAGTGTGCTTACAAAAATACCCTTCCACCTACTTTTGCTTAAGAGGAAAAAGATCGGTAAAATTAATATTAGAGATAATGTATACATCAAATTGATAAAATTATTTTTATTCCGCAACAAATACTATAACATGCAATGAGTTAAATTTCACCTAAAATATTAGACCTTATAAATATAATATAAATTATATTAATC
This sequence comes from Cocos nucifera, assembly GCA_006176705.1. NCBI lineage: Eukaryota > Viridiplantae > Streptophyta > Magnoliopsida > Arecales > Arecaceae > Cocos > Cocos nucifera. Next base: position 2,416,729 of record QRFJ01000046.1, read on the forward strand.
TATCAATAATTTTAATCAAAAATAAGATCAATTATGCTCTCCTAATAAAATGATGAGCATCTATTTTTCTCAATTTTAAATCATAAATAGATCATCTAAATCGAATATCCATATTATTGATTATAATTTAAACCACTAATAATAATTAAAATCAAAATTCATATACTTTAATCATCTCTAATCCATGCACTATAAAGATAGAAATCAATAATTCTTATTATACTAATATGATAAAATATATAAATTAAGAATCCTTCTTACCAATCATAATATATACATAACATGATATATACCAATAGATTAAAAATAAATAAATTTCAATAGTTAGATCTAATAAACATAGCCTCATGCCAATATAAGTAAAAAATCATCAAAATATATTTTTTTATTTCTAAATATTTTTAGCGATAAGGATCATGATCAATGATATTTTTTTATTTTAATATTATTGGTGCAAAAACTGGACGTCGCTAGAGTCCGCTGGAGTTGAGGCCGATGAGGTCGCCGTCGGGGATCTGCAAAATAGAGTCCCATTCGGAGCCGATGGGGGGTGGCTCCGGCAGGACCTTCCGACGCTTAAGTCAGCTCTGGCCAACAGGAATGGAGTGCTCGGGAATGAGTTCCGGAGCTTAGAGGAAAAGAGGAGACCCCGATAAAAGGATGCGAAGAAGCCCTCCCAAAAGGTTCCGCGACCACGCCCCGCTTCTCTAACTCGAATTCTCAGCGAAGTTAAGAGCCAGCCGCCAAGATCGAAAGGACTACTGCCTCCCCAAACATACGCGATCGAAGCAAGTAATGCCCCTACCATCGCGACCACGGCCACGATACTGAGGAATACACTCTACTCCAAGCCGAAATTGAAGAGCTCGTCAAAAAGGGGCGGCTGGATAAATTCCTCCGGCACCAGTCTGAAGCAGAAAAAGATCGGCCAAGGGCGCTGCTATAGCCATAGCCAGAGACGCCAAGGAAAACTCGGCCGCAGGAGATAAGATCTCCCCCGAGCACGCACTTTGACCTCGACTGCAGGAGATCAGATCTCCTCCGAGGAAAGCTCGGCCGCAGGAGATAAGATCTCCCCCGAGCGCGCACTTCGACCTCGACTGCAGGAGATAAGATCTTCCTCGAGGAAAGCTCGACTGCAGGAGATGAGATCTCCCCCGAGGAAAGCTCGACCGTAGGAGATAAGATCTCCCCCGAGCGTGCACTTCGACCTCGGCTACAGGAGATAAGATCTCCTCCGAGGAAAGCTCGGCCTGCAGGAGATAAGATCTCTCCCGAACGCGCACTTCGACCTCAGCTGCAGGAGATAAGATCTCCCCCGAGCGCGCACTTCGACCTCGACTGCAGGAGATAAGATCTCCTCCGAGGAAAGCTCGGCTGCAGGAGATAAAATCTCCCCGAGGAAAGCTCAGCTGCAGGAGATAAGATCTCCCCCGAGCGTGTACTTTGACCTCGACTGCAGGAGATCAGATCTCCCCGAGCGCGTACTTTGACCTCGACTGTAGGAGATCAAATCTCCCCCAAGAAAAGCTCGGCCGCAGGAGATAAGATCTCCCCCGAGCGCGCACTTCGACCTCGACTGCAGGAGATAAGATCTCCCCGAGGAAAGCTCGGCTGTAGGAGATAAGATCTCCCCCGAGGAAAGCTCGACCGTAGGAGATAAGATCTCCCCCAAGCACGCACTTCGACCTCGGTTGCAGGAGATAAGATCTCCTCCGAGGAAAGCTCGACTGTAGGAGATAAGATCTCCCCCGAACGCGCACTTCGACCTCGGCTGCAGGAGATAAGATCTCCCCCGAGGCAACCTCGGCTAGAGATAAGATCTCTCCCAAGCGACCATGGACAATCTCGGCCATAGATAAAATCTCTCCGAAGAAAGCTCGGCCGTAGGAGATGAGATCTCCCCCGGGTGCCCGATATAACTTCGGCTAGGGAAAGCAACCGTGTCAACCTCGGCTGGAAAGCTTCAACCACCACCTCGACCAGAGATAAGATCGGAGACAGCCTCGCCCTGAGATCAGATTTTCTCCAAGCACCCGCATCGACCGCAGCTATAGGAGACAAATCGCCCCTGAGGAGCGCCGCCTCCGGCTTCGATCGCAGCGGACGAAACCCCCTCAACCTTGGCTGGAGATGGGATCTTCCCCGGGCTTCAACTTCGATATCAACTTCAGCTAGAGGCAAGATCCCCCCAAGCTTCGATCTAGACCAGCACAGAGCTCAGAGGAAGACTTCGGCAGTCGCCTTTCCTGCACTCCCTTCCTTCGATTTTCGAACTCGAGAGTGGGAGGGCTAGTGTTGGGGATAAATTCCGCTTCCGTCGAAGTCTAGCTCGACGCTCGGCCTAATGCAACCTATAGCCACGGAAGAGCTTCGACGGACGGATCTTAGCCGAACTCCTACAGTCGGCCGAACTACTTAGCGGCCGGGCTTTAACGAAATCCCCTAGCATCCGAACTCCTCAGCGGTCGTCTCTTGGCCGAACTCCCCAAGCGGCCATCTCTTCAGCCGACCGAGCTCCTCCAAACTTCTCTACAGCCGAACTCCCCCCAAGCCGTCCCCTCAACCGGCCGAGCTCCTCCGAACTCCGCTACGGCCGAGCTGCTCCCAAGCTTTTTCTTCGGCCAAACTCTCCTACAAGTCCGAACTCCTCTGGACGAACAACGAGACTGGACGGTATGGCCGCCACTACTGGCGACGCCACTCTCTCCATAACCAGCCCCATGCGGCCCACGACTTGTCAGTATAGCTGTCACCACCAACCCCACCGCATACGGCACCTCCCCGAGAGACTGACTCCACCGAACCTCGAGCGACCCGCCAGCATGCGGCTGCAGTTGTCACCACCAACCCCGCCACATACGGCACCTCCCCGAGAGACTAACTCCGCCGAGCCTTAAGCGACCCGCCGCATACGGCACCTCCCCGAGAGACTGACTCCGTCGAGCCTCGAGCGGCCTGCCAGCACGCGGTTGCAGCCATCACCATCAAGCTCCGCTATAAAAGGGGCCCTCCAGATATGCTAATCCCTCTGATCTCTAAGCTCTCCTCTTCTCCTTTAAGCTTCGGAGCTCATTTCCGAGCACTTCATTCCTGTTGGTCAGAGCTAACTTGAGCGTCGGAGGGTCCTGCGGGAGTCACCCCCCACCGGCTCCGGACGGAACTCTATTTTGCAGGTCCCCGGTGGCAACCTCAGCGGTCTCGACTCCAGCGACTTCTGGCGACGACTAATTTCTGCGTCAACAAATATGTTATTTTAAAATTAAGAGAAGTAGATATTCTATCATCTCAAAAAAAGTATAATCTATCTTATTGAAAATTTATATGATTGACTATAATATATTATTTAAAATATTTAAAATAAAAATAAATATTCTTAATATTTTATATGTTAAGCAATAATGAATGAGTAGTTTTAAATGTATTAGACAGCATAGTAATTTGATTCATGTTTAAATCAAAAATACTGTATTCCAAATTAAGCTTTAATATCCCAAGGTACAGCCGAAAGGGCATTCTGGTCACCCATCCCTCAGTGCCCTGATGGCCACCGGGAATCCGGCCCATCGTTTTCCGCCCCTTGGATCCCTGTAGGTCGGCCACCGATCACCAACGCAACGCGTCCACACGTCACATCCGACTCGTGGCAGTCCCATGTCCCCTCCTAATAATTTCTCCTCCCCCACCCTACCCTTCGATCCACGTAACCGGCACCTGTAGACCCTCTCCGGTCACCCATATCAATCATTGGTGGTGGGACAGCCCTGTCGTTCTCCAGTCCATTAGCATGCGCTTCTTCCACATCTTAAACATTTATATAAACACCCAATCATATCAAATCCAGCCGTCCATTCCTTCCCTTGGACGGCAGAAATTGATGAGCGTGTAATCTCCGGTACAGACGTTTTCCATGTAGAAGACTCTCAGGTTTACGACCCACCTTTTCGAGTCCATGGATTTCAGCACCCACTCATTACCCAATAATTTAAAACCGGTTTTGGTTCCCACAGAATATAGAAAAAAAAGGGGGGGGGGAATTATTATTGAAATGGAGAATTGGATTGGAGACCTTTAAAAGGAGAGAAAAGAACCCATTTCTCCACTCTTCCTCTCTCTCGGTAGCATCACTCCCCTCACTTTCTACCTCTAATTCTTGAACTCACTTCAGCCAGGATGGTCCAGATTTCCCGGCCAATGATCCGGAAGCTACCGGAACCAATAGATGTGGGCAACTGGGCTTTCCGGCACGCCGATGCCGCCCCGAGGCCGGCGAGCCCACTGGAGCGCAACCCGCTGTCGCCCAAGGGGTGGAAGAATCGGGAATCGGATGGCATTGGGCTAGGCATCGTGGCGGCCCTCGAGAAGACCGGCGGGGAGGGTTCGAAGAAGCTCGTCGTGGGTGCACCGATGGTGATTACTTCTCCGAGGACCGCCGGAAGACGGCGAGGGTGTGTGGATGTGGGTGAATTGGGGTGCAGTGGAAGTTGCACTGCTACAAGTGTGTGTCGTAGTAACGGAGCGAAAGGTGGTGAGGATTTGAGATGGAGGGAGATGGGTCACTTTTGTTGGTCAACTCACGAGGTTCTGGAAGATGCTCGGGCATACCAGATGGCCGATTTTCTCAGCTATTGCTACTTGTGTAGGAAGAGACTGCATGGCAAAGATATATACATGTACAGGTAATTGCACTGTCTTCCTCTTATTGTAGTTTAAAACTTTTGGTTCATGGAATAATTTTGTCTCTCTTGTTTTTTTTCTTGTTCGGTTCAGTATGTGATGATTTTCTTTAATTTATCAAATATCGTGTCCTTGTAAATTCTACAAAATTTAATCATGTTATATCCTAATATTGTTGTATTGAAACTAATCTTATAGATCCTAACCAGTATCTAATAAAGCTTATGATGATCACAAAGTATTCTTAATTTGTTGGATTTAATCTTTTACATGGTTCTTTTTCCGTTCTTTCCCCCTCTGTACAGGAGCAAACTTTAGTCCATATATCTCTTTCTAACCAATAGATAGTTTAGACATATACTGTAAGATTATAATTGGGATGCTTATTGGAATTAAATTGGTTATGTGATTGCAACAGAGGGGAAAAGGCATTTTGTAGCGTCGAGTGCCGATACCGGCAAATCGTAAGCGACGAGTACCAGGAAAAATGTGGATCAGAAGCTTCAAGGCCATCTGATGTCTCGAGCTCACCCTACACCGGTGGCCAGCTCTTTTTCACAGGCATCGCTGCGGCCTAGCACTTGAAGCCATCAATAGAGGACTGTTAAGAGAAGTTGATGGATGTGATGAAGGCACCAGAGAGCATGAGAATGAGCAACTATACGTCGTTCACACACGGCAATGTGAGCATAAATACTAGGCGTGGTAGGATCAGCGTAGCAAAATTTTGGCAACATGAGCTTTGAGATGTAATCTATGTTTGGGGTTGAAGAAAATAATATTCAACTTTGAAATTTTCCTCCTTAAAGTTTGGGAAGATCATTTGCTTCATATCATCTTGTTTGATATTTGAGGGAGTAGAATGTATGGGATCATGTTATCAATCTATATATATGCCTTCCACTCTTCAATGCACGTAACTACATGATATAAACTCATCTTAGAAGAGAAAATTAGCAGGACTCTGGTAGTATTTGAGGAAGAAAATGATCGTATCTGATGAAGAACCAGAAGAAGATAAAGCTAGATGAAGATCTTTCATTGATATGTAAAGTTAATTATTCTGATGAGTGGAGAAAACATCTAAGCAAACTCAAAATGGATCAGATCCTTCCCTATTTATTTGGAGTATTTATGACAACGAGCCATAAAAGCAAAATTAAAAGGTGAATCTCAAAATGGTTCAACAAAAAAAGCCTTTTTCTTGGAAATTCAGAAGGAAAATAGCAAATGCCATCCAGTAGATGAAATAAGCATAATAATAATGTTTTTTCAAGATACCAAAAAAATTGTTTTGTTCACTAAATTATTTATAAATTATTCTCTATAGACAAATTGATCAGAAATTCTCGATTTTTTAGAGATCTTATCTATATTCAGAATTATTGTTGTCTAATTCAAAAAGCAGCTTACAAATCAGTTCTGCTATTTGTTGTTGGTGGGGGCATAATTATTTTGCTGTTCGTTTTTTAATGTACCTCTCGAATGCTTCTAAACACAAGGATTGCTATATAAATATATCAATAATGTTACCATTGTCATTTTTGTTAGTTTTTGAACTTTTAATCATTCAAAATCTTTTTGAACCTTTTCATCAAAAAAAAAAAATTTTGAACTTTAACCAATTTCTAATATTTAAATTTGTGGCCATCTAAACATTTCTCAAGAGCAGAGAATTTTGTAAAAAATTGTCATTACATTAATTTGCCAAGTTACTTCACTGGACTAATGAGAGAGAATCAGTAATTTTTATTTTTAGAAAAATGGTGTAAAGCTTTTCAATTAGATGTCAAAACGATAAAGAATGAAAGCAAAGAATGGAAAGAAAAATGGGAACAAGAAAAAAAGAAAAGTAGAGAAAAAGAAAATACAGAAAGCAATGGGTGCCTAGAGAGTGGCAATAGATCATATATTGTTCGGATCGACCAATACCCATATCCACCATCCTACCCCATTATATAAAATTAAAAAAAAAAAAAAAAAAAAAAAAAAAAAACACCACCAACCTCATACCCATCTTGGATCAGATTGGGTTGGACTCCAAGGATGGGTCGGATCAGATATACCTAAATCAGTCTCATTCATCCTTCTTCGTTTTCTATCTCTGCCGCCACCCCACCACCACCTACCGTCCATCTCCAAATCCTACAAAATATCATGCTTTCATCAAGATTAAGCTCTCAAAACCTCAAGGGACCAACTCACACCGCCACTTCAATTCATACAAAATCCCATATGCTCAAGAAAAAACACCAATCGGATCCTAAAAACCCTTCCGATCTCCCTCAGGTGCTCTCCCTCCTCACAGATCTCCAAAAAAGACAATGAAATGAAAAGAAAAAGAAGCAGAAAGGAAAAAAAAATCAATCTATATGGGAAAAGATCTTACTTTTTAATTTTTTCAATCTTTTCTTTTTTTGGCTGATTTTTCCTATGTTTTTCACCAATGTTTTCTTTATTTTTTTCGATCTTTAGGAGTCTCGGTCGGGTGGAAGTCTTGGAGCAGCGAAATAAGAAAGTTTAAATAATGGCTAGGGTTTTGTCGGAACCTTAGCTGTTGAGCTACCACCACTAGGGGAAGTAGGGCTCGCAAAATATATATGATCCGATCGGCCAACCCATCATAAAGGTTTGGATTTAAGCTAAATATATTTAGATTATAAAAAAATCATCCCATTTAATCAATTTAATAATTGGATCAAATTTAGATTTTAGATATCTGATCCATTTAATCCGTTTAATATTTAAGTCTGATTAAATCAGATAACTTTTTTAACCCATTTAATCTATTTAACCCATTTAAAATCTATTTAACCTATTTAAAATTTGATTAATCTATTTTTGATCCATTTAGCCTTATCTATTTAACATGTATAACCCATTTAACCTACTTAACTTGTTTAATAAATGGGTTAAGTGGATTGGATCAGGTTATCTATTTAATAAAAAAATTAGATTCATGTTTGAATTTTTAATCCATTTAATAAACAAGTTGAGTTTGGATTGATAATTTTTTGATCTAACCTGTATTGATCCAACTCATTTTCGACCTGATCTGACCTAACTGCCATCCCTAGTGGGAGCCATCGAGCCACCACTAAGGGGCAAGAACCCTAGCTGCCAGGCTGCCACCACTAGGAATGTGGGAGGGGGGTGGAGACACACCGAGCTGCCACTATTGGAGGAGAGTGGGGACCTATCAGGCTGCTGCTGTTGCATCACTTAGGTATCAAGGTGGCTGGGTGGGGGTGCCGGAGGGTGGTTTGAGCTTTATGTAAATGAGAAAGAGAAAGAGAGAGATTTAAATTTATTTTAAAAAAAAAAGATATTATTAAGATGAGGCATACTATTATCCATATCCAATCCAAATTAATCTACTTCGAGTATTTTCCTTAAAATCCATACCCGTCTTGCCTCTTAATCAGATTTGATAAAACCCTCTCCATTTGGATTGAATCGGATTGAATATTCATTGGATCGAAAAAATTGCCACTTCTATGCCCAGCTAGCTAGCTTAGAGACTTGAAAAAGATAGCCAAGCCTAGATTATATCAGCAATAATAATTTCTTAATTAGTTGCTTAGTGGCTAAGTGAAGAAAATAGTATAGAATTTGCCATGCTACTTTTAAAAAATATTTCAAAAATAGCAATAAGACAGCAAAAAATAATTAATCTAATTAATTATCTATTGATCATATCAGATTATTTAATCCTACACATTAGGATCTAAACATAATATGCATGCATACATCAATAGATCTAAAAATAAAACTATGTAATAAACTATTTACTACATCTACGTCTTCAGAATACAATATCTTTTCGCGGATAGTCGATCACCACAATCTGAGTCTACCGAATAATGCTCTGGTATCACGTCACAATCGCACACCTGTCCGACCTCTACGATTGATCCACAAGAAGCTACTGATCTCGATCAGCCCCACTAGAGTGCTAGCTCCTTATCGGAACCTTCGATGACTAATCACGATCGATCCGATCGATCATATACTTTCTTATTTTCTAAATATTATAAAAAATTAGAACATAAATATTGGAGGATGATGAAGATATGTTTCAAATTTAATGGCGATCCAATGCTCATAATACTCGATCTCTCCATCCGAACCCAGATTCTCAAATCTAGGATTTCACTCGACCCAAAAATTCTAACATACTAAAAATCCTATCACACCCTCTCTGTGTGGAGTTATTTTATGAAATATTTTTTTATAAAAAGATAACTTTTAGATCTATAATCTCTATTTAGATCATATCTAAAAATAGGATATCCTTAGAGATAAAAATCATAAGAGAAGAGAGAGATGAGAAAAAAGTAAAGTGCTACAGGATCTTGTTCATCTTCACTCTAAGATTTTTTTCGTCCAGAACTGATGCCTAAATACTCTAAAATTTTTACCACATAATACTAACCCCTTCTCATACATGTACAAAAATTCTCATAATTTATTACTGTGAATACCATAGAAAAACCGCATAGAAAATGATAAAGATTGAGTGGTTGAGAGATTTTAACCACTCACTTGATTTCAAAAATCAAATGAGCCTCTTATCCTTATCCAACGCCCCCTCCCTTGTATTTAACACGCAGAAGGACTCTCCTTCTACGTGCATATTTTTATTTCTCAAAAAATATTCGACAAATAAAAGAAAGGGCGTGGGAAGTAGAGTGGAAAAGTCAAAAATGGGAGAATTTGAATTCAAACTTTATTTAACTTGGTCTTAATTGGTTTCAACCAAACCAATTAATCTAGATCCAATTAAATTAGGTTAAATCTAACCAAATTAGGCTTAGCCTAATTCAATAAAATTTTAATCAAATTAAAAATTAATTAGATTTACGTCTTGATTAAATCAGGGTCAAAACTTTCATAGCGATTAGATCATCTCATGATCTGATCGGATCAAATCCAATCGAATCAAATTCAATCAAACTTAATTGAATCCTTATCGCTCAATTAAATTAAGCTAATCAGCAATTAAATTACTAATTAATTCTCTAAAAATATTTGAGTCCAAATCGAATAGGTTATTGGGCAATAGAGTCCTATCAACATGAAACTCTTGAAGAGTCCTAAATCAGTGGGACTCTTGAACCCAGTGTCCTAAACGAATCGAAATCACGATCATAGAGTCTTAAACTAGTGAAACTCTTGATCAGAGAGTCCCAGATGAGTAGGACTCAGAGTCCCAGTCCAGTAGGACTCTTGATCATAGAGTTCCAGTTCAGTGGGACTCTTGACCACAGTGCCTTATATTATTAGGACTCATGATCAGAGAGTCCCAGACAAGTAGGACTCAGAGTTTCAGTCTAGTAAAACTCTTGGTCACAGAGTTTCAATCCAGTGGGATACTTGACCATAAAATTTCAGACCAATGAGATTCTTGATCAGCCATCAGATCAGATAGAAACTCCTAATATGTATAATCTCGTAGGTCCGAACCTAAGCCGGTAGCACAGAAATCAATTTCTATACTAATCAAAGTGACCATCTAGTAATGGTACCCAACGTCCGGATAAATCGAATAATCGCAATTGCAACATTCAGAATCTATGCGAATATGGTTACCGTATAATTCATCCCTATGACCTCTGTGTAATAGATGACTCAGGGTTAGACTGTCAATCCTAAAAAATATATCCATATCGTATCTTAAAGCAATTAGTCCCGTGACTCCTCACTAAGACTATTTTAATCAAGATTTTGCTAAATTGAAATATAATTGAACACAGCTTCTGAAATCAGGAGTGGTCAATCCCATCTTGATACATGCACCAACTCCATAAGTACTTGACTGTGCCTAAAAATCTTTCATCACTGAATTAGAAATTCAGATAGTCCGGTATCAAAACACAGTGAGTTGCATGGAGCCACCGTGGTGATCTCAAGTCGAAGGAACATTTATACCAATATTCCATCGAAGCTAATCTTGATAGAAAAAAAGCTCCGAAGTTGATCACGTTCAGTGCAAATGTACCCATACATCTCACTTGCATGCCATATCAGTGTCTCAATACTTATTGGTTATTAGGACAACCAACCTATATGACACACAATGATCTATACTTGATAAATGTTATCGTCCTAAGTAACAACGTATCATTTGATCGTGAACTATTTAAGAGTTAAATGATAAATCCTTCTTTGCCGAATCTAGATAGTCTTAAGAACTTCATCACAACATAGGAGTTCATTAGAAGACAATAGAATTTATGATGAAAACTATTAAAATATTTTTTATTAATTTATAATTCATATATAATTATAAATATATAGTTCAACCGTCAACAGACTGACGATTGACTTTGGGACATATTCTCAACAATCTTTCACTTGGACTAAAGTCAATCGGTGCAGTATCTAATACCTATCTTCGACTTAAAGTCGTCGAACTCCTTCACCACAACAGCTTTAGTGAATGGGTCGGTCAGGTTCTCCTTTCCATCGATCTTCTGAAGCTCGACGTCATCTCTATCCATAATCTCTCGGACAAGATGATAGCGGCGCAGAATATACTTCATCCGCTGGTGTACCTTTGATTTCTTCGCCTAAGCAATGGCTCCAGAGCTATTGCAATAGAGCAGAACTGGACCATCAAGGGAGGGTGCTACTCCGAGCTTGGTGATGAATTTTCTTAGCTACATTGCTTCTTTGGCAGCATCTGATGCAGTGACATACTCCATCTCACAAACTAAATCGGCCATAATGTGCTGCTTGAAACTCTTCCAATAGATGGCCCCACCACTAAGGATAAATATATATCCCAATACACTCTTGCTATCATCATGATCGGACTGAAAACTGAAATCTGTGAACCCCATAAGTTTTAAGTCCGATTCACCATATACAAGCCACTGGTCCTTAGTATTTCTTAAATACTTCAAGATGGTTTTAATAATCTTTCAGTGATTCTTTCCTAGATTAGATTAGTATCTACTCACTACACCTAGTGAGTATGCCACATCTGATCGCGTACATGTCATAGCGTACATTATAGAACCCACTGCTGAAGCATATGGTATTCTATTCATGCGCTCTCTGTCTAGAGGTATTATTGAACAATCCTTCTTTGAAAGAGAAATTTCATGGCCTATCGATAGATAGTCTTTCTTAAAATTTTACATGCTGAATCATTTCAGCACAATGTCAATATACATGGACTGGGACAATCCAAACAACCTTTTAGATCTATTTCTATAGATCTTCATTCCTAGGATATAGGAAGCTTCTTCCAGATTTTTCATGGAGAACTGTAATGACAGCCAAATCTTTATTCCTTATAATGCAGGGACATCATTCCCGATTAAGAGAATGTCATCCACATATAATACTATAAATACTATTGCTTGTCCATTAGCCCATTTGTATATGCAGGACTCCTCTTCATTTTTAACGAAGCCATACATTTTGATTATTCTATCAAATCGTATATTCCAGCTCCGAGATATCTGCTTTAGTCCATAAATGGACCTCTGAAGCTTACACACCTTAGACTCATCTATGAACGTGAAACCTTCAGATTGTATCATATACACCTCTTCATCTAGCTCTCCATTCAGAAAAGCTATTTTCACATTCATCTGTCAAATTTTATAGTTCAGATGGACAGCTATGGCAAGCATTATCTTAATAAATTTAAGCATTGCTATAGGAGAGAATATCTCGTCATAGTCAATACCATAACGTTGATGATACCCCTTGATAATCAAATAGATTTTATAGATCTCCACCTTTCCATCTGTGCCTCTTTTTCTTTTGAAGATCCACTTACATCCTATGGATTATACTCCTTCAGATGGATCAACCAATGTCCATACATCGTTGACTTCATGGATTCCATCTCGAATTTCATTGCCTCAAGCTATTTCTCAGAGTCAAATTTCTGCATTGCATCCATATAGGTGATTGAGTCCTGATCGTTCTCATCGAGTTCGATAGGATCCCCATCCCGGATCAAAAAACTATAGTATCTATCCAGTTGACGTGGTACTCTATCAGATCTCCTTAAGGATGCTTCTACAATGGGTTCTGAGTCTGATCTAATCAGATCCAGCTCAGGTTCAATAACTTATATCCGTTCTTCCACTTATCGTACTTCATCAAGTTTGACCTTAGAAGCATTAATTCCTTCACCAAGAAACTTCTTTTCTAAAAAAACTGCCTTAAGACTGATAAACACTTTCTGCTCATCAATAAGGTAGAAGTAGTACCTTTTAGTTTCTTTTAGGTAACTTATAAAACTACACTTATTAGACCTAGATCCAAGCTTGTCTGTCATCAAATGTTTAACGTAGGCCGGACACTCCCAAACCCTAAGGTGTGAAAGCATTGGCTTACGCCCTGTCCATATGGTGTTTTATTAACACATTTACTCAGAACCCTATTTAGAATGTAACAAGCTAACTCGAGCGCATACCCCCCATAGAAAAATCGGCAAACCAGCAAACCCCATCATGGATCAAACCATGTCCAACATGATCTAATTTCTCCTTTCAGACACGCCATTATGTTGTGGTGTTCCAAGAGTCCATTGTAAGAGAATCCCGTTCTTCCCAAGATATGTCAGAAACTTATTAGAAAGGTACTCACTCTCTCGATCAGACCGAAATATTTTAATACTCTTCCAAGTTTGCTTTTCTACCTCATTTCAAAATAGTTTGAATATTTTAAACGACTCCGACTTATGCTTCATTAAATAGATATACCCATACCTCGATAGGTCGTCTGTGAAGGTTATAAAATAAAAATATCCACCTCTAATACTTAAGCTCATAGGTCCACATACATCCGAATGTACTAAACTCAAGAGTTCAGTGGCTCATTCATCTTTTCCAGTAAAAGATGACTTGGTCATCTTACTAAGAAGATATGACTCACAGGTCGAAAGTGACTCACAATCACTAACCTCAAGAATTTTTTCTTGAGCTAACCGGTTAATTCTATTCTTATTAATATGACCTAACCTACGATGTCAAAGGTAGACATCAAACATCACTAATTCTAGAGCGTTTGAACCACGTTAACAGGCATAAAAAGTAAATAAATTTCGTTATTTAATTATTCAATCAAAACTATAACACCATTCAAAATGATATTATAAATTTTTTTTTATTGATATTTCAAAATCATTCATAATCAAAAGGCCTACAGAAATGACATTCAATAAGAAAGTTGGGCAATAATGACATTCATTAAAAATAACTTTATTTGAATTGATTACAAGGTTCGTAATTTCTAAAGCTAGAATTAAAACTTATCTTCCATCTCCAACGTTCAAGAACCTTTCGTCTTGATCAAATCTCCTACTGACCTACAAGTCCTGCATAGAATTATAAATATGATAAGGACTTTCGATATGTAATACCCAGACAGTGAAATTAAATAAAAAAAAATTGCAAGATATTATCATGTAATTACCTTGTCCAGCAACCACTTACTTCTTCCTCGACCTGTTCGGATCTAGGGAGGCGATATATTTAAGATAGTTTCTCTTTCAATACCTCTACTTTTTGTAGAATAAGCACTCTACAACAAATCCACCTGAACCTTTGGTCCTCCAGCTTTTCACATATTTTTTATTTTTTTTTATCTTCCTATCACATGCCAACATTCAATGCGAAGCAACATAAACCAAAGAAGAAAAACTTGATTTCTCTCCTCACGTTCTCTTATCCATTCCTTTTTTTCTCAATCCAAATGAGAGCAAAAACAATTACAAAGAGACTCTAGTTCTTTCCACATCATTTATGTCCATGGCTATGCCACCCGAGAAAGGGAGAGATTTTACAACAATCTAGAAATGAGAGAAGTGAGCATACTGAAAGGCTGGGGCGAGGCTTCCTGTTACAGTTGCAGTTAAAAACCTATTTAGTTGAATATGCAGCAACTAATTCAACCATATTTAAAAGACAATTTTCCCCATCGTTTAAAGCCCGGAGAGTTTTAGAAGCTCTATGCAGCAAGTACGGTAAATTGAGCGGATAGCGTACTGGGTTATCCAAACAGATCCAGAAAATATTCTATATTTCTGGCGCCAAATGATCAAACCGACGGCCAGCACAAGCATCCCAAGCTGCACAAAAGTTAGATTGGCATAAAGATTCTTACGTTAATAATTACTATTACTTAGAATATTAACAATATTCAATTAAAATATTATTTAAAACAGTAATTTGAAAAACTGACTGCTCTCCAAGAGAATGACCGATACCGTTACAAAGCAGATCCAAGCCCGAGAACATCGCTGGAATGATTACCAAAGTAATCAGACGGTTAGAGCCCAAACCTAACGTTGTTTAATCACTGTCTAATAATTATAGCTGCACTTTTATTCAATCTCTTTCACCAAGTCCCGGTAGCTACCCTGCTCATATACTTGCATGATTTGCTTCCATTAATGCTGAAACAATCATGTAGAACGGACCAGCAGAGACAACAGAGCTTATGAATGCTACCCGCCCACAATGATTAAGTTGCTTTTGAAGCTCGAGGATAAATTTAACCAAACACTGGATGCAACCAAGATCTTTCATTCCACGTCCGAGGACGTATAACACCAACTGGAATAACTAAACCTCTATTCTTAACTAAAACAAACAAGCTCCGGGAAAACCATCATGCAACATAACCTTGCAAACAGCTCTCCAATATAAATTAGCTTCGCTAGGCATACAAGAGAATCACACAACCAAAAGATCGAGGCCGAAAAATGTCTACACCACCTAAAAACGGAGAAGCAATGGCTGATCATAGATCTTAAACCAGGGCACGTTCCCGCAAAACCTGATGGAGAGCTCCTACAGGGAGAACACGAGGTTAAATTGATAGAAAAATCATGCAGAGCCCCTAATAAGGCAGGCGGTATCGTCAATCACACTTTCTGAAGTTGCAGGAATTTAATTGAGAATAAGTTGCAAAAATGCTGCTTTTGTACCCGTTACCACCTCTACCAGGTGAAATCAGAAAGAACAGAAGATATGATTAGCTGAACTCTTTTACAAAAAGATAATGTTGTACCAGCTAACTAAAAGACAGAGACATTGAACGCCCAAGGGTTAAAGAAACAAAAACCAAATAAGCAAAAGGAAATAATAAAACGAGAGTTCCCCGATTAATTTTTATCATCCATACAAGCACTCCACATGTCTACCATTAAAATATATCCATACAATCATAAAAGCATGCAGGGGGAACAGCACAACCAAATAAAGACATAACAGAAGATTTTAAGGTATGGAAGAAAGTAGAAAGCAGCAGTCAAAGAAACAAAAAACTTAAGATACCCAGGGGCAACATTAGCCTGGTGGGGAGCATCGAACGATAACTAGTAATACATGAGCTGTTGTGCTGCACTAACGTTCTGGAACCCGCCATCATAGATCGCCTGGCTAGCTCCAGCACCCATTCCCATTGCAGCTTGCTTCAGGGCATGCTGACCCTGGGCATGCATCAGTGCCTGGCTGGAACCCATCTTACTCAATGCCAGGGAACGCTCATAAGCCAAGAGATCGGTTGCTGAGAGTCCAGGGAAGGGAGCTGCCGCAGGAGGAGGTAACGGATTTGAGACCATCCCAGGTGGAGTGGGTTTGCTGCCCCACGAACACTGCAAAAACAAAGATTAAATACGATCGAGCTTAATAGACAGCACACGCCAAAGGTGACGGCTCCTCTATCACCAATATTCATATACACTGGAATCAGTTGAGTAATAGTTGTGATGCAAAGCAAACTTATCACAGATTGCCATCACATCATTTCATCGTTGGAAAGAGGATGATCAGTGCATGTGGTCAGATCCATGCAGTCAAGTGGCCCATATTGCAGGAGCAACATCAGTTATCCTAATGAACAGATTTTGGCAAATACCAGGCAATATTCTTCTGGAAATGAGTGCGCAATGATATGTAATTGGGGTGAGGCTCCCTAACCAAAGCCCAACCTACCTGGTTCTAACAACCTAACTGTGCCACAGACCACCAAACTTGCATGGGAATTTGAGCTCAAAGACAAAAAAAGGCCCATTCAGTTAGCATTTAAATACTTGATACTACTTCGCAACCGTCATGCCCCACCTCTTCCAACCCTCAATTAGCAAATCATGAGGATGATGAATAGCAAATCATTAGCAATATAAACCCATAACTTAGCAAATGATCATCTCTTTCCTCCTCTCTTAATAATATCCTCTTTTTTATCCACCCCTTGTTTATAATTTCGAATAGTCTTTTCTCTATCCGGACTCAGATTTTCCCCTATCCAGACCATATCCGCAAGTTTACAATTAATATTGATTTGATGCATGTACAAGGAATGAAAATAGTAAGAACTTTTGCCCTCAACCAAGCAGAATGAAAGAAAAGGATTCATATAGCTAACCCTAATGATGTTTCAAATTAAGGCTAATGTCGAATTGAGCTTTATATACCTATTATCATGAATCGGGCATGTATTAACCAGTCTTAGAATGGCAAGTGCTTCCTGACCTCAAGGTACCAAAAACGGCTGCAAACCATGGTTATGAAGGATCTGTCAAAAGGGTTCAAGTTGGCATTTCAGACACAAATTAAAACCCAAAACCCCACCAATTTATTTCACCAAAAACTGGGTTGACACCCTCCCAGGACTTTCTTGGGGAAACCCACCAATTTGCACCAAACAGGAAAGTGAATTTTCAAACTGAAAATCGCATTCACTCAGGAGTAGAAATAATCATGATCTCAAAGAACATGTAGCTAAGCCATATTTCCCTTAGCCTCTCCATATCCTTCTCTAATCGACATATCACAGGATCTCAGACTAGACAAATTGAAATCATAAGAAAAATGAAAAAATGAAAAAGCAAAAATATATTTCCAGAACTCAAAAACCTACACCTAATCTACACCAATCCATTTTCAGCTACATAATAAAAATCTTATTCTTTGCTATCAAAAGACCATCATTCAAAATAATGAAACTATACCTTGATTGGCTTTCCAGAAAGAATACGTCCATTCCCCATCTGAATAGCCAGGGCAGCTTCCGCATGGTTACTGTATCTCACAAAACCAAAACCTTTATCCCGTTGTATTCTAACTTCTTCAATCACTCCAGCATCAAGGGCATGGAAGAGGCGGTGGAGATCAAGTTGTGCAACCTGCCATTTATTTCATGTTGAAAACTCAAAAATTAAGTTTAAATCATCAATGATATTGGTAAGTCAAGCCAATCCAGACACATCCAAACCATCATAATACATTGCTCAATTTTAAATACATGCTATTGAAATATAAAAGGAATAGTGTCCAAGGTATCCTTTTAAGGCAACAGTATAGATTGAACCCTCTTGTGAAAAGTGTAAAATTAGTTGACCATTGAACATGGAAAACATTGTATATTTAACCATATTCATACACTGAGAGGATGACAAGGTATAATGAATGAATAGGGCTGCATGGCAGTTGTTGGGAGGCAGGGCCTGCAGCATAAGTGCAAATGGCAGTTGTTGGGAGTCAGCGCCTGCTGCATGTGTGTGTAGATATATATATATATATATATATATATATATATATATATATATATATATATATATATATATAGAGAGAGAGAGAGAGAGAGAGAGAGAGAGCTTGCCTCGTGAGCAAGGTTGCCCACATAGACAGTTGTGTATTGTGGGTTATTCTCTGGACCATCCTCATATGCATTCTCTTGACCGTCCTCTGCACAAGGAAAAAATTGGAACGTAACACATTCATACTGAACCAGAAAAGATATAATACAGTTAAAGATATCTGGAAAGTATAAGCTAATTTTAAAATTATCAGTCAATAAAGAACCATATAACCTCAGTAACTGATCATGGAATTAGTTATATGGACTTCTAATAAAATTTATATTTAAAGTCAAACAAGCCCAAGTGGAATTTATTTCCACAATACAGAATTATTCAGTAAAATGGGTACAACAAAATATTTAATAAACCCTTCTGCAATCAGTAACATCTTTTAACAAAATATCTTAGATACAGCACAGGAAGATCAAAGGCAATAGGATAAGATCTTATCCACAAAATAATGTGGGCTTAAACAAGCTTGGCAGGTGCTAGTGTTAGTTTATTCTTAGTATACGACCTTATCCCAAAAATTTTTCAACTAATTTACAAGAAATAATCCAGTCATGCTCCTTTCTTTGCATGCAACTAACGGGCCCAGTTCTTACCATACTGAAATATCAGTTTTATGTGTAATATATGCTAAGTCAAAGGAATGCGAGTGAAATGTATAAAAAACTAATTCCAGAAACTGGTGCATTAATAGGAGCCAAAATCAGACTTATCCTCGAGAGGATAATGGAGCAAACAGACAATACAGGTTCCTCCTAGGAAGTACCACACCAAGATATGGTCAAGGGCGGTAATGATCATGACTTCTACCAAGAAATTTAAAAATAAAAAGTTGAATCCCCAGAGTTCTCAAGAAGTCACAACTTTAAATTGAATTGAACAAGTTTTCATATAACAAATCTTCTAATGTTCAACCAATCACCTAAAAGACAGGTGTGCATACATGCATGCATGATGCATAAATATATATAACGTGAGATCTAACTCCTAAAGTTGATGAAAATAGTAAGTTACAAGAAAATGTCCATATAAGATGCTTCATAAAAAAAATAAATAATTTTTGCAGTGCAACAGGAGGAAATATGTTACCTCCTGGTCTCAAAAAGACAATCATAACCATCATAATGCTGCATTGCAACACAGTTAAAGAACACAACAACACTCACCCCCTGATCCATTTGTTAGTTCCACCACACTCTTAGAATCCAAATTTTGTTTGTCCTCATTAGAATTGGCTCCTTTTGTAGCCCAGTTGCAACGGATCTGCCGACTGCCAAGCCACTTACCTGCAAGTTGTGAGCACATCCTCAGTACAAATCAAGTTTATTTACTGTCATCAAAAATTATCTTTGAGAGGTGGTGGAGGGGGCACACACTGCTCAGAAAATTGCACAATCATAACAAATTTGTCCCAAGTCCAAGTAAACCTATAAATTTTATAAGTATGACCAAAAACACACTGCAAGCTTCAATGGCAGATGCAACACAAATCAACTTTTAAGCTATGACCCAAACAGCACACAGGAACAACAAAAAGTTCGGGGGAAGATGAAAACTAGTACTCTAGTGATAGAAATGCGACATACCAGTTAAATCATTTATGGCACTTTGTGCATCCTGTAAACAGAATAGTTAGGAGTATTTTAATAGCAAAGAAAATCCAGAACACAGGAAGTCTCAAATTGATCATATTTTAACCAATTCACCTGTTGATTTCGGAAAGAAACAAAACCAAACCCTCTTGAGCGCCCAGTCTTTTGGTCCCACATAACCCTAGCATCTCTGCAATATCAACAATAGCTTGAGTGATCTTGCATATGGGAATGGACAAACCATTATCAATCTTCCACACAGAAAACACAGTTCTGCACGATTATTCATGTGCATTATGCCATAAAATGTACTAAATTGATCATTAATTAAACATACAGTAAACAAATATTCCATCAAATTATATAGAACATGCAGGAAGGTCACATGAAGCTTACGAGCAGGTGGGATATACAGAGAAGCATGCAAATAGGGTTGAATCTGTGACTTCAGGGCTAAGGTCGCCAACAAAGATGTTATAATGCCCTGCAAACCAATAAAAAAATTTGATATGATCATTAAAAAATTTTTTAAAAAAAATTCTGGGTTTCTGACACTAAGAGGCCCTGATGGATAAAAAAGGTGGAGATACAAACAAAACAAATTCTTAAAACCTGATGTGTCCTCTCTTTGCCCACTGGCATATGCCCAATTAACTTTAATAGGTTGCCCAAACCTGAAAAAATTCACACAGTATGAAAATGAAAAGAAATTTGCAAAAAACAAGTCATAACCAACAACACTATAACATATGTTACTTACAGCTGCCTCCCATTGAGTGTTACAATCGCAAGTGCAGCAGATCGACGGTCATAGTAGTCAACAAAGCCAAAGGATGACTGCAATGGTAAAATGAAAATTTTAAAGACCATTTTTGACAAACAATTTGACATGGATGGAGTAATAGCACAACAGATGAACAAAATCAAGAAATATAAGTCATAATCAATTCAGAATACAAAAGCATTTGAAAGACATACAAACATGCCTTAAAGTTTCATCATAGATGCAATCAGATTAATATACAAAGGCAGTGATATTATGTTTGGCAAAAGCTGCTAATCATTGAATCTTAAAGTAATGAATGAGCTAAGTTTCGCTTAAGCACATCTGCATGATAGATTCTTTACCGCTGCAGTAGGAAAACATAGTCTGCTACAGCTACAAATTACAGTAACAATCATTTTTCTGCTTGACCAACAAATCCCCCCAAAAAGGATACAAGAATCTAAGTTTTCATCTTCTAATGCCAAGCAATTATATATCTATGCAATCAAACACGTATCATCAGTAGCAAACACTAAATAGCTCTCATTATCCTTTCTTATCAGACTGGTAACAAAAATGGGGATCCAATTTTTCATAATCCATCAGCAGAGAAGTAACTAGCCCAATATAAGCAGCGACTGGAAATTTGTGCAAACAATCCAACTATTGGACAAGAAGATTCAAATGAAGAGGTGGACCTAGATAGAGTAATAGATAATAGCAAATATGCTTTTGCTGAGCTTGGAGCAAGCATCACTCAAAAAAACTCCACTTATTCTTTGAACTGTTGAAGCCTGATAACTGATGCGTTACACTAGTCCAGGAACACCCAACAAGAGGATGCAGCAAAATTGCATATGACAGTCACATTTTCCATGATCTGCTTAAAGCACAATCACATGATACTGTTTAGCTTATCATGAACAACATAAATCAAAAGAAAGTAACTCCCTTTCTAACTGACAAAGTACAGACTCTTTTTGCATGATGGAGAGCCATTTCAGCATCCCATGAGAGGCAATGCAATCTAGAAAATGCCTTGAATATAGATATGAATAACCAGACAGATGTACTAAATAATATATTAGTAATGCAACTGAACTAAAAATGGTGGAACTCGAACTAGTACATCTTAACAGAGAAAAATTACCTTTTCTTTCCTAATGAGCTTGCATCCTTCAACCGGACCAGTGCTCTGGAAAACCTCTTGGAGAAGTGCTTCAGTAACTTGAAGGTGAACATTGCCAACATACCTGAATTTCTCTCAGAAAACAAACCATGGAAAAAAAAAAATAAGCACCATAGCCATGAATCAGGGAGGACAGGCTGATAACCATATTGCTGGAAAACATTGTTGAAATTATGGAAGCACGATTTCAAAAACTTACATTGCAAGTTCAAAAGTAAGCATTGTGGAGCTCTACTAATCTAACCTAACAATACAGTTTGGAAAAGCCAATCCACTTTATTGGGATGGGAAAACTTAAACTCAAAAATAGCAAGTATGTCAAGCTAACTACTTAAAAAAGCATGAACCTAAAAAATAGAGGTATATAAGGACAACAGGCACAATAAATTTAAAAATTGGAAAAAAAATAAAACAAGGAATGCCCCGACGACACTCACACACTGCGGCATGTACTCGGATCAAATCCAGGAGGCAGATTTCCACTTAGGATTGGCTCTATCTGCAAAAATAAAAGTGTAAAAGAACAAGGAAAAACAAAAAGGAAGCCCCCAAGTAAAAATAAAATAAAAAATAAAAAAAGGTGCCCCTAATGAGGAAAAAACCCACCAAACTAACTGGATAGCAGCAAAAAAATAAATAAAAACTAAATAACACGACATGTCGAAAGAAAATAAGCAAACTCCAAATTTAACTACCTAATGTCACTCTTGCAGTTTCAATTTACCTTCATAAATGGATGCCAACATGCTAAAACAAGTTGTTTTTCTTCTTTTTTTTTTAATTAACCTTCCTATGTCACAGCATAACCTATAAAAGCATTAAGAAAACAAAAAACCTAAGCCAAAGAAGAAACAAAAGTAAAAGACAGTCCTGGAAGTTAACAGACTGCAGCTAAACAGAATCTATTAACATGTAGAAAATGTTAAAATTAGATCCATACACTAGTACAATCCTCGGTCATTCTAAACTGGAAGAGAATTTCTGCCTTTACACGTGCAACAGATTGGATATGAATTTTTTTGGGAAAAACTAACTCAGAATATCTTGAAAAGCTTTTCAGTATTAAAATATATCTCCGCAGCATTCAACTGATTTATAGGAATATTGACAAATAATCTTTTGTAGAAAATATATTCATCTGAAATATTTTTCAGATAGCAAACCCACTTCGAAGCCTCAATCTACCAACTATCATCCAGAGAAAAAGAACCTCATTTTGTGTGTCAAAATAGATAAGTCCACCTAAACATAAGAAAAACAGTCAAAAAGCGACATGATTCTCCCACAAAACCCTCGGCCCAAATTTATGCTGTTCCACAAGCCAAAAATCATATGTTTCTGCAAGAAACAACAAGAATATACCCCACAATACAAACAAGGCCACAAATCAATGCAACAAAATGCTAGACAAAAAATTTAAAAAAAAACTAATTTTTAAATCAAACCAGACCTCGTACCCAAAGCCAAAACCATCGAAGCAAAATCACTTGGAGAAACTACCTATAGAAGGAAGCAGCAAGCAAAAAATCAAAATATCCTAAAACAAAACACCTAATTGCGGAGCCCTATCGAAACCGCCTCCAAAGCCCAAAGCGCCAAACAAAAAAAACCCCCATGTTCCAGAACCATCCACGGGAAAGGATACCAGACGGCGAAAAACTCTAATCAGAGAACAAATAACCCAAGAAATCGAAGAAAAAATGCATTTTTAACAAGGAGAACTCGAAATCAAGGGCGAACGATCTCAAAGAGAATGAAGGGACTTCGATTAGGGGGACCTGAGGGGCAGCCAAGAGGCCCGGGTGGTGGTAAAGGGACTGCTGCTGCTGCTGCTGGAGGAGAGCTTGCTGCATCAAGGCCTGCTGCTGCTTGAGCCTTTGCGGCTGCATTTTTCCTCCCCCTAGGTTCTTCCGGAGGACGGCAATGGCTCAAATCCGATCGAATAGAAGGGGCGAGGGTTAGGGCTTACAAAGAAAAAAAAAGAGAAAAAAAAAGAAAAAGAAAAACCCTCGAAGTCGAGGGGAAAAGGGAGAAGAGAAGGGAAGAGGGGACGAGAGCGAGGGCTCGAAAAGAGGGATGGAAGGGTCTGGAAGGTGAGTATTTAACGACAGAGTATATAGGTGGCGTGGGGGACGGCAAGCGATGTGATCGAAAACTTAGCAGCGGCTCGGACATATCTCGCGGTTCCGCGATATATCGAACTGCTCCCGAAACCGATCCGATCCGTAAATGAAACGGTCTGGAATAAAACGGTGGTTCGGTGGGGCCGGGGTCGAAGAAAACTCAATCGCTTTGCGGGGGTCCCTTGGCGTTCTTGGACCCGTGTGGCGTAAAATTGTGGGCCGACGGGGCCAGGTTAGAAGAAAACCGGATCAAGTTAGCAGCGGGCCTTTATCGGAAATATCTCTCCGTTCGGCGATTTAGCGGGCGGGATCCGATACGGGACCGATCCGTTAATGGAGCGACCTCGGGTGAAACGGTAGACCGGATGGGACAGGGCTGAAGAAAACGGGACCGGAAAACGGGACCTAAGCCGGTGAACGAACGGACCATTACGTCGGTAGACCTGAATGCGCTAATGTATTGTGTTTCACCGATTTTGCTAATTTTTATTTATTTTAAATTTGTTGAAAATATTTTTTTTTATTTTTAAGTTGCTGTGCTTCTCAATTTTTCTTTAGCATAAATTAAATTAAAATAAATATGCCTATCTAAAATAATCTTTTCTATTGCACATAAAACGTAAAAAGGCAGAGAATAATTTAATTATAATAAAAGGTTCCATATATGATGTAAAAGTATAAAAAAAGTATAGACCATGACATGCAAATAGTGATGATGATAAATCGAATCAATCGATGTCCATATCTACCCTATCAAAAAAAAATCATATCCATATATATCTTGTATCCATCTCAAATTAGGTCAGATCGAACTCTAAAAATGGATCAGATTGAGTCAGATATATCCAAAATTTCTTTTCTACTCAATCTCTATTTCGTCCTACTCCCAGCCTCCCTCCACTCCTTCATTCATCAGTGTCTTTCATCATTTTCCATCTCTACTGCTGCCTTCTATCATCCGCCGCTCCATCCCTAAATCATACAAAATATCATGCTTCTAATATTAATCTCTCAAAACCTAGAACCACCTCACACCATCACAACTCGCATAAAACCCCAACCAAAACCTGAAAAACCCCTTTGATCTCTTTTAGGTGTCCTCCTTCCCCATAGATCTATGAAAAAAAAATGAAATAAAAAAATATATATATCAATCTATGTCGGAAAAGATCTCATCTTTTGAATTTTTTCTTTCTTTTTTTAATTGATTTTTTCCATGTTTTCCCCCGATATTTCCTCTGGTTTTTTCATCCTCAGCAATTTCAATTAGATGGAAGGCTTGAAGCGACCAAACAGGAAAGCTTAGATGATGGAGAGTTTTGTCAGAATTCTAACCATCCTCTTTCTTAAGCAAACAATCCTAAACTCCATCTTTCGCTACCGACATTCTCCTCATCTACCACTAATTTTCTATCGGTATCAATAAACTCTCATCGGCATCGTTGCTTTTTCTCCACCGTCGACATCCTCCTCATCCACCATCAAGCCCCTACTGGGCCACCGTAGGGAGGGAGTGGAAATCCATCAGACCATTACTTGATGTTGGGGGGAGTGAGGACCCACTAGCCATTAAGCTGCCACAATAATGCTAGGGTTTAGCTGGATGGTCGGGGGGTGAGCAACAAAAAAAAAGATATTATCAGATAAGACATATCATTATCTATTTCCGAACTAAACCACTTTGAATATTTTTCTAAGATCCATATCCATCCTACCTCTTAACCAAATCAAATAAAACTCATCTCATTTGAATCAGATCGGATATCCATCGAATCAAAGGATTAAAAAAAAAAAAAGTTGCTATCCCTATATGCAGAGTTAACTATATTTAGTGGTTTATCTACGTTTCAAAAGTGGTGAAGAGGGATTTCTTTCTCTTCGCCCAATTAATAGGTGGGGACTAAAAGTGGAAGATAAAGCCCCATTTCTCCTCTTATTCCCTCGTTAAGGTTACTCAACTCAGACAAACATTAATCTCAAACTAATCGCCATATCAAGATGTTTACACCGTATCCTAATCTATTGCGGAAGCCCAAAGACTGATGTGGTCATATACCAGGAACTACATGATGAAAGGCTCTTGGCTCGGTAACTAAAAATAAGCCAAGCGCCCAGATCTTATTTAACAAGACAAGCCCAGAGACCGCCAATCAAAATAATGTTGGGTGGGACCATTTACATTATTTTTTTCAATTGCATAAAAATCGACTAAGATGTGATCACATGGCCGACTTAAGGGAGATTAGAGATGTTAACCAGAATAGATATTCGAATTGTGTACCTGTCTCCAAACCAAACAGTGGCGATTTTAATCAAAATTAAATGAAGATGATATTGATGTTAAATTTAAAAATTAAAAATTGCTTGATTTCATTACAGTTCTGGTGATTCAAACCCAACATCAAACCTCGAAATCTAACCCGAAACTCACCATACCTTTAATATTTAGTGCAAATCCAAATTAGTAACCTCAATAAGAATGGCCATCGGATATTTAATTTGATTATTTACCAAAAAAATATTTAACTTGATTATTTACATATGAAAAATTTCAAATAAATAAAAAAGTCAACCAGTTTTTGAGTTTCTATCCTGGTTTTGGTATTATAATTCTTTTGGGTGCCAAATATAGTTTTCTATTTCAAAAATTGTTAGATTTCAGTTTTGAGAGGAGGTAGTGGATTTCGGTTAAATCCCTCTTTTCAGCGTCCCTAAGGGAGACTAAGCTTAAACTAGGAATGGACAGCATAAGCCGACGAAGTTGCTAGGTGGCATCAGGCCAAGAGGCACTTATAAAAAATTGATCGAAGCAAGTCAAACGATTACTTAGAGCACACGTGGGGTTTTAAAAGTAAGTTTTAAAATATAGATCAATTATTGATATAATCTATATAGGAGATATGATCTTGTTTGGCTTTTCAAAAGTAGAGTTTTTAAAAAATCGTTTGCTGTTGGTAATCACATTTATAAAATATTTTAAAATTTTAATATATATTAAATAATAAAAATAAAATAATATTTTTGATATAATAAAATAATAATAAAAGATGTTATATTATATAATAGAGAATGATATACTATAATATTATATATTTTACCAAAAAATATAATATTATATATTAAAATATTATTATTAGCATATCATATAACATAATAATGTAATATAATAAAATATAATTATAATTATAATATAATATATTGGTTATAATCTAGTCTATTAATAGATTATAATATCATAAATTATATTATATTATTATAATATTATATTATATAGTATTATTATTATATAATGTAACATCATATAATATTATTATAATTATAGTATAATTTATAATGAAATATAAAATATGGTTATAATCTCATCTAATAATAGATTATAATATAATAAATCATATTATATTATTATAATATAATATAATATAACATAATTAATTATTAGATTAGATTATAATATATTATATTACATTATATTAAATATTATAATACTATTATAGATTATATTTTATATTTATAATATATCATAATATTAATTTATTATTATATTATATTTATACTATAATGATATCATATAATATGATATAAAATGTCATTATGAGATTCATTAGTGGGTATTTTGATCATTAAAAAAATTATTTAAATTTAAATAGATTTTCGATGTTAGCGAGAAAGTATTTTTTAGGAAAAGCTTCAAAATAAAATTTTTTCAGACATATTATTATAATTTTTTTAGCAAAATCAAAATAACTTTTTTATTTTTTATAAAATATTATTATATCATTCAAAAATATTTTTGAAAGGTGATGCATTAAAAGCTTAATCAAATAGAATCTAAATGCTGGTCTAGAAGCTTATTATGTTCCAAAATGTTTATGCAGCTAAGACATTAGCTTAATACATGCATAGGGGAAGGCTAGCTAAGGAGCAAAATGTGTGTAGTGGGATGGTTGCTAAAAGGCTAAGATGGGGAAATTGAAGGGATTGCGAGACTTGATTGTAGCAACCATCTGAAAAAGTGGATGACTTGATACTAGCTGGAAATAATAGATGCTAATGTTGGAGATGGATTATTGCCTAATGATTAATTGAGAGATGTATAAATATTAAATTGTAATACTTGGAAATCCACTATATATCATCCACCCTTTTTATTTCATATGTCGGTGCCATGCATCCAATCTTGTTCGCATCTCATATCAACGAAAATGATGATCATGAGCAAATGCCACATGGACGAGATCAAGAAATCAAGATAGATGGAAGTCACGTAATCCATATGAGTCAAAATAGGATTGAGCTACGAGACCAAGAGACCATGACAAATACGGTAATGTATATTAATGGAATAGGACTCACCATGGTTTACCATGACACCCACATGACATCAGCTAAAGATTGTAGCTGCAATTCAGAATACGACTGGGTTCATGGTTATTTCGTGCATACAATTACATATGGAACCATGAGAGCAAATCTCTGGAATCATTTAGCCAATATGGATGGTTATGGAAACTCCAGGATTACTTAATGATCTTAGTTTTGTGTATGAATTGTGATCTAGAAAGGGACTTTTGGCCTATAAGTGAAACCAGTTTGCCTTTAATTTTAAATTATCTTTACTTTTAAGTTTTTTTTCTCTCAATTTACTAGTAGAACACTGACAAAAGAATATTTTGATTATTGTTCTAGCTACGACTTATCCTATCTTATTCTTCTTCCCTTCTGGTAGCAGCGAAAGTTCTAGATGTAAAGACGGGGAACTCTAGTTGGATGAGATAAAGCTTTTCCTAAGAATTTTCTTCTTGGATTTCTTAATACCATCAAACATGGAAAAAATTGCAACTTTTTTTCTTTTTCTTTTTATAAAGTAGAGCACTATTTTTATTTTACATCTTCAGCAATCAAATAGAGTTTAGTGGTATGTTGAAATAATAGTATCCGTAGATACTGATGATGACGATGATGATAAAGAGACGTGAGATCTGACTGTTTGTTTGGCGAGTTTTGGGCTGGCTCTTGTAGGTCTGGCCTGGCAAATTCCATCAGAAGCATGGGCCACACAAAGTGCACAATCAGCATTCTATTTTGATTTGGACTCGATGCCATTTTTATTTTCTTTGTTGTCTTACCCTTTTTTTTCTTTTTTTCGTTTACAGATGGCTGCTTTTTGAGCCTCCTTTTCATCAATCCATCATTTTTTTTTCATTTTGTGTGTTGTTGGGGATAAACCCCGCTCCTACCGAAGTCAAATTCGATGTCCAGCCTGATGCGGCCAGTAGCCACGGAAGAGTTTTAGCGGATAGGTTTTGGCCGAACTATTACAGCCGATCGAACTGTTTAGCAATCGGGCTCCTTCGAACTCCTCAGTGGCTGAGCTCCTTCGGACTCCCAGCGTCCGGACCGAACCTCTTCAGCCGACCGAGCTACTTAGCGGCCGAGCTCCTTGGACTCCCAGCAGTCGGACTTTAGCCGAACTCAACCGTCGAGCTTCAGTCAGACTCCCGCAAGAGCTGAACTCTCTCCACATCGTTCCAGCCAGGCGCCAGCAGGAGCCAAACTTCTCCCGAGCTTTCCCTTCAGCCGAACTCTCCTACAAGTCCAAACTCCTCTAGATAAATTATCGCCATCAGTCTGCAATAAACGACAAGACCGGACGATATGGCCGCCACCACTGGTAATACCACTCTCTCCGTAACCAATCTCATGCGGCCCATGACCTGCCAGTATGGCTGTCACTATCCGCCTGACGACGTCTTCTTCTTCGTACCGAACTCCATGCGGCTCCAACAACTCTCTGCTGGGCGGTATGGCCGTCATCATCAACTAAGCTCTGCCTATAAAGGACCCTCCAGATACGCTAACCTCTAATCTCTCTGATCTCTAAGCTCTCCTCTTCTTCTCCAAGCTCCGGAACTCATTCCGAGCACTCCATTCCTGTTGGCCAGAGCTGACTTGATCGTCGGAGGATCCTGCCGGAGCCACCTCCCACCGGCTTCGGACGGAACTTTATTTTGCAAGTCCCCGGTGGCGACCTCATTGGCCTCCACTCCAGTGGATTTCGACGACGATCAGATTCTGCGTCAACAGATTGGCGCTAGAGGAAGGGCACCCCAAACCTCCGAGGTTTCCTTATTCTTAAAGGAGTGCTCGACGACGATTTTTCTCTTCCCTCTTCCCTCTCCGGAGATCTTCCTCTTCTCTCCCGAAGAAAAAATGCCTCCGAGGAGAGCTTCGACTCGGCGCTCGATGGCCTCCGCGGTCCGATCCCGTCTAGATCCATCTGTTCCTACTTCAGCCCCGGTAGCTCGGGTTCCACCTGTACCCACGGTGAATGTGAAGCAGTTCGACCAGCTTGTCCGACAGATCCGTGGCCTCATGGAGGCATTGCAGGCCATACAGCAGCCCTCGATGACGACTCCATCAGAAAATCCACCATCGGAATGTTGGAAACTGGCCCCAAGGAAGAGTACCAGGGCCAACGTACCTATCGCTCCTGAGAAGAAAAAACAAAGAGCTGAGGATCCGTGTTCGGATCACAGTTCTCTCTTGGGGGAGATCTTCCCCATTTGTAGTCGAAAGCCTCCCAAGATCTGCAACCAAGACGACGCCCTCGATCGCAGACTGCGGAAGATGGATCGGCGGATTGAAGAGCTCGGCCACGTCGCCCCGGCTCATCATGCCGACGTCCACGCCGAACCTCCTTTCTTCCTCTGAATTATGCAAGAACTCGTTCCACCGAACTTCGAGCTCCCTCAACTTGAGAGCTACGATAGAACTTCTGATCCGGTTGATCATCTGAAGGCCTTCCGTGCCATGATGCTACTCCACGATGCTTCAAATGCCATACTGTGCCGAGCTTTCCCATCTACCTTAAAGGGAGTAGCTAGAAACTGATACTCGATATTGAAGCCGAGTACGATCTTCTATTTTGATCAGATAAGCAGTCAGTTCGTGGCCCACTTCATCAGCAGCCGACGTCCGCACCGAGGTTCAGATTCCCTGATGAGTGTCAAGCAGAAGCGGGGGAATCCATCCGGACTTACGTCACCCGGTTCAATGCTGCGGCATTGGAGGTCCGGAATGTGGATCAGTCTATTGCGATGGCCGCACTCAAGGGCAGCCTTCAAAAAAATGACTTGCTATTCTCCCTGAAAAGAAAGTATCAAAGGGACTTCGCCGATCCACTGGCTCGGGCCGAGAGATATGCTCGCATGGAATAAGCCTTCAAGTTGAAGGACAAAGAAGCCTTAAGAGAGTGGCTGACAGACGATGGAGAGCCGAGCGGAGTCCGACCGCGCTCACGAAAGTAGGTGGGCCCGAACTCCTCGAGCTCGTCGTCAAGAAAGTTCGGACAAAGAAGCAGGAAGTTCTTCAGTTTGACTTAAGCAAAGCTGAGCTCCCCCTTGAGCTTGTCGTCAAGGAAGTCCGGACAGAAGAAGCAGGAAGTTCTCCCATGGAGGATTTCGCGAAAAAGTGGAATGAAGTTCGGCGCGAGTAGGAAAGAGGAATGAAGTTCGGCGCGAGCAAAGCCGAGCTCCCCCTTGAGCTCGTCGTCAAGAAAGTTCGGACAAAGAAGCAAGAAGTTCTCCCACAGAAGATTTTGTAAGAAAGCAGAATAAAGTTCGGCCGCATCCATGACCTCCCCAGCGCATATGAGGCCGAACTTCACCTTGAGCGCGAGCTCACCGTGGGCGAGGCCGTCCAAGAGGGCATGAAGTTCACCCAAGAGGATGGAAAAAAGTTCGGCATGTACGAGGCCGTCGAGCTCGCCATCGAGGAAGCCCCAACAGAGGGGCATGAAGTTCTCCGGAATGAAGTTCGACGAAATTAAAGCCGAACTCCTCCTCGAAGCTCATCGCTCAAGTCAGGTCAAACTCCCCCATCTCGAGTATGTCATCAACGAAGCCCCCTACAAAGATTTCACAGAAGGTGAGATGAAGTTCGGCCGCGCTCACGACCGCCCCAGGGCAAGCGAGGACTCCCTCTCGAGTATGACTACAAGGAAGCCCCGACAAAGGGGCATGAAGTTCTCCCACAGGTTTCACAAAGGGATGGAATGAAGTTCGACCGCGCTTATGACCTCCATAGCGCAAGCAAGGCCCGAACTTTTCAAGCCCGCCATCAAGGAAGCCCCGACAGAAGGGTGCGAAGAAGTCCTCCTCCCAAAAGGTTCCGCGACTATGCCCCCCTCGACGCCCCTCGAACTGAATTCTCACGGAGGTTAAGAAAGAGCTGCCAAGGCCAGAAGGACTACGGTCTCCCCCAAACATGCACGATCGAAGCAAGCAATGCCCCTACCATCGCGACCACGGCCACGACACTGAGGAATACATTCAGCTTCGAGACGAAATTGAGGAGCTCGTCAGAAAGGGGCGGCTGAGTAAATTCCTCCAACGCCAGTCTGAAGAAGCAAAAGATCGGCCAAGGGCGCTGCCACACCAAAGATGACAAGAAGCTCAGCGCTGCCATAGCCAGAGACGGCATGGAGGTTCGGCCGCCTCACGGTGTCATTAACGTTACTACTGGGAGGAGCTTGGTACATCGGTGATTCGTCGTCTCCCAGCGACAAAGCCAGGAGAAGCTTGCTCCAAATTGAGAAGGCCAGCATGAGATAGAGGAGGTCGTCCGACCCGAGCCTTGCTGCCCGAAGGAAATCCGGACGAACAATGCCCCTACGATCCTGAAACGGGGATATGTGCTGTGAGTAACTTTCCCCTCGGTAAAATTCTCCCCCAACAAATAATATTATTTCTGAGTGCAAAAACTATATGATGACAGGAAAGAAGCAATCAATAGTTACCGTGTTAGGAACAAGGAGGAGAACCTCGTCCTACACGTGAGCAAAGTCGAAAGGCCCCGTTCACAAAGGACAAGATGGGAGGGAGAGGCGAGGACGACGGTCCGTCATGTGCCCCCACAGCCCTAGGAACAGGAGGAGAACCTCGTCCTAATACGAGCAAAGTCGAAGGCCCTCGTTCACAAAGGACGGGATGGGGGGAGAGCGAGGACGACGGTCCTCATGTGCCCCCACAGCCGGCTAGGAACAGGAGGAGAACCTCGTCCTAAGCGCGAGCAAAGTCGAAGGCCCCGTCCACAAAGGACGGGATGGGGGAGAGAAGCGAGGACGACGGTCCTCATGTGCCCCCACAGCCGGCTAGGAACAGGAGGAGAACCTCGTCCTAGCGTGAGCAAAGTCGAAGGCCCCGTCCACAAAGGACGGGATGGGGGGAGAAGCGAGGACGACGGTCCTCATGTGCCCCCACAGCCGGCTAGGAACAGGAGGAGAACCTCGTCCTAAGCGTGAGCAAAGTCGAAGGCCCC
The DNA here is from genome assembly GCA_006176705.1 of Cocos nucifera. Classification (NCBI taxonomy): domain Eukaryota; kingdom Viridiplantae; phylum Streptophyta; class Magnoliopsida; order Arecales; family Arecaceae; genus Cocos; species Cocos nucifera. Next base: position 2,450,018 of record QRFJ01000046.1, read on the forward strand.
GTCCACAAAGGACGGGATGGGGGGAGAAGGCGAGGACGACGGTCCTCATGTGCCCCCACAGCCCGCTAGGAACAGGAGGAGAACCTCGTCCTAACGTGAGCAAAGTCGAAGGCCCCGTCCACAAAGGACGGGATGGGGGGAGAAGCGAGGACGACGGTCCTCATGTGCCCCCACAGCCGGCGTTAGGAACAGGAGGAGAACCTCGTCCTAATGCGAGTAAAGTCGAAGGCCTCGTTCACCTTAGACGAGACGAGGGGAGACGGACGACGGTCCGAATGTGCCCCCACAGTCCGTTAGGAACATGAGGAGAACCTCGTCCTAATGCGAGCGCCCGCATCAACCTCGACCAAAGGAGATAAGATCTCCTCCGAGCGATCGGACCCACCTCGGTTGGAGAGCTTCAACTTCAACCTCGGCTAGAGATAAGATCTCTCCCGGACGGCCGAGACAACCTCGATCAGAGATAAGATCAGAGACAACCTCGTCCTAAGATCAGATCTCTTCCGAGCGCCCGTATTAGCCTCTGCCGTTGGAGACAATATCGCCCCGAGAAGATCAACCTCCAACCTCGATCGCAGCGGACAAAGCCTACCTCAACCTCGGTCGGAGATGAGATCTCCCTCGGGCTTCAAATTCGACATCAACTTTAGCGGAAGATGAGATCTCCTCCGAGTTTCGACCTGAGCCAGCATGGAGATCAGAAGAGAACTTCGGCAGTCGCCTTTTCTGCACTCCCTTCCTTCGAGTTTCGAACTCGAAAGTGGGGGTCTATTGTTGGGGATAAATTCTGCTCCTGTCGAAGTCAAATTCGGTGCCCAGCCTGATGTGGCTAGTAGCCATGGAAGAGCTTCAGTGGATGGGTCTTGGCCGAACTGTTACAGCCGGTCGAACTGTTTAGCGGCTGGGCTCCTTCGGACTCCTCAGCGGCCGAGCTCCTTCGGACTCCTCAATGGTCGGGCTCCTTCGGACTCGCAGCGTCCGGACCGAACCCCTTCAGCCAGCCGAGCTACTTAGCGGTCGAGCTCCTTGAACTTCCAGCAGTCGGGCTTTAGCCGAACTCAACCGCCGAGCTTCAGTCAGACTCCCGTAAGAGCTGAACTCTCTCCTCATCGTTCCAGCTAGGCGCCTGCAGGAGCAGAACTTCTTCCGAGCTTTTCCTTCAGCCGAACTCTCCTACAAGTCCAAACTCCTTTGGACGAATTATCGCCATCAGTCTGCAACAGACGACAAGATCGGACGATATGGCCGCCACCACTGGCGATACCACTCTCTCCGTAACCAGCCCCATGCGGCCCATGACCTGCCAGTATAGCTGTCACTATCCATCTGACGACGTTTTCCTCTTCGTACCGAACTTCATGCGGCCCCAACGGCTCTCTGCCGGACGATATGGCCATCACCATCAACTAAACTCCGCCTATAAAGGACCCTCCAGATACGCTAACCTCTAATCTCTCTGATCTCTAAGCTCTCATCTTCTTCTCCAAGCTTCGGAACTTATTCCGAGCACTCCATTCCTGTTGACCAGAGCTGACTTAATCGTCGGAGGGTTCTGCCGGAGCCATCCTCCATCGGCTTCGGATGGGACTTTGTTTTGCAGGTCCCCGGCGGTGACCTCATTGGCCTTCACTTCAATGGATTTCGACGATGACCAGATTTTGCATCAACATGTGTCATGCATCATGTCCAAGCCCTGCAACGTGGCTCCCTATACAATGAGTCAAATGTCATTTCTGGGGACACTTAATCCCCATCTATGGTCCGTCATGGTCTATTTTGATTATGACATAAACCGAACCGGAGAGTTCCAATCTTCCGGTTGTGGCCATCCATATGCGTACCTGGATATATCTTGCATCATGTATTCGCGCATTGACATTCTTTGTAAGGACTTGTATGGATTTCCAAGAACATCTTTTATAGCACACCTTACGCACAATGGCTTCCCCTCCACTCTGGGCCATCCTGATCTACCATCGCTAACCGCCGGTTCTAGCTCCGCCCATTCTTGGATCTTTTCCACCGTTGATGGCTTCGCTGGAGTTGTTTGGAGACCTGGGCCATGCCAAAAAGTACATAAGATGATGATATTTACAATGAGGTATTGGAAAGTGCTCTGTAATCATGGGTAGTCGTCATTAGAAAATGGATGGTTATCTACACAATATATATTATGGGATGGCCGTCTATATATACCATGAATGCGCGGCGTTCTGCAACGCACAAGACATCCGTTGTCTCTCTCTTGATAGCCGGCAGCTGTAAGATGAAGCAACGTCTCTTTTTCTGGATATCCTTGGATTGAGATTTTGTTTTTCTTTTTAAAAAATTCTTTCACTTAATGTAATGTTGGGCCTTCTGGGGATTTTGGGCTTCATGTGTTCGTTGGTAGTTGCCGATCTAGGATGACAAGTCATCCTCAAAAAAATTGATTATCGCCCGTCAGACCACTACAACAGACGACTGACGATTCAATATAGATCATATTTTTAACCTCCTAAATAATTTTGATAATAATTAAATATTAAAATAAATAATTATTAATATATTTTATTTAAATATTTAAATATTAGAAGAAAAAAAAATTTTAATCAAAATCAGGATGATACGAAGTCTAATTCAAATGAAAATCAAATATTTTTGGTTAGTAGCAAAAATTCTCCCAAAATAGTTTTGGAGTAATTTTCGAGAGGTCTCAAAATTTTTTTGAGAGCTCTCATGAGGTTTAGCACGCTTAAATAAGCTTCTGACACGGTTTCAAGAGATCTCGAGTTAATCTCGAAAGCTTTCGGTCTCAAGAGACAGAAATACAGCTTCTATGCTCTGAAAGGTCTCACAGAATTCTCGAAAGATCTCGCAAAATTCTCGAGAGATCCCACGATTTTGACAAGAGCTTCCATTCAAAATCGAGAGCTCTCGATTTTAGATGAATTATTTTTTTCAGAAAGCTATTTTTCGAGCAACTGAAGACGAGAAGTCTCCTCGTCAAACTGAGAGGTCTTGAAATTGAGTAAAATATCTCGAGAAAATCCAAGAGGTCTTGAAATGCGTGGACAGCATTCAACGGATAGTTTTACAACGACTATTTTTCGACCCCAACAGCTATTTCAAAGCTCTCAATGGCTAAAACTCTCCTTCCAACCATCTCCAAAGTTATTTAAAGGTGGAGAATCAATTAAGAAGTAAGACTAAAGAATTTAAAGCGAGAAATCATTTCCAAACCTAAGGGATTCTATTGCACATCAATAAAAGAGAAAAAGAGAGAAATTTTACTGTGATTTCAAAGGATATTCAAGAGCAATCTTCTACAACTTCTCAAGCATCCTCTCAAGCCTCAAAGAAGAGTGCTTAAGCTTCAAAAGAGCCGAATATTCAACCTCTTCTTCGAGATTAAAGAGTTTACATTCTGTTTTTTATTTAATGCTAAAATTCTACACTTATATTTTTTGTTTCTTTATAGATTTTTTTGGAAAAAAGAAACTTGGGGATTAGGCCCGTCCAAGTCCGAAATTGGATATTATAGATTTTGGTTAGTAAGCCAGTAAAATCAACTGGATTGATAGTGAGCTCGAAAAACTATCAGTGTAAGATTTTGGTTGGTACTCCTAAAAAAATCAACTGAGTTTGTTTGTGAACTTGAAAAATAAACACAGTGTAATCTAGAGTGATTATAATAGAAATCCCAAGAGAAGCTTGGGGAGTGGACGTAGGTGCAGATGGCATCGAACCACTATAAAATCTTATATGTTTATATTGTGGTTTTGCTTTCCTTCCTTTCTTTGCTTTACATATTTGCATTGTCTATTTGCTTTTAATTCTGCTGCTACATATTGCTTAATCACCATAAATACTCAAATTTTTTTAATTAAAAATACATACTTAGAAAGTAAATTTTTCTGAAATTTTAAAAGAACCCAATTCACCCCCCTCTTAGATTGCTATCTTTGGGCAACACGCATACGGTCGATCATTTTTCGAGAATAGTTTGTTATAGGTCGGCGATTGCTAACTGTTGGGGATAAATTCCGCTCCTGCCGAAGTCTAGCTTGAGGCTCTAAACCAGTAGCCGCGGAAGAGCTCCAACGGATGGGTCTTAGCCGAACTCCTACAGTCGGCCGAACTCCTTAGCGGCCGAGCTCCTTGGACTCCAAGCAGCCGGGCTTCAGCCAAACCCCCAGCGGCCGAACTTCTTCTAACCCGATCAGCCGGCCGATCTACTTAGCTGCCGAGCTCCTTCAGACTCCCAGCATCAAGATCGAACCCCTTCAATCGGCCGAACTACTTAGCGGCCGAGCTCCTTGGACTCCAAGCGGCCGGACTTCAACGGAGTCCCCCAGCGCCCGAGCTCCTCAAGCGGCCGTCCGTTTTGCCGGCCGAGCTCCTACGAACTTCTCTACAGCCGAGCTCCTCCTAAGCTTTTCCTTCAGCCAAACTCTCCTACAAGTCCAAACTCCTCTGGACGAGCTCAGTCTGCAACAGGAAACAAGCTCGGACGACATGGCCACTACTACTGGCGATACCACTCTCTCCGTAATCAGCCCCATACAGCCCGGACGACATGGCCACTACTACTGGCGACACCACTCTCTTCGTAACCGGCCCCATGCAGCCCATGACCTACTGGTATGGCCGCCACCGTCCACCTAACGATGCCTTCCTCTCCATATCGAGCTCCATACGGCTTCCGTCGTTCGCTGCCAGGCGGTATGGCCGTCACCATCAACTAAGCTCCACCTATAAAGGATCCTCCAGATACGCTAACTTTAATCTCTCTGATCTCTAAGCTCTCTCCTTCTTCTCCAAGCTCCGAAACTCATTTCGAGCACTCCATTCCTGTTGGCCAGAGCTGACTTGATCGTTGGAGGGTCCTATCGGAGCCACCCCCCACCGGCTCCGGACGGAACTTTATTTTGCAGGTCCCCGATGGCGATTTCATCGGCCTCCACTCTAGCGAACTCCGGCGATGACCAGATTCTGCACCAACACTAACCTACCATAGCTCGTCCAAGGACGAGCTATCCTCCTAGGTTGAGTTTTCAAATTAGTTGGTGGTAAGCTATTCATAACTGACCTATTTAATGAAGACCGTATTTTGCCGACCAATATCGGACAACCAAAATTGGATGCCGACCATGTTATGAACGTCGGGTTCGTACGACCTATTATAGATCATCCTTTGCCGATCTATCTTATTTCTCTTCTTTTTAAATTGGGAAAGTCCGAATAAAGGAATCTTCTGTAGTTTTGCCATCCAGAAAAGAAAAAATATTTTCCAAATCGATCTGGTATGATAAATTCAAAAGATCGTCAGAGTTCGAGACGGACATGACTCCAACTCCTCTCTTATAAATAAAGGGGCTTCGAGATCCTCCAAGTATGCTCTCAATTCGACACTTTCTTCTTTTCTTGTTCTCCAATCTTCTAATTTGAGCATCGGAAGGTCTTCATCGAAAAACTTTTCAATAAAAACTTTAGTGCACGAGATCGGATGAAGCTCCAGCGATAATTCATCTTCGAACACAAATTTCTCGATGGTCGACCTCAAGCAGAAAGATCGGGAGCAACAATAAGCTTCATGCCATGATGTGCTCTGCGCCCGGTTATGAGTTTGGAGTGGGTGTCCCCATATCTGAATTAAGTATCCACATGGGATAAGTAGATGAGGTTTATCTACGGAGAGCATGTTCGCACATAAGTATCCGTATGGGATAAGTAGATGGGATTTATCTATAGAGAGCACGTTCGCACATGCATGTTCGCACGTAAGTATCTGCATGGGATAAGTAGATGGGATTTGTCCATAGAGAGCACGTTCGCACATCAAATCCCATGGAGAGCACGTTCGCGCATGCTGTGCTAACATGCTTTTCCATGATCAAAATCATCTTGATATTCGAAATTTAATGAAATATATGATCGATTTGATGGTGAAAAATTTCGTTCACATGCTGTGCGAACGTGCTTTTCCATGATCAAATCATCTTAATATTCAAAATTTAATGAAATACACGATCGATTTGACGGTGAAAAATCCCGTTCACATGTCTAAACAGGCTTTCCGAAGTCGAACCCTAAGTAGATGTTTAGCATTTTCCTTTGTCTCTCTTCCACTGGTGACCCGATACGCCCCACGTCCAACCAAAAGAAAAATGTCAATAACCCCACACTATTTAATGCATTAGGGCACCTTGAAGCCAGAACACCAAAAAACGAAGGGCTTCCAAAGAGTGGTTGAGAATCTGCCAGCTGGGAAATTTAGACTTAAATCAGGCCGAGAGAAAAATTTGGACCCATGGATTTGGCATAGAGCTTGAAGGCAACAAGTAAGTTGTCCAACGATACATCGATCTATTGGTCTACATACCACTAAACCATCACATAAAAATAATAATAATTTCCCAAAATTAGTCTTGCCCTTTTAAGGATACAGAAAATGGCTGTTTCCCAGCAAAAATTGTGCTAAGTTTGAACTCGCTAGGTCCTTTAATAGCCACAAAGTATGCAACATCTTGAAGAGTCCATCCGATATGCCCGAGAACTTTTAAGTTAGAGAGAGACGGCCGTCAGCACCATTGTACATTGGCAGTCAATTCTGGATAGATCTGGGCCAAGAATGTTACCAAAAGAAAAGGAGAAAGAGATAGACATTTGTCCACATTGTTTAAAAATTATTGAAGAAATTATGAAAAATTTTCCATGATGGATCCTAATTAAAATATAAAATTAATTTTTTAATTTTTAATTATTACTTCTAATCTCTCTGTCTGACATCAATCATCGAAGAACATGGAGACGAGAAAGAACTGCTATTGGAGCTTCGTCCAATCTCTTGCACAGAAGTTCTTACTGGAAAGTTTTTCGATGAAGACCCTTCAACGCTCGAATTAAAAGATCGGAGAATAAAGAGAAAAGAAGACATATAATTGAATGCGTATCTTCAGGATCCCAGATCTTTTTTATTTATAGAAAAGAAATTAAAATCATATTCATTTCGGATTCTAACGACCTTCCGAATTTATTGCTTTAGGTCGATTCGGAAGATATTTTTCTTTTTCTGAAAAGCAGGATCGCGGAGAACTCATTCTTTATCAAAATTTTTCTAATTTAGAAAGGAGTGAAGAGGTGGAGATGGTTCGGTAATAGATGACCTATAATAAATCATACAAAACCAACGTTCAGGGCCTGCTGAGTGTCCAACATTGATCGTCCAAGATTGGTTGGTGAAATACGATCTATTTTAGATAGGTCGGTTGCATATAGCATATCACCAATGAATTTGAGAAAGATCATCTTGGGAGATCGCTCGTCCAAAGATAGACTATAGATCTATAATAAATTATTTTCAAAAATTTATAGCAAATCATCGGTGGATAAGTAATGTATGGTAGAGGAAAGATTGGTAAGAGATGGACGGATAGTGATATATTATTTTAGGATGACTTATTATCATAGGTTGGCAACAACCGATGAATATGGGGTTGAGGATGAGCAACAGCTAACCCACAACACTAATGAATGAAAAATATTGGTGCCCTGGCCTACGGTGGATAAGAACAAACGTGAGAAGGCCGCCTTGGTATTGCTTTTGTTACTTTCAACTTAAATTAGATCGTATCTTCCCAGCAATCGTTGTTATCTTTTCCTTGATTTACTCCTTCCAAGGAGCATGCCTAACTCTTTCATCAAAAGTCATCATAAATGTCTCCTTTTGCGTCCGTTTGAAGGCATGTCTATTGACCAGTCTTGGGGCCTTTTTAGGACTGATTCGAACGCCTGCTTATTTCCTGCCTGTTAACTTCCTAGAGACCGCCTCTTCGAGCATTATTAAACTGGAGATTAATATGCAGTCAATTTTGTTAGGTCCATGGAGACGGCGTCAAGCTATTGTGAAACGTGGGATCATGAGAAGAAGAACAGGGCATGGCATGGCACGTTAAACTGGATTATTTAGAAGTGGTTAATTTTATTAAGAAAGATTAGATGAAGAGAAATTGTTGGTGCACACGGTACATATATATATCTGGTGGCCCCGTCAAAAGGGCAAAATCAAGGTTGAAAGAGGAACTTTATTTGGCAAACTAGAAACTTCTCATTTCTAGTTTAAAATTAAAAAATAATTTTTTATTTAAATTTTAAATAAAAATAAATATTTATTTAAAATATAAATTAAAAATAATTTTTTATTTGGCAAACTAGAAACTTCTCATTTCTAGTTTAAAATTAAAAAATAATTTTTTATTTAAATTTTAAATAAAAATAAATATTTATTTAAAATATAAATTAAAAATAATTTTTTAATTTAACTAATATAATCAAATTATTCTCACAGCTATAAAGCAATACTGCACTATTATAAAATAGCACTGTATTATAATAAAATAATACCATAATATAATAAAATAATACTATACTATAATAAAATAATATTATACCATTATAAAATAATACTGCATTATAATAAAGCAATACTATACTATTATAAAATAATACTTTATTATGATGAAATAATATTGTACTACACTATTATAAAGTAATATTGTACTATGATAAAACAATACTGTACTATTATAAAATAATACTACATTATAAAGTAATACTGTATTTATTATAAAGTAATACTCTACTATGATAGTGTAATACTTTCTCATCGTAAAATAATACTGCACTGTGATAATATAATACTAGACTATTTTAAAGGATATAGAGATATAATGATCATTTCAGTTAAAATGGAAAATTGCTTTTAATTTATGTTTCAAATGGGTACCTACTTTTACCCGAAACTCAAGTGAGGAATTATTTTTAATTTTAAACTTAAGTGAGAATTTTTTACTAGTTTACCTAACTTTATTTTTATAAATAAATAATATATCTAAAAAATTTTATATATGATTCTTCTTAATTTATTATTCAAGCATCATAGTGCTTTTTACTCTTTTTTTTTTTCCTAACATAACTTTCCTTTTCAAAGCACATCTATTCCAAGCTATGTTTTGGCTAGACAAATTGAAGACATTTATTAGAGTCATCGACTATATGGAGCTAAAATATAACTATTTATATCCAAGATAAAGCCCCAACCGCTCTCCATGACTACAATGCTACCAACTCTTTATTTTTATTATTTTTATCTCTTTTGTTCTTTTATAGAATACCAACATTTTTTTTTTGTCCATAAGTTGGAATGCAGCTAATGACTAGCCTTTTGCATAATTGTATGTGATTGCATGATCAAATTTACATAACTAAAACACCCTATTTGATATAAAAATTGCTCGATCACATATAATAACAATCTATAAGGTCCCTTACCATTTAAATTGATTTTGGAAAATGCGTGCTGGAAAAAATACACACAAATACATTTCAAACAAATTAACTAAGCCCCCACCATAATTATATTTGATATCATCTCATATGTTATAAATCTTAGAAAATCCCTCTAGGCCGTTGAACACAATGTAGCAATCTTCGCCACCCCACAAATGAAAATTATCGATTTTAGTTCCAAAAAATGGTTTGTGATGTGCTACACAAGTTTTTTTTCCTATGAGTAGCTCTATTCTCATCCTTAGAAATCTAGTGGGACTCTACATCCGCAAAATGGAGGGTTCCTACCTCAACTATGTCCTATATGCATTACAAATATAGGAAGATGCCGAGGTTTCAATTTTCTTCATATAAAATCATATTAAAAAAAAATTAATGATTAAAATTCAAAAATCAAAATACTCTAGAGGTTCATTTGCAACTAGTTTTAATTTTTAATTTGTGGATTCTTTTGGTACAAATAATCCATGGATTGAAAAATGAATTTTCTCTATTGAGTTGGAGGCAGATAAATATGGAGAAATGCTAGGCCAACAAAGTCAAAGTTGGACGGTAGAACAGAATTTTTAATATGTCCCCTATTCCAATGAAATTCGCTTGTTGACCAATTAGTTGTTGCAATGTTCTGTAGAAATTGGGATCAAATGCAAGAATATCTTAATATGATATCATCACTTGAGATGGGAATCGATGGTACATGTACCCACAGTTCTTCAATTGTAACATAGCACCTTCTTTCCACCTCCATCAATCTGAAAAATAGTGCAAGGAATGGCAACAATTTTTTTTTCAAAAAATTCCATAATAATGTCTAACTGTGGATAAAAATATAAATAACAATAATGCCAGCTATAAAAATCAAAACAAGTCATTAGATCAAAAGATTCTAACTAAAAGATGAATAATTACATAAGTGTTTCTTTTCTTTCTTTCATTCTATTTGGCTGCCATGAGCTGCCATTTGTTAACATCAAGAAGAATTCTCAACTCTAACACATCAGTGACAACAACAGGATCTCTTACATAGTGGAAAGAAAAAAAGTAGAACAAAACCCTAATGCCCTCCACAAGATGAACGTTAGACCTATATATAGTCGGCAGATTCACCTGCTGGTATCATTATCAATAATTCGTCGCCAGATCTTTAACTGCTGCACTCCGAGTTAAAGCCTAGGCTGGGCATTGAGATCTGCGGTCCCAAACCAAGCCATGGCTGGCAATCCTCCTGTTTGACGGTAGCAACCATTTCTGAAGAGCCATTTACTTGATATGGTGCCTTAGCATTGATCCTGAGAAATTATAAAAAGTTTGTATAAGATACTGATTTTGGCAAAGAATCATCCTACAACATTTCCTATGTAGCAAATTGTGGGGTAAGGATTACCTACCGATCTTTTCTTTTCTCAAGGAATCGATGGAGGGATGCCCTTCTTGCAATGGGGAGATCTGTCATTCAAATAGCACAAATATTAGCATCCTTCTGTTCCATGCCAAGCTTATTGGCTAAACTATATTATAGACAAGCATCTTGTCACAAAGAGAGGTTCCTTACCGGAAACATAAGGTCGGGCTGGCTTTTGAGCAAGGCCTTGTGCCACCACCGAAAGGTTAGCAGGGGTAGACACTGACACAGGATTTTCCTTACAGAGACCATTTGATTGGGCCAATGCTGCAGTGGCTTTAGTTGTAGGGGGGACGTAGCCGAAGTTTTGGGCATTGGCGCTCCCCTCGCCCGCTATCTGCATGAGATCCTTGGCCTTCTCGGCCGGAAAATTGTCGAACACCAACACTTTCCCACCATAAAAGATGGTCAGCTGAGCTTTTTCTGGCTCCCTGCAGAACATCCATTAGGATTAGACTTCTTTCAAATTTGGCATCAACATCCAATAAAGAAGAAATCAATCTCATATTATGGGTTGGTTTGATTTTATTTTTTTTCCTCTTCACCATTAAAATTGATTGCAAAGATGGGTATAGAGATACCGAGAACTGGCATCCTCTCATCAATATTGTTTTGGTCGTTTACCATGTTTTCCACTATATTATTCTGCATTCAATGGTGAGCTTTACTGAAGCATTTAATCATAAGAAGTGCACACGCAAGTAGAGCTGATCATGGCTTGGGGAAGGATCTATTGAAAATTTGACATCTTCTATGCTCAAGTCGATCAGCTATACATCTCCAAAATTGCAAAAAAATTTCCCCTATTAACTTTCCGAAAGTTTTGAACCATGCATCTCCAAATTTAGACGGTTGACACTTCTCTCCCGCTACAGCTATAGAATTGTCAAAGTTCTGAAATAATACCTTCGGATGTAAATATAACATTGCCAAGGAGTTTATTGTACAAAAGATGTTATGTATTTTGGGCATTTTCGTAATATTGAAGAGATTTGTGGATGACGACTTAAGGGTCACATGGGTTCAGAGTTCAAACCTGACAACCGGTGCCTTGCGGGCCACGTCGCCGAACCCCGCGCGCTGGGGAAACAAAACCATAGCGTTTCCCTGGGAAAGGTCGTTGTCGCCCGTCGTTTCCCTCTCGCCATCTCCCGAAATGTCCGCGCCCGGCAGGAAGCTCATCGTGGTCGGCGGCCGAAACGTCTCGGTTTTGCCTGCAAAGAAAAATAACCAAAAAAAAAAATCATTAGCATCAGGACACGGCGGTTTCATCAGAGCCTACGGTCGCAACCGATCAGATTAACTAGATCAATTATATATATATATATATTATTTTTTTATTTTTTTTCCGGGGGGAGATAAGGACTTAAAAAATAAAAAAAACAAAATTTTCGAATGCATCTCATGAAATTAGATTTTTTGAAAAAAAAATCGGCGGACATGAGATTCATCATTCCGGAGGAGAAAAATGACAAAAAAAAAGATCACGAGAAAAAAAATTAAGTGTCCACAAAAGAAAACGGGAAAAAAAAGATAGGATGATAAAAAGTAAGACAGGAAAAAGCCAAATAAAGCCATGCAACTATTTCAAATTACGACGGCTAGAAGAATTCAGGATCTCAATAAATATTTCTAATATCTTCTTCAGAATCCAACAAGCATAACAAAAAAATCAGAAAATAAATGGAAAAAACTGATATCACAGTCTTAAAAGAATCCATCCTAGTTTCACAAAAAAAAAAAAAAAAAAAAAAAAATCCCAGCAAAAGATAAGAAAAAAAAATCTAACCATTGGCTGTTTCTTGAGGCCGAGGAGCCATGCCGAGACCGAGATCGGCGATTCTCCCCTTCTCCTTGACGTACTGGCTGAGAAGACTGCAAGCAACCGCGAAGTTGGACTTCACCCCCGATCTCTCCCAAGGATTCCTTCCCATCTCCTCCATCTCCCTCGCCGGCGATCACGATAACAAACAGAACCCCTTCTCCTCCTCCTCCAAATCCGATCGAAGCTCTCTCCGATTCGTTCCTGTATTCGATTTGATTCGTCTCTCCGACTACCCTTTCTCTTGGAACGCGCCCACCTTGCCTTTTATTTTGGTCGTGGCTGGGCATTTTAAACACGTGATTCGCGAGGCGAGCAAGGGAGGCGAGAAAGCAATTACTTTATTTTAATTACTAAAAAATCATCATTTACTTAAATTAAGGGAAGCGAAGCACGGGGCGTGTTCGGTGGACGAAGTCCACCAAAGTCACATCAAACAAGAATAAAATAATTATCTTATTTTAAAACAAAGAACTAATATTGTATTATTTTATTTCAAAATAATAAGTATTATTTAGTCGTTGTGGCCGTCGGCATTGACGGAAACCACGTGGAAGGAAAGGAGCACGGATTCGGTGTGAATGGGCAACGGCTTCACATTTTTTTTTTTTTTTTTTTTAAGGAAAAGCGGACTGCGAGGAAATGAGTTTTAGGGATGAGGTCCTCGATCGGACGGTCCGGAACGATTGCTCGCTGTTTTGTCGGAATCTCCGCTTTTTAAGGTGGTGTGCATAGAAATGAATATGCGGGTGACGACTTGACCGTTAGTGTTGCGATTCGCTTCCATCTTTTCCGTTGCTTCGTAGAGTCGCCGTCGAGCGGTGTTCCCATGTGCGGATGATTACAATCGTATCGTCCGCATAAAACTGATGATGGGCGGCACGCGCAATTTTAACGGAGTTACTAAAATAGGAAACGTGGCACGCCGTACGCTTGCATTCCATTTGGTGGAGGCATACAGACGAGACGAAGCAGAGGATTAATGGACGCGTGTCGGATGCAAAGTGAGCAAGGTGACGCTTATGCTACCGGGGGATTTGTTAAATGGATTTCCGATTTTGTCCCCTTTGTTTTTTAAAAAAAATAAATTTTACCTATTTAAACCAAGCGACGACGATCTGTCTATCATTTGGAAATATTATTTTTAAATACAAATTCTAGAGGGCTTAGTGTAAACTTCAAATATCACCCTACTTTTTTGTGTTTAATACTTTCATCTTTTATTAGTAATATATAACTTTAATGATGTAGATAATTTTTTTCTTTTACTAAAATCATATAGCAAAATGACAACTATAGTTATTCTACAATACAAATCAATATTTGATGAGAAATTTATTTGCAACAATTAGTTTATCTTCATCTAAGTTAACATAATTGTCATATTTAAATTTAAATTGGATGATTCATAATTATACTTATAGATACTACATATGAAGTATGATTCTTGTTTGACTTGAATAAGCTAATTCAGTATCTTATAATAAAAAAGATAAATTTTAAAAAAAAATAATAATCTATATCATAAAAATTAATTAAAATTGTCTTATTAATTGCTGTAATGTAGATTTGTCATGTTTTTAATAATTTTTATTTAAAAATCAAATATTTTTGAATCATTCCAGACTGTTGCTAGCAAGTAGTTTTTATTGTCAAAGATTAGCTCCGACTAAATCAAATTATTACCTTCTTGCTTGAGTGAGAAGGAATGATGCTATTCAAGTAAACAAACAATGGTACCATATTTGCATTGACTAGCATAAAATATAATATCTATAATAGGGAAGCTCAAAGATAATTTTATAACTTTTTTGTAATAGACGATTCTAACACTATTATAAAATATTTTTTAAGTGTCTAATTCACAGAGAAAAACTAAGGAAGGATAAAACAATGCAATTGCACTATTACTATAGAATTTAATAAAAAATTGTTTTAGACCAACTAAACTATTTATGTATTTGTTTTATCTATTAAAATGTGTAACTATTCTTCCTATGCTCAAATGTCAAGCCTTCAACCATCGGTCAACATCTTGGTCATGAGGGAGTTTTTCATTTTTTGAAGAATGAAGAAATTGTCCTTGCTAATGCATCGACCCATTTAACGACAATTTCTTCATGCTAGTTGCGATTTCACTCAGATAAAATGGAAAAAAAAAAAATCTACTTGGGATTTGTCCTTCCTATGGTTAAGCATAGCACATCAAGGCTTGCCTCTGTGTTTGATATCATTTCCTTTTTGGGGGGAGAAGATATTGTCAAACAATTTCAGACAACACATCAATTTTATGGAGACTCCTCAACTCTTAAGACACTATTTAAACCAAAATACCTAATTGTCGGCATGTTGCAAAATTAGCAATTTTACAAGCCTGGCTTGCCTTCATGGATGGAACATATAAATCCACCGTATTGCGGCGGTGATCTCTAGAGCTAAAAAACTCCAAGTGTGAATCGAGATATTTCTTGCTTCCAAATGATTTTAATTAAGAACTTGTTTGGCCAAGTTTTTGAAGAGAAAAATATTTTTTTTAAAAAAAATATTTATTTTAAAAAAATATGATATTTGATCCAGCTTATTTTAAAAAATAATCTACTTTTGAGTGGCAGCATAAGCAGTTTTTCTGCTGTGGAAAGAAAACAGAAAATTGAAGCTTCTCTTTGGAAGCAGAAGTAGAAGCAGAAAATTAATTTTTTTAAGATAAAAATATTCTTACTCAAAATTATTATTTACTATAACTATCCTTATTTATTTTCACCCAACCCTTCCATTATTCAGTGAATGATGTATTTTGATACATGTATATTATCATATAAAAATTATATAAAATATTCAATATATATTATCTTTGGTTCAATTATATTTATATTGATTAAAATTTTAATATATTTTTTATTATTTTATTTTTTTATTTTAATTAAATAAAAAATTAAAAAATAAATTAAAATTAATCATTATGAATATTTAAAATTATTTATCTATTTAAATAATATTAATTATAAAATAAATCTATATATTTTTTTTTTTCATAATTTGATAATCAAAAATATTTTTTTTAAAAATTTACCAAATATGTCAAATATCGATAAAAATGCTTATCAAATAGTTTTGTCAAATACAAACTATTTTTTTCTCATAATATTTTTTTAAAAAAAATATTTTAAAAAAATAATTTTAAAATAAATTAATTTTTATAACTTGATCAAATAGATCCTAAAAATTATCCTACTATAATTATTCTTGCAATCTACCCTGACTTACATAGTCGGAGATATCTCTTTGCGTTGATTCTTAGTAAACCGTGTAGTTTGAGACTTTTTATGGCAGCTAACCAAATAAAACATGGACGGGTATGGATAATGCCAAGTTAGTCAAACTATCTTTTTTGGCTGCCCATCCTGTGGCATCTCAGATCAGAATGGTAGGAAAACATAAGCTGTAGCAATGTGTACTCGGAGAACAAAACCACCTAATCTTTGAATGCTAAAATGGAGGGTGAGCAGCGAAGGTCCTAGCTTTGTTCCATCATTAGTATGCTAGTTTATGCATACTTGAAATCTTCACTTTCATGGAAAAAAATCTCGAGAGGACTATTAATTTCAACCACCGACGATGCGGAACACCATACTCTTATAGATTTAAGAAGGACCATGCCCCCACAAGCTTCATCTAACATTTTTAAATAATTGATAGCACTATAGAAAAAATTTGTTAATGTGACATGAATTTTAAATATCGTGGAAATTATGATCCGACGATGCGATCCATATGTATAAAATATTTGTTGGGGATAAATCCCGCTCCTGCCGAAGCCCGGCCCGACGCTCAGCCCAATGTAACCAGTAGCCGCTGAAGAGCTTTAGCGCCAAGGTCCGGGCCGAACTGCGGCGCCAGGCCGAGCCCCTACCACGGCCGAACTGCCTAGAGGCCGAACTCCCCTGCGCCAAGGTCCGGGCCGAACTGCCTAGAGGCCGAACTCCCCTGCGCCAAGGTCCGGGCCGAACTGCCTAGAGGCCGAACTCCCACCGCCAGCCGAACTTCCTGACGGCCGAGCTCCTTGGACTCCAAGCGGCTGGACTTCTTCGGGAGACGGACTCCTCCCAGACGCCCGTTCGGCCATCCGAGCTCCTCCCGGGTTTTCCCTTCAGCCGAACTCTCCTACGAGCCCGAACTCCTTCGGGCCCCACGGCCGAACTCCTTCGGACCGACCCCAGGCGAGCCCATGCAGCCGAACTCCTTCGGACTTCCCACGGCCGAACTCCTTCGGACCGACCCCAGGCGAGCCCGTGCAGCCGAACTCCTTCGGACCGACTTCAGGCGAGCCCAAGTGGCCGAACCCCTTCGGACCGACCCTAGGCGACCGAACTCCTCAGCGAGCCCTGGCCGAACCAACTAGCAACCGAAGTCCTTCAACTGGCCAGCCGAGCCTCTTCGGGCCTCTCAGCGGTCGAACTCCTCGGCAACCGTCCCGCGGCCGAACTCTACAGATGGCCGACCCTTCAGCCAGACGAACTCCCCCAGCTTCCCCCTCGGCCGAACTCTGTTACAAGTCCGAACTCCATTGGACGAACTGTCGCCTGCAGCAAGACCGGACGACGCCTTCCTCTCCGTACCGGACTCCTGCGGCCCACGACTCGCCGGTATGGCTCCCACGATCCACCGGACGACGCCTTCCTCTCCGTACCGGACTCCATGCGGCCCACGACTCGCCGGTATGGCTCCCACGATCTACCGGACGACGCCTTCCTCTCCGTACCGGACTCCATGCGGCCCACGACTCGCCGGTATGGCTCCCACGATCTACCGGACGACGCCTTCCTCTCCGTACCGGACTCCATGCGGCCCACGCTCGCCGGTATGGCTCCCACGATCTACCGGACGACGCCTTCCTCTCCGTACCGGACTCCATGCGGCCCACGACTCGCCGGTATGGCTCCCACGATCTACCGGACGACGCCTTCCTCTCCGTACCAAACTCCATGCTGCCCGACGACTCTCTGCCAGACGGCACAGCCGTCACCATCAACTAAGCTCCGCTATAAAAGGACCCCTCCCGACATACTAAGGCTAAGCTCTCTGAACTCTCGACTCTCTAAGCTCTCCTCCACATCTCTAAGCTCCGGAACTCATTCCGAGCACTCCATTACTGTTGGCCGGAAACTAACTTGACCGTCGGAGGGTCCTGCCGGAGCCACCACCCCACCGGTTCCGGACGGGACTTCGTTTTGCAGGTCCCCGGCGGCGCCCAGCGGCCTCGATTGCGGCGACCTCCGGCGGCGACGGATTTCTGCACCAACAGATTGGCGCTAGAAGGAAGGGCCTGAACCTTCGAGGTTCCCTTGTTCTTAAAGGAGTGCTCGGCGACGATTTCCTTCCCCTGCTCCGGATCTCTCTTCTCCCTCTTCAGTATTCCTTTTCTGGAAAGAAAAATGCCCCCCAGAAGAAGCCTCGACCCGGAGGTCGGCAGCCTCCGCGGCCCGATCCCGTTCGGGTCCGTCCGCTCCCACTCCGGCCCCGGCGACACGGGCCCGCTCCGTACTCGCGGTAGATGCGGAGCGGTTCGACCTGCTTGCCCAGCAGGTCCGCGATCTTACGGAGGCGGTGCAGGCAGTGCAAGGCCACGCATTCGCGAGGTCCGGCGCCCACTCGACCGGCGCGGGGTTCCCCGGAGCCCGGGAACCCAGTCCAGGAGCGACCGATGTGGGCTACCCGACCTCCGGCCCTCGGGAGAGAAGGGCAGCCGGCAAAGAGCCCCTGCTCGGACCGCGGCTCGACCCAGGGAGAAGGCTTCACACCTATTCCGCGAGAAGACCTTGGGGATTAAGGATCGCGAAGATTTCCTGGATCAAAGGCTCTTGGAGATGGGACGACGCATAGAAGAACTTCGTCATACTCCTTCCTCCCGCGGTAACGATATTTGCACTGATCCTCCCTTCTCACAGAAAATTATGCAGGAACAGGTACCGCCGAACTTCAAGCTCCCGCATTTTGAAAGCTACGATGGGACCACCGACCCGGTCGACCATTTGGAGGCCTTCAGGACGACGATGTTGCTCCATGGCGCGCCTGATGCCATTTTGTGTCGGGCTTTCCCTTCTACCCTCAAGGGAGCGGCCAGGAATTGGTACTCGGCGCTTAAGCCGGGCACCATCCTGTCGTTTGACCAAATGAGTCAACAATTCGCGGCCCACTTCGTCAGCAGCAAACGGCCGCGCAGAGGCTCGGATTCCTTGTTGGCCATCAGGCAAAAAGAGGGGGAACCCATCCGGGCTTACGTCACCCGGTTCAACGCTGCCGCGCTGGAAGTCCGGAACCTGGACCAATCAGTTGCTATGGCCGCCCTCAAGGGCGGCCTTCAGAAGAACGACCTGTTGTTCTCCCTGGAAAAGAAATATCCCAGGGATTTCGCTGACATGCTAGCTCGGGCCGAAAGCTATGCCCGGGCAGAAGGAGGCTTTTGAGGCCAAGGATAATGAAGCTCGCGACAAGCGACGAGTAGGCAGAGCGGGAAGGCCCGCCGAAGAAAGAAAGCGCACCGAAGCTTGGCCGCGCTCCCGAACTCCCCCTGGTCGCGGGCGAGCCCGGACTCCACCTCAGGCTCGGGGGCGGGAAGCCACCGACGGAAGGGCACGCCGAAGTCCTCCCCCCCGACCCGAAGTCCCCTCCGGCGCCGAAGTTCCCCCCGGCGCCGAGGTTCTCCCCCGCGACGAGGTTCCTCCTCCGCGCCAAGGTTCTCCCCTCCGACGGCGTTTTCACAGCTACGCCCCCCTCAACGCCCCGAAGGCTCAAGTGCTGCTGGAGATCAAGGGACGACTTCCGGAGCCGGAGAGGAATGCGTTCCCATCCCAGAAAACGCAACCCCAACAAGTTCTGCCTTTACCACCGTGACCACGGTCACGATACCGAGGAGTGCATCCAGCTCCAGGACGAAATCGAGGAGCTGGTCCGGCGGGGCAGGCTTGGCCGATTCCTGCAAAGACAACCTAAAGAGCGGGAAGATCGGCCGAGAATGTTGCCGCCGGATGGGGAAGGATCGGCAGGAGGATCGGCCGCCTCTTGGCGTCATTAACACCGTCTCGGGAGGACCGCAGCGGGGAAAGACCGACGAATCCGAGGGACCGGCGAAGAGGCAGAGGACCTCGGAGCCCGTGACCTTCACCGAGGCAGACGCCCAAGGGATCCGATTTCCACATAACGACGCGGTTGTAATCTCTTTAAACGTCGCTGATTATGATGTACGCCGCGTTTTGGTGGATAATGGAAGTTCGGCGGACATATTGTTTTACGATGCCTTCTTAAAAATGTCCCTACCTGACACCCGCTTAGGACCTGTAAATTCCCCCCTGGTAGGATTTGCCGGACACGCCGTTCCGGTCGAAGGCATGGTGACTTTGGCGGTGACGGCGGGCCAATCCCCAAAATTGGCCAAGGCGCGGATCGACTTTCTGGTCGTGAAGGACCCCGTCCGCCTATAATGCAATCCTTGGGCGACCCGGCCTAAACGCACTACGGGCGGTAGTGTCAACCTACTACTTAAAGATGAAATTCCCGACGAGCCACGGAGTCGGCGAGGTCAGAGGAGACCAAGGCCCTGGCAAAGTACTGCTACTCAAGTTCGCCCTGCGCGGGGGAGACCGGCCCGACCCTTGCCTTGTTGATGGACTGGACGTCCGCGACGACCTCACTGAAGAACGGGGCGAACCTGCGGAAGACCTCGTCCCTGTGTCCTTACACGACGGAGACCCGGGGCATGAGGTGCGGATCGGCTCCAACTTGGCGGCCGAGGTTAGGGACAGCTCGTCGCTTTCCTCAGAAGGAATGCGGACGTCTTCGCCTGGGCCCCAGCGGATGTACCAGGGATCGACGCCGATGTTATAGAACATCGGCTGGCCATCGACCCAAGGCACCGACCCATCAGAGAAAAAGTTACGCCACCAAGCCCCAGAGAGACAGAAGGCGGTAGCCGAAGAAGTGGATAAGCTCCTCGAAGCCGGACTCATCCGGGAGGTCAACTATCCGACCTGGGTCTCGAACGTGGTCCTCGTCAAAAAAGCAAACAACAAATGGAGGATGTGCGTCGACTTCAAGAAGCTGAACAAAGCCTGCCCAAAGGACAGCTACCCCCTGCCGAGGATCGATCAGCTGGTGGACGCAACCTCGGGCCACGAGCTCCTCACTTTTATGGACGCATTTTCTGGTTATAACCAGATACGCATGGCGCCCGAGGATGAAGAAAAGACCACCTTTATTACTGACCGAGGTCTCTATTGTTACAGGGTCATGCCTTTCGGACTCAAGAATGCAGGAGCCACCTACCAGCGCTTGGTCAATAAGGTCTTCAAGGGGCAGATCGGCCGCAACATGGAGGTGTACGTGGACGACATGCTGGTCAAAAGCCGAGCCTCGACAGACCACCTCGCCGACCTTGAAGAAACTTTCGGTGCGCTTAGGAGGCACAAGATGAAGTTGAACCCGACCAAATGCGCCTTCGGCGTGACCTCCGGAAAATTTCCTAGGATTCATGGTGTCGAGACGCGGAATCGAGGCAAATCCCGAGAAAATCCGAGCCATCCAGGAGATGACTGCCCCGAAAACAATTAAGGAAGTTCAGCGCCTGGCTGGGAAGGTGGCGTCCCTGAACCGCTTTGTCTCGAGGTCGGCCGAGCGGTGCCTGCCTTTCTTCCAGGTCCTCAGGCGACCGAAAGATTTTTGCTGGACAGCGGAGTGCAAACAGGCATTCGAGGAGCTTAAAAACTACCTCGGCGCGCCCCCACTGCTGGCAAAGCCCGAACCTGGAGAAGGGCTGCTCCTATACCTAGCTGTCTCTCCAATGGCCCTGGCGGCTGTCCTGGTCAGGGAAGATGCGAAGGCGCAACAACCAGTCTACTACGTGAGCCGAGCCTTGAGGGACGCGGAGACCAGGTACTCCAAGTTAGAAAAACTAATTTACTGTCTTCTGATCGCAGCCAGGAGGCTCCGACCTTACTTTCAGGAGCATACCATAACGGTCCTCACGGACCAACCAATAAGAGCCGTCCTCCACCGAGCAGACGCTTCAGGAAGAATCGCCAAATGGGCGATCGAGCTCACGGAGTTCGACATCAATTACCGGCCCAGGCCATCGATCAAGGCTCAGATACTGGCGGACTTCGTGCTGGAATGCACCGCACCAGTTGAAGCCGAAGCTTGAATCAAGCGAGACTATCATCGGAGGGAGACCAGGCCCCAACGAAGCCGAGCTGTGGCGGTCGAGCTTCCCTGAAGAAAGGGCCGACCTTCTTGAAGGCGCCTGGGTTCTGCATGTGGATGGCTCATCCAACTCTAGCGGGGCCGGCGCAGGGCTGGTCCTGGTTAGCCCCGAGGGGATCGTCACCGAGTACGCATTGCGCTTCGAGTTTCCCACAACCAACAATGGGGCCGAGTATGAAGCGCTGATAGCCGGGCTGCAGATAGCCAGGGAATTGAAGGTGGGTCGGCTTCAAGTCTATAGCGATTCCCAGTTGGTGGTCGGTCAGGTCGGCGGCAGCTACGAGGCGCGGGAGGAAAGCATGGTGATGTACCTCGGGAAGGTGAAGAACTTAATACCAGCCTTCGACAGCTTCGACATTCGGCACATCCCAAGGACCGGGAATACAAGGGCCGACCTCCTCTCCAAGTTGGCCACCTCTGCCCCGGCCGAACTACCAAAAGAAGGTGTTTCTGGAAACTCTGAAGTGCCCGACCACCGAGGAACCTCAGGCCGTCCTGCGGACGGACTTCGAGCCCAGCTGGATCGATCCGCTGATCGCCTACCTCGAAGAAGGGGTCCTCCCTCACGACCGGAGAGAAGCTCGGAAGCTCAGGAGTCAAGCCTCCCGCTACGTCTTGTACGAGGGCAGGTTATATAAAAGGTCGTACTCCCTCCCGTTGCTGAGGTGCCTCCGACCCTCTGAGGCCTGCATCGCGCTACAGGATGTCCACGAAGGACTCTGCGGAAGTCACGCGGGAGCCAGATCCCTATCGCAAAGACTACTTCGGCAAGGGTACTACTGGCCAACCCTACTTCGTGATTCCACGGAATACGTGAAGAGATGTGACCGCTGCCAGAAGAACGCCAGCGTGCAAAGGCAGCCGGCATCCGAACTCACTCCGCTCACTGCACCCTGGCCCTTCGCGCAGTGGGGGATGGACATCCTCGGCCCCTTCCCAACGGCGTCCGGACAACGGAAGTTCCTCCTGGTCGCGATTGACTACTTTACCAAGTGGGTCGAGGCGGAACCACTAGCGAAGATCACCGAGGCCAAGGTGCAGGACTTCGTCTGGAAGACGCTGATCTGCCGGTTCGGTCTGCCCCGAGCCCTCATAACCGATAATGGGCGACAGTTCGCTGGAGCCCGGTTTGCCGAGTTCTGCGAAGGACTAAACGTCTCCCACCACTTCACATCGGTGGCTCATCCGCAAGCCAATGGGGAAGCCGAAGTGACCAATCGGACCCTGCTGCAAGGCCTCAAAACGAGGCTCGACAGGGCAAAAGGGGCCTGGGCAGACGAACTCTACCACGTCCTCTGGGCATACCGAACAACGCAGAGGGTACCGACCGGCGAGACACCCTTCGCCTTGGCCTTCGGCACCGAGGCAGTCATCCCGATCGAGCTCAAACTTCCCGTCTGCTCGAATCGTGGGCTTCAACGAGCAACTCAACCCCCAGGACCTCAGAGCCAACCTCGACCTTCTAGAAGAAAAGAGGGAGGCAGCCCGCATCCGGATGGCCACCTACCAACGGAAGGTGGCTCGGTATTACAATTCCAGAGTCAAAAGCAAGGCGTTCAGAGTTGGGGACTTGGTGCTCCGACGAGCAGCCGTCTCTCAGCCCCAGAGTCAAGGGAAGCTCGTCCCAAATTGGGAAGGTCCGTACGAAGTGGTAGAGGTCATCCGACCTGGAACCTATCGCCTAAAGGAGCTCGGAGGACTAGCGCTTCCCCGACCTTGGAACTCAGAAAACCTGAGAATGTACTACCAGTAGTTTCCCTCAATAAAACCTTGTTGCTCGACACTATCGTTTCAGGGTCGCTGGGAAAAAAGCGAGCGGAAATGTGCCCCCACAGCCGGCTAGGAACAGGAGGAGAACCTCGTCCTAGCACGAGCAAAGTCAAAGGCCCCGTTCGCAAAGGACGGGATGGGGGGAGAAGCGAGGACGACGGTCCTCATGTGCCCCCACAGCCGGCTAGGAACAGGAGGAGAACCTCGTCCTAGCGTGAGCAAAGTCGAAGGCCCCGTCCACAAAGGACGGGATGGGGGGAGAAGCGAGGACGACGGTCCTCATGTGCCCCCACAGCCGGCTAGGAACAGGAGGAGAACCTCGTCCTAGCGTGAGCAAAGTCGAAGGCCCCGTCCACAAAGGACGGGATGGGGGGAGAAGCGAGGACGACGGTCCTCATGTGCCCCCACAGCCGGCTAGGAACAGGAGGAGAACCTCGTCCTAGCGTGAGCAAAGTCGAAGGCCCCGTCCACAAAGGACGGGATGGGGGGAGAAGCGAGGACGACGGTCCTCATGTGCCCCCACAGCCGGCTAGGAACAGGAGGAGAACCTCGTCCTAGCGTGAGCAAAGTCGAAGGCCCCGTCCACCAAGGACGGGATGGGGGGAGAGGCGAGGACGACGGTCCCCATGTGCCCCCACAGCCCGTTGGGAACAAGAGGAGAACCTCGTCCTGACGCGAGCAAGGTCCAAGGCCGAGCCCCAGAGTCTACGGCAAGCTTCACTGCAGAAGACGAGGTCTCCTTCAGACCTCAGCTTCAACTTCGGTATCAGCATCAGCGGGAGACGGGATCTCCCCCAAGCGATCATAACCTTGACTGCAAAAGAGGAGGTCTCCCCCGAATCGACTTCGGTTGATGAAGGCAATGTCAACTCCGACCCTGACCACGGGGGGCGACATTGACTCCGGCCTCAACGTCGGCTTCACCAATTTTGGCTGGAAACGAGTCCCACTTCAACTCCAAACATCGACTGGGGATGGACCTCCCCCAAGCCTCAGCTTCAACTTCAGCGTCAATATTGGCTGGAGATGAGACCTCCCCCGAGCTTCAGCTGCAACAAATGCGGAGCCTGGAAGAAGACTTCGGCAGTCGCCTGTTTTGGTACTCCCTTCCTTCAATTTTTGAACTCGGGAGTGGGGGGGCTACTGTTGGGGATAAATCCCGCTCCTGCCGAAGCCCGGCCCGACGCTCAGCCCAATGTAACCAGTAGCCGCTGAAGAGCTTTCAGCGCCAGGCGCCAGGCCGAGCCCCTAACCACGGCCGAACTGCCTAGAGGCCGAACTCCCCTGCACCAAGGTCCGGGCCGAACTGCCTAGAGGCCGAACTCCCCTGCGCCAAGGTCCGGGCCGAACTGCTAGAGGGCGAACTCCCACCGCCAGCCGAACTTCCTGACGGCCGAGCTCCTTGGACTCCAAGCGGCTGGACTTCTTCGGGAGACGGACTCCTCCCAGACGCCCGTTCGGCCATCCGAGCTCCTCCCGGGTTTTCCCTTCAGCCGAACTCTCCTACGAGCCCGAACTCCTTCGGACCCCACGGCCGAACTCCTTCGGACCGACCCCAGGCGAGCCCATGCAGCCGAACTCCTTCGGACTTCCCACGGCCGAACTCCTTCGGACCGACCTCCAGGCGAGCCCGTGCAGCCGAACTCCTTCGGGCCGACCCAGGCGAGCCCACGCAGCCGAACTCCTTCGGACCGACCCTAGGCGACCGAACTCCTCAGCGAGCCCTGGCCGAACCAACTAGCAACCGAAGTCCTTCAACTGGCCAGCCGAGCTTCTCCGGGCCTCTCAGCGGCCGAACTCTACAGATGGCCGACCCTTCAGCCAGACGAACTCCCCCAGCTTCCCCTTCGGCCGAACTCTGTTACAAGTCCGAACTCCATTGGACGAACTGTCGCCTGCAGCAAGACCGGACGGCGCCTTCCTCTCCGTACCGGACTCCATGCGGCCCGACGACTCGCCGGTATGGCTCCCACGACCTACCGGACGACGCCTTCCTCTCCGTACCGGACTCCATGCGGCCCACGGCTCGCCGGTATGGCTCCCACGATCTACCGGACGACGCCTTCCTCTCCGTACCGGACTCCATGCGGCCCACGACTCGCCGGTATGGCTCCCACGATCTACCGGACGACGCCTTCCTCTCCGTACCAAACTCCATGCTGCCCGACGACTCTCTGCCAGACGGCACAGCCGTCACCATCAACTAAGCTCCGCTATAAAAGGACCCCTCCCGACATACTAAGGCTAAGCTCTCTGAACTCTCGACTCTCTAAGCTCTCCTCCACATCTCTAAGCTCCGGAACTCATTCCGAGCACTCCATTACTGTTGGCCGGAAACTAACTTGACCGTCGGAGGGTCCTGCCGGAGCCACCACCCCACCGGTTCCGGACGGGACTTCGTTTTGCAGGTCCCCGGCGGCGCCCAGCGGCCTCGATTGCGGCGACCTCCGGCGGCGACGGATTTCTGCACCAACAAAAACTAATTAACTTCCTATATTTATGCAATATACTTTTGATTTAGTAAATAATTTTATGTATAAGTTGGTGCATAATGGATGAGGGGACTGGATTGAAATCGAATGCTGTCCTCGATGTATTGTTAAACCTCATCTGCTGTTGAAGTTGCTCCTTTCTGACTCTCCATTTTGGTTAAATGCTAACATATTGACACACCGTTAAACATACCGTCATGTTTTCATGCCCATATTTGCATGGAAAGGTCCAAAAAATGCATTTTGTGATAAAAAGAAGTAGTAGATTTCCAAATTTTACATGCCTTGGTTACAGAATTTGCAAATTGGTTTCCAGCTGTATATGCCATCTAAAAACTTTAACCAATGTTGAGAGGCTTTGCAGCATCGAGAACATTCAAAAATACTAATGTTTGAGGTTTTTTTTGCTTTGCCAAAAACTAGATCTTAAAATTTTTCTGGATACTTTTGGCTTATTTGTGAAGCATATCACAGAGAAATCATCACTTTAATGTTATTTGACTTATTACTTAAAATGAGTTTCCAGTAAAATGTTTCTATCATTATTTTATTTATTATGTACGACAAACAAGCGGTTCACATCCTTCGTAGCAGACCCCGTATTGTGTACCATCTTTTGGTCCAATGTTCTGCACACCCAATGCCTGGTTATGCCCTTCGTACTGACCAAACCGCCTGGCTTCGATTCTGTACGGCATTACCATGCTATAGGAATTATCGACTTCAGGGATATTCTAGAATGTATGCAGGAATGACCTTCTTAGATGGCAGTATGCTGGATCAGCAAATCCATAATTTATGAAAGATTGAGAACATGTCTTTGCAATTATTCTGCCAATTGCATTATCTTCTTAGGTTTACCTTAAAGCTATTAGCATTTGCAATGCAACTGGCAGTTCTAGCCTGCTTCATCAGTCGCACTTTTTTCTTTTGTGCAATTATGGATATGAAAATGTGATATAGGCACTTGCTAGATTCTTTCTTTTTTTTTTTACTTTTGGGTGCCCATTACCACTTTCATTGGTGTTAGAGGCAGCAAGAGAGACAAGTGTGCGTTGCATTGTTGAGTTTCTATGCTGAGGAGGTAAAGCATAGATGAGCTTGTTCAAAACTTTTCTTATTCTCTGTAAGCGACTCTTTTTTATCGTAGTCTCATTCTCAATGCATATCCAATGCTGCGACTCCAGTAAAACTTTTTAATGCGAACTGGAGAAACTACTAACATGAATGTATAGTTCAACCCCAATGTATTCCATTTGATGATTATCAGAGGACAGGCTTATGACACTGGTGACCATCAATGTAAGTTTTTTCCCCAACTTGTAGGCAAAGTCTTAGGGTTTCGGCAAGTAGAATTCAATACAATCTTAATTTAAAACTTGAAACTTGGTCATCCTTCCTTTAGCCATTAAAATGGCATATTCATCTCTTTGCCTACATGCTATTCTTTATTTTCTTTATTTATGTTTTAAAATGAACAAGTTCATACAAAGACCCATATGTATTACCAGTCCATTGATCTGTGCAAATGCAGATTTCCGTGAGTATTTGCTTACAAGATGAATCCCCTAATTCCCTTCTAGATTTTTATTTTTAAGAGAGCCCTTGCTTGGTAGAGAATGCTCTTATTACCGTATGGCTTTGTGCCATTGCACTCGTCTTAGGGCTTTTTGGCCTTACCAGAAATCTGCATTTTAAATCATATTATTAGGTATTAATGAGTTCAGGATGCCTCGTTTGATAGTATTTCTTGATGTTATACTCTCCAAGGTTGGTGACTGCCTTCTTTTGTACATGTAGTTTACCTTTAGCAATAGCTTAATGAGAAAAGCATTGCTCAATACTGCATAAATAAGTGCACATATTAACTATATTGTAATTTCACAATATTGTTGATATCTTTTTTGGATATATTGCTCGACCATGGTTGATTATGAACTCTCCGAACTTATATAATTTACTTGAGCCTAATTTTTAATCACATTCACAAACTGGGCCTCGTCTTCTTTTGCCTCCTAATTATTGCATAAAGCCATCTATGTAAATATAATTTTTGATTCTTTTGCCCAAGTTCTCACACTATTTATATTGTATATTCATTCTAATAGGTTATTCCTTTTCTTTTCACATGTTCATTGGTTGGATATTTGAAGAATATAGAAATACCTTCCTGGTCATTATTGTTTTTTTCATCTACGTTTTTTATCCTGCATAGAAGTTTGGCAAATGCCGAATATTTAGTTCCAAATGCCTTAAGTATTTGCCCCTAGTCTAATACCTCCTAGATACCTGCAAGTACCAAGCGAGGTCGAAAGTATCCTTTCCATCAATTGATATTGCTATCATGTTATAATTTCCCTACTCAAAACCATGCCCTTAACTAATTTACTTTGTCGGCCATATAAAAATAATTCATCATTTGGGTTGACTACTTTATTTTTTTTCCTATGTTCAAATATATAACAGGAGTCTTCTTGAATGAAGTTTTGATAATTTTTATTATCCAATTTGTCAAACTTGCCCAAGATATAATTTCATTTTCTTCCTCATTCAGTGATTTACTTCATCTATAGCTGTACCCAAGGGTGATTCTTTACACATGCGTGCATTGATCCAGGCTTAAGGTTAGCCATCAAATCATCTTACTCTTTTTTTTTTTTTTTCGGGGTTTAGGTTGTTCAATCACTTTACCTTTTTTATGATCTTACTATTACTTACTTTCCAATTATGCTTTGTGGCATGCTGTGCGTGAGTGCGTGTGTATGAGAGCACATGTGTGTGTGATTGTGCATGTGTGATGTGTGAAGCATCTCTTCTTGTGGTTGTGTGCTCGTGGACTGCATGCACAACACCACATCTTCTGAGAGAAATAAAATTATGTGAATTCTTTTAATTTGTTGGAGTCTTTGTATAAATTTTTTGAAGCTGCCATATTTTTGTATCCAAGCTGACACGGAATATTATTGCTTCTGAGTTATTTATTATTGAATTGGATTTCAAAGCATGTTCCTATATGTTTTTGCTAAGGCATAATGAAGCTTTCTATGGCAAACTAGTTAAGAAGAGTTACAAAAAAGTAGGTTTTGACACGCTTAACATTGAAAGGGGCACCTTAAGCTACAAGTACAACCACAATACATGAGTAAAGTGGCAACATGGAAGCTAGATATGAACCCACGAATGGGCCAGCGAAAATTGCCCATAAAATCAAACTATTCCTTGACCAGACATTAAAACTTTACAAGCCAATCCTTTGCAAAGCCATAAATGTTTGTTTGGATATTGAAGTTTTGAAAGACCAATCATGATGAGATAAGCAATCAGATGTCTTGTAATTTCATTTACAAAATTTCCTTTGCTACTTTCACAGCTGGGACATGATTTTCCATATCCTTTTCATGTTGATGTTATATATGATAAAATTATTTGTTGCTTTGTAACCCACGTGTAATTATTAGGTAGTGAAACAAAGTTGATTTTGATGAAAAAAATTTTGGAACACAAACTCACATCATTAATATTTCATTATGGGAATATATTTTTCTTAACTATATAGACAGAGATCTATCATCCAGTTTGCTGCATACCTTGGCCTTATAGGTTCTCAAGTTATGGTTAGTATGTATGCAGGCTTATTTTTTTTATCGATGGACCTAAAGATTCTAGCATCCTTGCACTCTTAGATGCACTGCTTTAGTTGTTATAGAATCAACTGCCCAAATTGAAGATACACTTGAAAAGAAAAAGCCTAAAAATGTCCCTATAAGCTACTATAGGCCTCAATCCATCTGAATCCTACTTCTAATTTCACACAAGAAATTGGAAAAATAAGGTTTCATCTCTAAAGAAAGGCCCGTTCCATTCTTCAAACCCTCATAGACAACTTTAAATGATAGTGCCACATAAACTATATCAGTGACCATGCTAAATTGCGGAAGCTTATTCACAATAATGGTCTGAGATTTTTGGCTTGCCTTTTTGATAAGCCAATCCCTTTAGACCAAACTTAATGATCTATTTGTGAATACAACTAACCCAAATTGACCATTGCATAAATTGGGTTAGCTTAATTTTGCATAAAACAGACATTTTTTTTTTTTTTTTTAAAATCTTGCTTTTGTAAGCATCTTCATCAAGGATTAGGTCCCAGCGCGGACGTCCCGTGGGACAACCTTAGACGGGAACCATCCCATGTGTTCAGGAACAGGGCGCCTCCCGCTAGGCATTACCAGCATTTCAACGGGAACGTCTTGGACATTCCTCTGTCCCAATTTGTCAGAGCAGGACGAGACAGCGCCGTGCATTCCCGCTATGAAAAAATTGGATAGCTCCATCCAACGGATTTAAAAAACCTTGCATTCTCATGACCTTCAAAAGAGAGAATTCACTCTTTCCTTATGCGAATGCTTAATCACGCTTAACAATGAGGTTCTTAGTCATGTCCTATTTAGTTCGTCCGCCCTAAACTATACCAAGTTAGTAAATAAGAGGCTTTTCTCAAATTTATGTGCCAAAATGTGTTTTTTAAACAAATTGTTTTTTTTTCTTTTTTCAATCCCCTAGTTCAAAAAAAAAATATGAGAATTGTTTATTCTTATAATTTCATCATCTTATTTCAAGGACAGTGCAGGAGGGTACCAATTATTGTGGCGTCTTGGGGCAGTGAGATGTATGTAGCCTTTACTAGAGAGGCTAATTTTCATATTTTTTGAAAAAAAGAAAAACTATTTAGACCTCTAGGTTTACAATGCCGAGCCATCTCACCATTGCTGCCATAGTCCCACCTCTCCTCATCATCATTTAAGGTGCTATAAGAATTTAAAGATCCAATCAGTCTGATCTAACTGTCGCTTATAGTAACATGGTATGACTAGGTATTGTAGGAGTAATTAGAGTATGTCATTGGCCCTGCCTATTCCGCCATGCGACATGCTCTTTATACACTTTTTCTACATTTGTATTCTTGATTGGAAGTATTTGTATATTATGAAAATTGCATATTTTGGCGATTCTCCATTTATGTTTGGCCTTATTGGTTTCTTTGTAGACAATGCCGAAGATATACCTTTGACCCAATTATCAGTTGTCTGGCAACTGGCACTATGTTTAAGCTAAAATTGCATCTTTTGGTCCTTCATTAGAGTAACTTTTGAAAACCGACGAGTATTAAAATTATGTTAAAATAGAAGCTTAGAACAATCTAATGCCAATCAATGGAAAACCTCTTGTATTTGATTATAAGCAGAGGGTACAATCACCTCCAAGTCAATTGTTTATTTGATGAAACTTGGTTGTCATCTTGACTTGTCTCATGTCTTGTCTTTGTTATCACTCACTTGCACAGCCATTTGAACAGCGCCATTATGCTGGGTGTTAAGCAGAATGATAGCATTGTTGATCAATTTTCCATAAAAGCTTAAGGCTTCTTAGGCGTCAAGTAATTAATTATCACAATAAAATGTCCTGTAAAGCAAATTTTTAGAAAGGTGTAATTGAGTATTTCGACATGCTGGATCTTGATTAGTTCCTACATTGTCATTTTTACTGATTGCCTCGGCTTATTGTATCTGGTGGAGTGGAACTGTTTATGCGCTAATATATTCTTTGCGGAACCTTGCGCCTTGTTGGGTTCACTTTAATGAAAAATCTCTCAATCAATATTAAAGCACAGTATGATGAGCCTAATATGGATTTTTATTTTATTTTTATTTTTGAGTTGGTTTCTTTCCTTCTTGATGTATTGCGTTTTACATGTGGATTACAAGCTTGTTGCGATTGCACAGAGTATTCTAGTATTATGTTGTTCTCAAATTGATCCAGCAGGATCACTTGGAGCCTTGTGGATCACTTATGGCCACCTTGGGTAGGTCTCTGCCAAATCCTGGACTTTCTTTGTGACCAAAATTTGCGGAGGCCCATAAACTTCTTAATTTGGGTGGAAGTAACATGGAGTTTGATATTGAAGTTGAGATATATCTCGCTTGAGTTTTGAAAATTTTGTGTAATAATTTCTGATATTGGAAAAAAATGCCGGTCAAATAGAAGAGGGACCCATTAGTATATATGCCAAGACATCTACCATAGTTTGTACACATTGATTGGAAGAAAATAAAGAGGGCATTACCTTTCGCTTTTGACCGCTTTTAACTAGAAAGGAATCCCTTAACTAGATTTAAAAGGCAGATCTTCCCACTAGCATAAAATTGAAGTATTATAGATTCATTTCAATGCATGCAAAAGGGTATAAACCTTTACATTATATATGTCATTCTGTACTAATTTTTTGCAGAGTCCAAGCTGAGCGGGTTGAAGAAAATTCTTACAAATTACCTGTGTATATTTTATCATATTGCATGGAAATTGCGAAAAAAATTTAGGGAGCTGCTTCTTTAATAAGTATGCTGATCTGTGAATAAAGGAGAAGCAATGGAAGACCCATCCAGAAGCCCATTTTGAGCAGGGTCGTAGTTTGAGCATTTCCATTTAGATGGCCAGCCCTCCTATATTGTTGGAGATGAAAGGAGAGTCAGGCTTATTTGTGCTTTCTACTCTCTTCTCTTAAATTTTGCTTAAATCACTTTCCGGAACTCTACCATTCTTTAAATTGCATTTGTTCCTTGTATTTCTTTCTGAGATTTTGTGCTTTTAATTCATTTGTTGTGAGCGTTAGAAGGTTTTGATATTTCCTGTGCCTTTTTGAAGTACACCGGCCGTCTTGTTCACATGCATACCAGTTGCGTAACTTCTGAATAAAGAAATTCTTTGGCAAACAGTGCTGCTTAATTAATTATTGATTTGTTCTGAACTTATTTTTTTAACAGGGGTCTCAAAAAACATTTTCGGCTTACATTAAAAGGGCTTGACTATGCCCAGATTGCGAGCAGCATTCTGGTTCCCTCGGGCAAGTATAATTTCTCTTTATCTTCCACAAAGCTCTAGATAATATAATGATATCTCTACAAATTAATTTTAGATTCAATATCAAGGAATACATGCTTTTGTTTGTTCTTCTGCTACAAAGCGTATTTATAAATTTTCAGTAATATTAACAATCTATTGAACAGTTTATGCGTTAGGCTTGCCTTATTAGTTTCAAGCCGGTTCCCCACTTCCACGATGTTGCTTATGAGAAAATATTTTGAATTGCCAGTGTTCAGGGCAATTGTTGCTTTAAATCTTCAAAACTATGGAAGTGCGAAGACACCCGTGGCGGACTCCTAAGACTCTGAATTCTAGAGAAGGTCTGTTGTATTGGGATCTCTTTAATTAGAAACAGTTTCTTGGTTACAGTCAATTTTCATATATCTTCGACTCCAGTTAAATGCATGCCTTGCTTTCAGTCTTTTTGAATCAGGCGTAGACTGACAGTGACAGATAATACTATCTGTTTTGTCATTTCAGCGCGTGTAATTCAGTTAATCTTGAAACCATAATTTTGTCATATTCACTACCTAAATAAGAATAATATCACATATCGCATAATTTAGATTGATTATTAGGCTCGTTTATTTGCCGGGTGGAAGGACAAGGAGGCCGTATTTTATTAGCGGTGTTTGGAAATTTATAGAATAGATAGTAATGTTTGCCCAGTGGTTGACTCCTAAGCCTTGTAGCAGTTTGGGATTTGAGATGACTTTATGAATTTGCTCAGAAACACATACACCAGCTTCAAAAGAATATAGATAGCATATGGAGAATGACTTGAGAGAGACTGCTTTGTTAATTGATTATAGGTAGGTAGAGCCAGCTTCGGACTAGCTTGGCTAGGATTGTATTTTGGGTCTCTTTAGTTAATTTTATTATGATAAGTAAATTTCACTTCTTTTATTTTGTTTCATTTTCTTTATTTTATGTGCATTTTTAATCTTCAACTATTACCACATTCACTTCACACCAACAATAACAACATCACAACAATAACTTATGTGACCATTCAACTGCGTTGAATTCTCCTCTATTATAGTTCAATCTGAAAATATATGAGCTACCTTCCAGAAATCCAATTGAGGCTCCACTTTCGTGTTCCTCATGCTTCCATTAATTCTAGTACCAGAAATAATATATAGGATACAATCAATGTAACATCCATAACGTCCTAAATAACATAAGACCGTTCGGAATAGTTGGCTATCTAGACACACC
Source organism: Cocos nucifera (assembly GCA_006176705.1). NCBI lineage: Eukaryota > Viridiplantae > Streptophyta > Magnoliopsida > Arecales > Arecaceae > Cocos > Cocos nucifera. The sequence goes on from QRFJ01000046.1 coordinate 2,484,228, forward strand.
TGACTGTAGGTGTTAAAGATACGTTCAATGGCCTGAAGAATAGTTTTTATGTCATCTATGTTTTTGAAAAAGAATGATAGATGTGCCTCCTTTCAGTCTCCATAGGTTTTATGCACTCCCTTTTTTAGCTCAAGCGGCATGTTATTTATTTGAGTCTTAGAAATGCAGGATCTAATCTTCAAAGGAGTACTATAGAAATCTCGTTAATCTAGAAGCTTCCATAAGATTGCTCCTTTTTTGCTGGTCAACTCTATCTACAAAGAGGAGATCACTAGAGATGAACGGAGGAGAGGACATGAGATAGCGAGACTGGGAGATGCTATATACTGATTGAAAAGAAGAGAAACGTGGGCTCGTCTGTTCCTATCTCTATTTCAACTTGGCTAATGACTTCCATATTGTCGCTATATTAAGTACCCCAGTACATTATTGAGAATACCTATTTCCTTTCTATTTTCCAGAAGAGGCTTCATTGTGAATTAGGCGTCATAAGTGAATATGTCCCCGCATCGATGATGGATCCTACGTCGAAATTGTCTTGACATAAAGCAAGCGTGTTGTGTGGCATAGTGCTTCATTCTGCCAGATTAAAGTGATCTCAACGCTCATGTCGGCCTCGCTCGGACAGACACATGCTCAGGTACCTACCATATTTGACAGTGTCTGTACAGAGTTTCTCAGCCCCAAAGTATGCCCTCATAACGACGACATATAACCAAGCACAGTAAGAACCATAGTAAACTGAACACATCTTGTCCAAGAGAAATCAATAATCTCAGATGTATTTTATTCATCTGCTCCGTAACCGCACCATCAATAGTGCTTCCCCCCACGACGTAGCTGGGTTAATGCATCTAAATAGCCTAGTGACTAACCAAAAATTGCATTATCGTCCACAGAAGTCTGTAATAAACTGTTACTTAAATGAAGTGCAATTGTAATTCCTTTGAAGAATATCATCCGACGTCGGCTTAGACAGTAGATATCCACTAGGCTTGTTTTGGGCAAGTTCTCCCCAGATCTTGCAGGGATGGTTGTGGGAAGAGAGCATTTAGGCATGGGAAGAGATGCGAGCTCAGGACGAAGCGGCGGTGAGGGAGAGGCAGAAGGTGTCAAAGGGCCTGCACCACCCACCAGTGTAAATAGCAAGATGTAGCATTTGACGCAATCTTCATTCTGATAAAAGACACCCCCTAGATAATGCTAGAAACGACTCTCATGGCAGTCAATATCAACTTTATTAATCTGTTGTGCTGGGGGCGTTCATTTTATCAGGGTCTGCAATCTTCTCCCTTGCAATTTTCCTTCTCCCTTATCGTGATTCTAGAGCCGTCTGCCTCCTCCCCTTCCTCCCTCCTGATGCACTCTCTCCATGCCAGATCCGGTCGGGCTTTGTTCAAACAGATCCTTGCCTATTATTTTTGAAGAGCGAGAAGGAACCACTGAAAATACTATGCTAACTGTAACTTATTCTGAAAGTTTAAGCTGCTAGGAAATGAATCTGTGAGAAATTGTTGTTATATATAGGGACAATTATCAATTTTAATATTAATCGACACTCTTTTTTTTTGTTCCATTGTGATAACTTCTAAAAATTTTTTTTTAAATTGGATGCATTATAGTTCGAATGGATAGAAATTCAGTAAAATTAAAAAAAAAAAGATAGGATTTCCAAGACTCTTTATTCATGCGGCAAGTAATTGCCTACTCTGGGGGGGGATGCGCTTCTTGATGCAAATTCCACTTGTTGAAGCTACCAACATGATTGTATTCTTAATTGAAATACCATCAATATTGAATCAACAATCAAACTGTTTTGTCTATGCTGTGATCTTCTTTAAAATTTTATTTTTACAATTAGAAAAAAATAAACTTCTACTTAATTAAATGCATCCATAATTTATGAGAAAAAATTATTAGCATCATTGGTTGTTTTTTAAAAAAGAAGGGAATTCTATGTTTGCTTCTTTTTATTGACACAATGTTGTATCCATCTTCAAAGGATTTATCACCAAAATTAGATGGTTGCAAGGAAGCTTGCTGACATATTAATTTATGAAACTGCTTGGTGTTCTTTCAGGCTGTGCAATTAAGATGGAAATCTCAGAGGTGGTGAGTGGAACCAGCTTATCTGCAAAATGGATTGGGAGCGTGGAAACAGGCCATTGCCACAGGATTTTTCAACTTATGTGGTTGATAAAGAGGGTTCGTCCAGTACTTATGATAAGTGGGAAAGTTGATACTGTTTGTGATTTAGGAAAGTGGTACCGTTTAGTTACCATGAATCAGTACATATCTGAAGGATAGATAATT